>SJYX01019344.1:46562-114635 GCA_006410675.1 Oreotragus oreotragus | reverse complement strand
AGTAAGCATCTTTTAATTTCATGATGGCTACAATCACCATCTGCAGTGATTTTGGAGCCCCCCCCAAATAAAGTCTGACACGCTTTCCACTTTTTCCCCATCTATTTCCCATGAAGTGATGGGACCAGATGCCATGATCTTAGTTTTCTGAATGTTGAGTTTTAAGCCAACTTTTTCACTCTCCTCTTCTGAACTAACACCCAAAAAAGATGTCCTTTTCATTATAGGGGACTGGAATGCAAAAGTAGGAAGTAAAGAAACACCTGGAGTAACAGGCAAATTTGGCCTTGGAATACGGAATGAAGCAGGGCAAAGGCTAATAGAGTTTTGCCAAGAGAATGCAGTGGTCATAGCAAACACCTTCTCCCAACAACACAAGAGAAGACTACACACGGACATCACCAGATGTTCAACACCAAAATCAGACTGATTATATTCTTTGCAGCCAAAGATGGAAAAGCTCTACGCAGTCAGCAAAAACAAGACCGGGAGCTGACTGTGGCTCAGATCATCAACTCCTATTGCCAAACTATGAAGATAGCAGAGCATATTTCAGTATACTCATTGCTTGTGTAGACCTTCTTCTTTGTTTAGTCTTACTTACTTTACTCATGTCCAAAGTTATTTAGATCAGTATGTTAATATTTTACCATCCCTGAGGTTATTTCATACATTTGTAATATAATAATATTGTTTTACTTATTTTTAATACATTACATTCTATCAGTTTGACAGAATCAACTTGATTCTCTGAGTTCCTAAATGATTTTTTATGAATGTATAACATTAAAGTTGACTGTGCTGGAAAATGTCATGTGTTTTAAAAAATACAATGTAATTTATCCACAATTATAGTGTCATATAGAATAATTACACTGCCCTAAGGAATACCCCATGTTTCACTTTATCAGCCTGTATCCTTTTCTGGAATCATTGATTTTTTTTTTTTTNAAATGTCATGTGTTTTAAAAAATACAATGTAATTTATCCACAATTATAGTGTCATATAGAATAATTACACTGCCCTAAGGAATACCCCATGTTTCACTTTATCAGCCTGTATCCTTTTCTGGAATCATTGATTTTTTTTTTTTTTACCATGTCCTTAGTTTTTTCCAGAATACCATATAATTGGAATTATACTGTATGTGACTGTTTCAGAATGGCTTTTTTTACTTGTCAATGTGCATTTCAGATTCATCCATATCTTTTCCTGGCTTGATAACCCACTTACTTTTATTGTTGAATAATATTGTTTTGCATGAATGTGGGACAGTTTATGCATTCATCTTTTGAAGGACATCATGGTTGCTTCCAGTTTTGTGTAATTATGAATGCAGTTTCTATAAACATTCATGTGCAGGTTTTTGTGTAGCCACATTTTCAAATCATTTGGGTAAAAATCACACTGGGTGTGTGATTGCTTGATCGCAGGTTAAGGCTATGTTTAGCTTTGTAAGAAACCGCTAAACTTTCTCCCAGAGTGGTTGTACCATTTTGCATTCCCATCAGTAGTGAATGTGTTCTTTGTACTTAACATTGTCATCAGGAACTGCTATTTTCTTTCTTTCTTTTTTTTTTTTTGCTGTACATTACATTCTTTTTTTTTTAAATTTTATTTTATTTTACTTTACAGTACTCTACTGGTTTTGGCATACATTGACATGAATCCGCCACGGGTGTACACGAACTCCCAAACATGAACCCAGCTCCCTCCTCCCACCCCCCATCATCCCTCCGGATCATCCCCATACACCAGCCCCAAGCATCCTGCATCCTGTATCGAACACAGACTGGCGATTCATTTCCTACATGATAGTACACATATTTCAATGCTATTCTCCCAAATCATCCCACCCTCTCCCCCTCCCTCTCCCTCTCCCTCAGAGTCCAAAAGTCCACTCTACACATCTGCGTCTCTCTTGCTGTCCTGCATACAGTGTCCTCATTACCATCTTTCTAAATTCCCATGTATATGTGTTATTATACTGTATTGGTGTTTTTCTTTCTGGCTTACTTCACTCTGTATAATCGGTTCCAGTTTCATCCATCTTATTAGAACTGATTCAAATGTATTCTTTTTAATGGCTGAGTAATACTCCATTGTGTATATGTACCACAGCTTTCTTATCCATTCATCTGCTGATGGACATCTAGGTTGTTTCCATGTCCTGGCTATTATAAACAGTGCTGCGATGAACATTGGGGTACATGTGTCTCTTTCTATTCTGGTTTCCTCGGCGTGTATGCCCAGCAGTGGGATTGCTGGATCATAAGGCAGTTCTATTTGCAATTTCTTAAGGAATCTCCACACTGTTCTCCATAGTGGCTGTACTAGTTTGCATTCCCACCAACAGTGTAAGAGGGTTCCCTTTTCTCCACACCCTCTCCAGCATTTATTGTTTGCAGACTTTTGGATCGCAGCCATTCTGACTGGTGTGAAGTGGTATATCATTGTGGTCTTGATTTGCATTTCTCTGATAATGAGTGACATTGAACATCTTCAAGGTTTTTTTATTTTAGTCTTTCTAATTGACGAATACTAGTTTTCCAAGGAATTTTTGTCTATAGAAAGTTTTGGGAAAATTTACAGTTAGGGAAAGAAAATTGCAAGTCTAAGAGAAAAAACATTGTCAATTGTTTTCTGAGAATGCAGAGAACAGTCTTTATTGAAACAATATCTAATAGTGGTAGATCTTCTTTTGATTAATAATATTTATTATTGATTGGAATTTGCTTATATTTGTGCCTATGTTTGGGGGTACAATAACGTAGAATTTTACTTTTTTTAAAAATTGAAG
This sequence comes from Oreotragus oreotragus, assembly GCA_006410675.1. NCBI lineage: Eukaryota > Metazoa > Chordata > Mammalia > Artiodactyla > Bovidae > Oreotragus > Oreotragus oreotragus. The sequence goes on along the minus strand of SJYX01019344.1, from coordinate 111,834 downwards.
TGACTTTACAATTACATTGGATTACAGAAACCATTGATTTTCACAAGTTACCTGTGCAAAGAATAGTAAAATTGACCATTGCTTATATGAATATGGGTCTGCTTCACAGAGTTAAAAGTAGAATTTTTCAACAAGACAATTACAGCATAGATAACATTCTGATTTCTCTCCAACTGAATGATTTGTAGGCTTACAAATACCTACTATCATTTTTCATTTATTTTCACAAGTACATTTGAAAATACTAATTATGTCCAGCTACTATGTGTTTAACTAGCTCCACTATTTATATTAGAGGGAAAAATGACCTTCTAGTATGTTATAATCTATGCTCTTAATTCAAAATTGGATGTTTATTAGGCATACATTAAAATGCTCAATGTGAATTCAACTTAACTTTGAGACTGAAACATGTAATTTTCACTATTTATTCATCTGAATTTTGCTGTTAAGCATGCAATTGTAAAAGTCAAGCAGATAATTTTACATTAATAACTGTCTTATGCATATATTTAAGCTATTGTCTCATATTGGATTTGAAAGAGTAAAAGTGATATAGTTTTTGTAAACAGGTTTCTCATTGAATTGATAAAATTGTATGAACATAACGAGAGTCAAATACATGCCTTTCTGTTTAAAATAAATTCATGTAAATGGAGTTTTTAACACATTTGTATGTGTTATTCTGTTAATCAGAATTCGTCAAAGAAAATATTAAGAAGGGATGGCAAGAATAAAAAGAACTATACAAAAAAAGATCTTCATTACCCAGATAACCATGATGATGTGACCACTCACCTAGAAACAAACATCCTGGACAGTGAAGTCAGGTGGACCTTGGGAAGCATACTGTGAACAAAGCTAGTGGAGGTGATGGAATTCCAGTTGAGCTATTTCAAATCCTAAAAGATGATACTGTGAAAGTCCTGCACTCAATATGCCAGCATATTTAGAAGACTCAGCAGGGCCGTAGGACTGGAAAAGATCAGTTTTCATTCTGATCCCAAAGAAAGGCAATGCCAAATAATGTTCAAAGTACACACAATTACACNACAAAGCTAGTGGAGGTGATGGAATTCCAGTTGAGCTATTTCAAATCCTAAAAGATGATACTGTGAAAGTCCTGCACTCAATATGCCAGCATATTTAGAAGACTCAGCAGGGCCGTAGGACTGGAAAAGATCAGTTTTCATTCTGATCCCAAAGAAAGGCAATGCCAAATAATGTTCAAAGTACACACAATTACACTCATCTCACATGCTAGCAGAGTAATGCTCACAAATCTTCAAGTTAGACTTCAACAGTGCATGAACTGAGAACTTGCAGATGTTCAAGCTGGATTTAGAAAAGGCAGAGGAACCAGAGATCAAATTGCTAGCATCTGTTGGATCATAGAAAAAGCACGGGAGTTCCAGAAAAATATCTACTTCTGCTTCATTGACTACGCTAAAGCCTTTGAATGCATGGACCACAACAAACTGTGGAAAATTCTTAAGAATACCAGACCACCTTACCTGTCTCCTGAGAAATCTGTATGCAGGTCAAGAAGCAACAGTTAGAACCAGACATGGAACAATGGACTGGTTCCAGATTGTGAAAGGAGAACATCATGGCTGTATATATTGTCACCTTGCTTATTTGAGCTATATGCAGCGAACATCATGTGGAATGCCAGGCTGGNTTACCTGTCTCCTGAGAAATCTGTATGCAGGTCAAGAAGCAACAGTTAGAACCAGACATGGAACAATGGACTGGTTCCAGATTGTGAAAGGAGAACATCATGGCTGTATATATTGTCACCTTGCTTATTTGAGCTATATGCAGCGAACATCATGTGGAATGCCAGGCTGGATGAGGCATAAACTAGAATCAAGATTGCCAGGAGAAATATCAGTAAACTCATGTATGAAGATGATAGCACCCTTATAGCAGAAAGCAAAGAGGAACTAAAGAGCCTCCAAATGACAATGAAAGAAGAAAGTGAAAAAGTTGGCTTAAAACTCAACATTCAGAAAACTCAGATCATGGAATTCAGTCCCATCACGTCTTGGCAAATAGGTGGAGAAACAATGGAAACAGCAACAGACGTTATTTTCTTGGGCTCCAAAGCCACTGCACATGGTGACTGCAGCCATGAAATTAAAAGACACTTGCTCCTTGCAAGAAAAGCTATGACCAACCTAGGCAGCATATTAAAAAGCAGAGACATTACTTTGCCAACAAAGGTACATCTAGTCAAAGCTATGGTTTTCCCAGTAGTCATGTACGGATGTTGGAGTTGAACCATAAAAAAAGCTGAGCGCCGAAGAATTGATGCTTTTGAACTGTTGTGTNAAAGCAGAGACATTACTTTGCCAACAAAGGTACATCTAGTCAAAGCTATGGTTTTCCCAGTAGTCATGTACGGATGTTGGAGTTGAACCATAAAAAAAGCTGAGCGCCGAAGAATTGATGCTTTTGAACTGTTGTGTTGGAGAGACTCTTGAAAGTCCCTTGTACACCAAGGAGATTAAACCAACCAATCCTAAAGGAAATCAGTCCTGAATATTCACTGGGAAGACTGATGTTGAAGCTGAAGCTCCAATACTTTCTCCACCTGATGGGAAGAACTGACTCATTTGAAAAGACCCTGATGATGGGAAAGATTGAAAGAAGGAGGAGAAGGGGACGACAGAGGATGAGAATACTGGTTGGCATCACCGACTCAATGGGCATGAGTCTGAGCTAGCTCTGACAGTTGGTGATGGACAGGGAAGCCTGGTGTACTGAAATCCACGGTGTCACAAAGAGTCACACACAACTGAGTGACTAAACTAACTGAACTGAAGTGAATTACCAAGTAAAAAAAAGAAGTAAAATCGCACTATATTTTTTTATTATTTTAACATAGCACTACATTTTGGTAGAATAAATATAGCAAAAAATTCGCTTTTAAAGTTGTTTCTTATTTAATACTTATTAAAAATAATTTTCACTTTCAGCAGGTTAGCTGTATCTAGTCCAAACTTACCTGAGAACTAAATTCTATACATAACAATATAATAATATTTGTTTGGAGACATCCAAAAACTACCAAGATAGCAAGAATTTGAAGAGGCAAGACATCCTAAAAGGGAAGAATAGTTAGTTTAGTGCAATATTTGGAAGCAATTTACTTCTCAAAGAATTTGCTGATTCAAAACTGAAGCCTTGGAAGTGAGGAGAACTCTCTGCATCTGACATGGAGTGTAGAAAGTGAGTATTTGGGTTTAGATCTCAGTATAGAGGTAGGGCTGCACGTTTTCATTTGAGAAACCCAGGGACTAAAGAGGAAAAAAACAGTAAGTTAGAAATTGATCATCTTCACAATGACTGAAGCCTGGTTCAGTTTGACCCATGACTACATAAGTGAACATAAATTCTTGTCAGAAATGAAAATTAATCAATTAGGTATTGAGAAAAAAATAACATTGAAAAAAGTTATTCTGTGTCTCAGTTTTTAAGCACACTGTGTGGCATTCAATCAAAACTAACCATGTGTTTTTTTAAAAAAGAAAAAATAGATAATAAAATGGATTTACAACCAATGCAAATATTAGAACTCTTGCACTTAGACATTCAAATATTTGTAATTAATATTAAGTACTTCAGTAATGAAATAGAAAGTATATTTTTAATAGGGAGGCTCTAGAAGTGAAAAATAAAATAGTTGAAAGTAACAGATGCTCTAATGTTAGATTATATATCATGAGAGAGAATTGGAAAATAGAAAGTTACCTCAAATGGAAATATTCTAATCTGAAACAAAAAGGAAAAGAATGAACGATGCATAAAATGTCCTAATAAACATTGAGGATAAAATGGAGAAGTACATATTCATTATGCATACACTTTTTGTTCAAATATGGCAAAACTTTTCAATGATATTGACCAGTCATATTTATATAGTTGCTGAAGTTATAAAAAGATATGAATCCAGATTAAAGAAGTTCAAAAACAACAAACATGATAAATGCAACAAAATCTCCATCTTTGCTTTTCATAACAGAATTGATTTCTTGGCAGCAACAATGGCTACCAGGCAACAAAAGATACTATCTTAAGCTCTAAAATAAATAAATACAAGAGTAGAAGTCAATACTATGGCTGCCATAGCAGTGTGTGTGTATGTGTGTGTGTGTGTGTGTATGCGTGCACATGCACGTGTGTATGCACACTCAGTCACTCAGTCATGTCTGACTCTTTATGACCTTATGGACTATAGCCCACCAGGTTCCTCTGTCCATGGGATTTTTCAGTGCTCTCAAATCCCCAACCTCGAGAAGTACAATTAACTGAAGATCTCAGGTTCTGTGCTCTGAAATCTGTGCTTAAATTGGTGCAGAAGTCATACTTCTCATAGACTGATAATGACTGAGTATGGTAGGGACACTGTGACAGGCCCATTTTAGGAGATTAGGGACTCTTCTGGTAGGCGTTTGTGACTTGAAGCCTCCCTCATAGACTTGGTGAGTTTTCCCTGAGAAACACTGCAGACTAACACACTTCCATTCAACTTTTTTCATATTTCTCCCTTCTTCTCGTTCTCCATCTCTCAGAGTTTGACCTGTGTTGCCATCTGAGCACTCTCTCAGCCTTTCTTTGCCCCCTCCCCATTGTCTCTCACAGACGTTTCTTCTAAACAATTTCTTTCACATCTAATTTTTTTTCCGCAACTTTTGCTTGGAATATTTAACTATTAAAGAAAAAAAAATGTATAAAATGAAACAGGAATCTTAGTTTTTACAATAAGAAACAACTATAAATTGACAGATTTAATAACCAAACTGCACAAAAGGAAATACCAAAGATATCACTAAAAGAAAGAGGAAAACGATTCCATACAGAAGTACAGAGATGCACAAAGGAACACAGAGAAACTTAGTAAATCTGTGAGTATAATGAATGCTGACTATAGAAAATGATACAATGTCTTTTAGAGTTGAGAAATGACAACAAAAGAATAAAAGGTAAAAGTGGATTATGTGGAGTTAAAATGCTCTCAGTTCTCTGCATTGCACAGGAAGTTGGCCCCTTTAGGGTATGGTTCTTTTGAATATTCTGGGATTCTACTACATGAGAGGTGGCTGTTGTGAAGAAATAGTGAAGGGATTTGCAGATATAATTCAGGTCTCTAATCTGTTGACCTCAAATTAATCAAAAGGAGATTATCTTGACAGGACTTGACCTAATCAGGTAGGCCCTTTAAAAGAAGGACCAGACTTCTCCTGAAGGGAGAAAAAAAAAAGACTCCCTAACTAGCTTTGCAGATGTCTGCTGCTAGGAAAGGGCCTCATGACTGGAACTTGGGGCATCCTCTAGGAACCGAAGAGTGCCTCATAGCCATAGCCAATAAGAAAGCACTGACTTCAGTCTTACAACTACAAAGAGAAAATTCTGCCAGTAACCTGTGAGAGTGGAAAAGGACCCCAAATAGTAGATGAGATGGCAGCTCTTCCAGGCCAACACTTTGAACACAGCCTTGCAAGACCCTGAGCAGAGGACATAGGTAATCCATATTCAGATTCTTGACCCCAAAATCTGTAAGATAATAAATGCTTTTCATTTTAAGTGACTATATTGGTCATCTGATGTATTGCATTAAAATAATTCATAACTTTTAGAGCCATGTTGAACATGTTAGATTGCATTTTAACATGAGGCCTTACTAAAGATAAAGAGAATATTTTATAATATGAAAGACTGACCCCTTCAAAGAACAATTCTAAATATAGGCAAAACTAATAAAATTATCTCAAATTTATATAAATCAAACTTCTAAAGCAAACAGGTAAAATAGATAATTCTATAATTATCATGGCAGATGTTATCACACCTCTCCTTGAAACATGTTTGTTTTCAGGTCCAAGATGCATTTTAAATATATTGATGGAACAATAATACTGTGGCTCTATAGAATTTGAAAAAATAACTTACAAAATTAGAACTTGATGAAGAAGGAAAAGAGTGACTTCAGAAGGTTAGATAGATGTTGAAATTACCCTTTAAAGCAAACATCATTAATATTGATTCCTATAGTAGTGATTTAAAATGTTATGCTAGAAAAACCCCTCAGATTAGTTGTTTGCGTACATCATTTTTAGGACTAAAAGGGCAATGACATCATTAGTCTGGTTAGTGTGGCAAGGTTATTATTAAATTTTTATGTCAGTATTTTGTTCAGTTCATTTTGAAGAGTAGATAATATCCAGTTAAGAGACTAATTTTCATTAGGCAGTATTAATACTGAATATAAAACAATCAGAAACTTATAGGTTATACCTTTTAGAAATGTATTAAGTTAGTGAGCTATGTTTTAGTATCTATGGTTTATTTTAAGATATATCAGCAGGTAAAATTAAGTATATGTATATGTGTGTGTGTTTAACTTTTTGATATCTTTAGGGACAGTCATTTGTTCTACTTAATTTTTTTAAATTTTATTTTATTTTACTTTACAGTACTCTGCTGGTGTTGGCATACATTGACATGAATCCGCCATGAATGGTTAGGATATCAGATATGCTGCATTCTAAAGAAGTTTTGTTTCAATTCAGTTCATTTCAGTAGCTCAGTCGTGTCCGACTCTTTGCAACCCCATGAATTGAAGCATGCCAGGCCTCCCTGTCCATCACCAACTCCTGGAGTTTACCCAAACTCATGTCATCAAGTCGGTGATGCCATCCAGCCATTTCATCCTCTGTCATCCCCTTCTCCTCCTGCCCCCAATCCCTCCCAGCATCAGAGTCTTTTCCAATGAGTCAACTCTTCGTATGAGGTAGCCAAAGTACTGGAGTTTCAGCTTTAGCATCATTCCCTCCAAAGAAATCCCAGGACTGATCTCCTTCAAAATGGGCTGGTTAGATCTCCTTGGAGTCTGAGGGACTCTCAAGAGTCTTCTCTAACACCACAGTTCAAAAGCATCAATTCTTTGGCACTCAGCTTTCTTCACAGTCCAACTCTCACATCCATACATGACCACAGGAAAAACCATAGCCTTGACTAGACAGACCTTTGTTGACAAAGTAATGTCTCTGCTTTTGAATATGCTATCTAGGCTGGTCATAACTTTCCTTCTAAGGAATAAGCATCTTTTGATTTCATGGCTGCAATCACCATCTGCAGTAATTTTGGAGCCACCCATAAATAAAGTTGGCCACTGTTTCCACTGTTTCTGCATCTATTTCCTATGAAGTGAAGGGACCAGATGCCATCATCTTAGTTTTCTGAATGTTGAGCTTTAAGCCAATTTTGTCACTCTCCTCTTTCACTTTCATCAAGAGGCTCTTTAGTACTTCTTCACTTTCTGCCATAAGGGTGGTGTCATCTGCATATCTGAGGTTATTGATATTTCTCCCAGCAATCTTGATTCCAGCGTGTGCTTCTTCCAGCCCAGCATTTCTCATGAGTACTCTGCATATAAGTTAAATAAGCAGGGTGACGGTATAAGCATCTAGAAAAACTTCCCCACTATTTAGGAATGATTCTAAAGCTTCACCCTTAATTGTTGCTACATTGAGTCATTGGTTAGCAGTGATTCTAATTCACTGATTTCAACTAAAAGAGAAAATAAATCCTGTTTCTATAAAGTACTTGCAAATGCCTTGCATGGATATTTCATATTAAGGGTTTTTTTAAACACTTGAAGTAGCTGAAATATATTGAATTTACTGATGCTGTTGTATAATGTGTCATTGGTACTTACTGATAAACACTTGCTTGATTAAATACCGGTATGTTTGGGAGAATTTGTGCTTAGATTTAATTAATACCCTGAAATGACATAATGGAGATCAACTAAATTTCATCATATTTAAAAATTAAAAAATAGCCTACTGGTTGTGCATGACTATATTTGCTTAGATTAGGCCATTATAGAGTGGCTAGACAAAAGCAGCATATTAATAAATAAAATCAAAGCAGACAGAAAACTAATGGAAAGATAATATAAAATGTAAACAAAATGCTATTAATGTTCAATAGATGATGAGTTCACATTCTGTTACTCAATATAACATTTTAAATTAAAGAGAACAATTAAAAGAGAATAAGGCCTTAAAAGAAGGAAGCACCATGAGAAAAATATTGATGATGGAGAGCACATGGAAATATTTGGGAAATACTGAATAGCTTAAGATAAAACACACATGAATTTAGGTGTACAATAAACATTTATTAAATGAATAAAGTTTATTTATTTATGTGTGTGTGCTCAGTCACTCAGTCATGTCTGACTCTTTGCAGCCCTGTGGACTGTGGCCCCCCTGGCTCCTCTGTCTGTGGAATTTTCCAGGTAAGACTACTAGAGCAGGTTACCATTTCCTACTCCAGGGCATCTTCCCCACCCAGGGAAAAAAGCTGTCTGCTAATACGGGAGATATAAGAGATGTAGGATTGAGGCTTAGGACTTAAGATCTTTTACCTATAGGTATTTTATGGAAGGAAATTGATTAATGGTTTCTTAGGAAGTATATGATTTCTTCATGTGATTATTCTGCTATAAAATTACTACAACTATGGATTTACTCTGGACATTTAATTAAGGAATAATAAGGAGTAGAAACAGATAGTAGATAAGTAGTGGTAGAAAGAGTGAAATCATAGAGGAAATAAATTCAGAATTAAAAAATAATTAAGGTCTAGTTTAAAAAGAAGTGTAATATAATATTAGGAACAATTTTGAGGGCTTACAATGTTCCAGTACTCTTTTAAGTGCTTTCCCTGTTATGTCTCTGTTACTTCTTACAACCATCCACTTTTTACTATCATTCCCTCGCGGCTCAGACGGTAAAGCATCTGTCTGCAATGCAGGAGACCCGGGTTTGATTCCTGGTTTGGGAAGATCCACTGGAGAAGGAAATGGCAGCCCACTCGAGTATTCTTGCCTGGAAAATCCCATGGACGGCGGAGCCTTGTAGGCTACCGTCCATGGTGTCGCAGAGTTGGACACACTGAGCAACATCACTTTCACTTTCAATAATGATAGATACTATTAATACTATCATTTTTCAGATATCCTACTTGTGGCCGAGAGAGTTTAGAGAGTAGCTAGTGATGGAGTTAGAATTCATCCATGTGTGATCAAATCTGGGCAGACTCTGGAAATCATGTTCTTAAACTTTATGTTTTGTGAATCAATATGACTGTCTAATATTCAGTATTAAGTAGAAAAAAAAAAAAACAACCCTGCAGAAAAAATGAGTTAAGTGAGGATAATGAGGATAGTGTTGGTATAATTAAGAGTGATACATTAGTATGTTATTTAAAACGTGCATCATCATATAGAAAGGAGAAGTATGAAATATAGGAAGAAGGACTGGTTACAAGAAAATGACATTAAATTGGGAACATATTGTTTGGAATAAATATTAAATTTATTCTATTATATTCAATGTGTTATCAGGGAGTGCACTTTGCAAATAAATTTAGGGTTGGTTGGAAATGAGAGTGTGAACAAAGTAGAAAGCTAATATAATTTTTAATTTATATGTAATTTAAAAATATGAGATATTCAGGGATGAAGCTGGGATTCGTAGGTGGTGCTAGTGGTAAAGAATCTGCCTGCCAGTGCAGAAGACACAAGAGATGTGGATACAGTCCTTGGGTCTGGAAGATCCCCTGGAGTATCCCACTCCAATATTCTTCCCTGTAAAATTCCATGGTCAGAAGAACCTGGCAGGCTACAATCCATGGGGCATCAAATAGTCGAACACAGTTAAGTACCTGAACATATATCTACACACAAGTGATGCAGATACTAAGCTAAACTCTCTAGATCAGTTCAGTTCAGTCACTCATCATCTCCCACTCTTTGCGATCCCACGGACTGCAGCACACCAGGGCACCCTGTCCATCACCAACACCCTGAGTTTTCTCAAACTCATGTCCATTGAGTTAGTGATGCCATCCAACCATCTCATCCTTGGTCATCCCCTTCTCCTCCTTTCAATCTTTCCCAGCATCAGGGTCTTTTTCAGTGAGTCAGCTCTTTGCATCAAGTGCCCAAAGTATTGGAGTTTCAGATTCAACATCAGTCCTTCCAGTGAACACCCAGGACTGATCTCCTTTAAGATGAACTGGTTGGATCCCCTTGCAGCCCAAGGGACTCTCAAGAGTCTTCTCCAATAACACAGTTCAAAAGCATCAGTTCTTCGGTGTTCAGCTTTATTTATAGTCCAATTCTCATATCAATACATGACTACTGCAAAAACCATTGATTTGACTAGACAGATCTTTGTTGGCAAAGTAATGTCTCTGCTTTTAAATATGTTGTCTAGATTGGTCATAACTTTTCTTTCAAGAAACAACCATCCTTTTATTTCATGACTGCAGTCACTATCTGCAGTGATTTTGGAGCCCCCCCAAAATAGTCTGTCATTGTTTCCATTGTTTGCCCATCTATTTGCCATGAAGTGATGAGACCAGATGTCATGATCTTAGTTTTCTAAATGTTGAGTTTTAAGCCAAATTTTCCACTCTTTTTCACTCTTTCATTTTAATCAAGAGACTCTTTAGCTCCTCTTTGTTTTCTGCCATAAGGGTAGTGTTATCTGCATATCTGAGGTTATTGATATTTCTCGCAGCAATCTTGATCCATTTGTGCTTCATCCCGTCCAGCATTTCGCATAATGTACTCTGCATATAAGATAAATAAGCAGGGTGAAAATATATAGCCTTGATGTACTCCATTTCCTATTTGGAACCAGTCTGTTATTCCATGTCCAGTTCTAACTGTGGTTTCCTGACCTGCATACAGATTTCTCAAGAGCCAGATCAGGTGGTCCAATATTCCCATCTCTTTTAGAATTTTCCACAGTTTATTGTGATCCACACAGTCAAAGGCTTTGGCATAGTCAATAAAGTAGAAATAGATATTTTTCCTGGAACTCTCATGCTTTTTTGATAATCCAGCAGATGTTGGCAATTTGTTCTCTGGTTCCTCAGCCTTTTCTAAGTCCAGCCTGAACATACGGAAGTTCACAGTTCACATATTGTTGAAGCCTGGCTTGGAGAATTTGGGGCATTATTTTACTAGCGTGTGAGATGAATGCAATTGTGTGGTAGTGTGAGCATTCTTTGGCATTGCTTTTCTTTGGGATTGGAATGAAAACAGACTTTTTCCAGTCCTGTGGCCACTGCTGAGTTTTTAAAATTTGCTGGTATATTGAGTGCAGCACTTTCACAGCATCATCTTTAAGGGTTAGAAATAGCTCAACTGGAATTCAGTCACCTCCATTAGCTTTGTTCGTAGTGATGCTTCCTAAGTCCCACTTGACTTTGCATTCCAGGTTATCTGGCTCTAGGTGAGTGAGCACACCATTGTGATTATCTCAGTTTTGAAATCAATATCCTTTAGTTTGCCTATTATGTCACATGAACTGTTTATACATTGATTGTAAATCAGTGTGGGATATGATTTAAGACTAAATGGTGACCTGAAGAAGGTTAGTTAGAACTTACTTTGTCTTTGGTAATATTCTAGACTTGTTACCTTTAATTACTGTTTTCCTCTTAAGTTTTTACTCCATGTATCAATTCAGTTCAGTCGCTCGGTTGCATCTGACTCTTTGCAACCCAGTGAATTGCAGCATGCCAGGCCTCCCTGTCCATCACCAAATCCCAGAGTTTACCCAAACTCATGTCCATCGAGTTGGTGATGCCATCCAGCCATCTCATCCTCTGTCTTCTCCTTCTCCTCCTGTCCCGATCCCTCTCAGCATCAAGGTCTTTTCCAATGAGTCAACTCTTCGCATGAGGTGGCCAAAGTATTGGAGTTTCAGCTTTAACATCAGTCCTTCCAATGAACACCCAGGACTGATCTCCTTTAGAATGGACTGTTTGGATCTCCTTGCAGTCCAAGGGACTCTCAAGAGTCTTCTCCAACACCACAGTCTAAAAGCATCAATTCTTCGTTGCTCTGCTTTCTTCACAGTCCAACTCTCACATCCATACATGACCATGGAAAAACTATAGCCTTGACTAGACAAACCTTTGTTGGCAAAGTAATGTCTCTGCTTTTTAATATGCTATCTAGGTTGGTCATCACTTTCCTTCACAGGAGTAAGCGTCTTTTAATTTCATGGCTGCAATCACCATCTGCAGTGATTTTGGAGCCCCCCAAAATATACTCTATGTATAAATATATCCAAAAAGAAATGTAAATCAAAATTATAATTTTATTTTGAACAGTTTCATTATGAAGTCCCTTTTTAAAAATAACTTAAAGCAAGCAGAGGCAATATTTACTTAAAACTCTTCTAGATAGTTACATTCCATACATAACCACTGTTCAACAATGTGGTGTGTAAAAGATTTAACAGATCCTTTAAAAACCTAATTTTAAGTAGTTTATAGTTTATTTTAGAATTATCAAAATTATAAGATGATGAAACAAGTGAACAAAAGAATAGCTTTGACACTCAGAAGCTAGCATGACAATAAGCTAGGGCACGTTATTGTACTATTCAGTTTAGTCACTCAGTCATGTCCGACTCTTTATAAACTCATGAATTGCAGCATGCCCGGCCTCCCTGTCCATCACCAACTCCCGGAGTTCACTCAAACTCACATCCATCGAGTCAGTGATGCCATCCAGTCATCTCATCCTCTGTCGTCCCCTTCTCCTCCTGCCCCTAATCCCTCCCAGCATCAGAGTCTTTTCCAATGAGTCAACAGTTNCAGCACACCAGGCCTCCCTGTCCATCACCAACTCCGGAGTTCACTCAACCTCACATCCATCGAGTCAGTGATGCCATCCAGTCATCTCATCCTCTGTCGTCCCCTTCTCCTCCTGCCCCTAATCCCTCCCAGCATCAGAGTCTTTTCCAATGAGTCAACAGTTCTCATGAGGTGGCCAAAGTACTGGAGTTAGAGCTTTAGCATCAACCTTCCAAAGAACATCAGGACTGATTTCCTATAGAATGGACTGGTTGCATGTCCTTGCAGTCCAAGGGCCTCTCAAGAGTCTTCTCTAACACCACAGTTCAAAAGCATCAATTCTTTGGGGCTCAGCTTTCTTCACCGTCCAACTCTCACATCCATACATGACCACTGGAAAAATCATAGCCTTGACTAGACGGACCTTTGTTGGCAAAGTAATGTCTCTGCTTTTCAATATGCTATCTAGGTTGGTCATAACTTTCCTTCCAAGGAGTAAGCGTCTTTTAATTTCATGACTGCAATCACCATCTGCTGTGGCAGATTCATGTTGATGTATGGCAAAACCAACACAATATTGTAAAGTAAATAAATTATGTTTGGGAGTTCATGTAAAAAAGTAAATAAATACAAAAAAAATAAAAAAATAATAAAATAATAAAATCTGAAAAAAAAGAACACCCCCACAAAAAATAAAATAAATAAAATCTGACATTTTATTTACTGTTTGCCCCTCTATTTCCAATGAAGTGATGGGACCAGATGCCATGATCTTTGTTTTCTGAATGTTGAGCTTTAAGCCAACTTTTTCACACTCCACTTTCACTTTCATGAAAAAGCTTTTTAGTTCCTCTCACTTTTTGGCATAAGGGTGGTGTCATCTGCATAACTGAGGTTATTGATATTTCTCCTGGCAATCTTGATTCCAGCTTGTGCTTCTTCCAGCCCAGCGTTTCTCATGATGTACTCTGCATATAAGTTAAATAAGCAGAGTGAAAATATACAGCCTTGACGTACTCCTTTTCCTTTTGGAACCAGTCTGTTGTTCCATGTCCAGTTCTAACTGTGGCTTCCTGACCCGCATATAGGTTTCTCAAGAGGCAGGTCACATGGTCTGGTATTCCCATCTCTTTCAGAATTTTCCACAGTTTATTGTGATCCACACAGTCAAAGGCTTTGGCATAGTCAATAAAGCAGAAATAGATCTTTTCTGGAACTCTCTTGCTTTTTTGATGATCCAATGGATATTGGCAATTTGATCTCTGGTTCCTCTGCCTTTTCTAAAACCAGTTGAACATCAGGGAGTTCACGGTTCACATATTGCTGAAGCCTGGCTTGGAAAATTTTAAGCATCACTTTACTAGCATGTGAGATGAGTGCAATTGTTCAGTAGTTTGACCATTCTTTGGAATTGCTTTTCTTTGGGGTTGGAAATACAACTGACCTTTTCCAGTCCTGTGGCCACTGCTGAGTTTTCCAAATTTGCTGGCATATTGAGTGCAGCACTTTCACAGCATCATCTTTCAGGATTTGAAATAGCTCCACTGGAATTTCATTGCCTCCACTAGGTTTGTTTGTAGTGACGCTTTCTAAGGCCCACTTGACTTCACATTCCAGAATATCTGGCTCTAGGTTAGTGATCACAGCATTGTGATTACCTTGGTCATGGAGAACTTTTTGTACATTACTTCTCTGTATTATTGCCACCTCTTTTTAATATCTTCTGCTTCTGTTAGGTCCATACCATTTCTGTCCTTTATTGAGCCCATTTTTTGCATGAAATGTTCCCTTGGTATCTTTAATCTTCTTGAAGAGGTCTCTGATCTTTCCCATTCTGTTGTTTTCCTCTATTTCTTTGCATTGATCGCTGAAGAAGGCTTTCTTATCTCTTATTGCTATTCTTTGGAACTCTGCATTCAGATGCTTATATCTTTTCTTTTCTCCTTTACTTTTCACTTCTCTTCTTTTCACAGCTGTTTGTAAGGCCTCTGCAGACAGCCATTTTGCTTTTATGCATTTCTTTTCCATGGGGGTGGTTGATCCCTATCTCCTGTACAAAGTCATGAATCTATCCATAGTTTATCAGGCACTCTATCTATCAGATCTAGTCCCTTAAACCTATTTCTCACTTCCACTGTATAATCATAAGGGATTTGATTTAAGTCATACCTGAATGGTTTAGTGGTTTTCCCTACTTTCTTCAATTTCAGTGTGTATTTGGAAATAAGGAGTTCATAATCTGAGCCACAGTCAGCTTCCAGTCTTGTTTTTTGCTGACTATATAAAGCTTCTCCATCTTTGGCTGCAAAGAATATAATCAGTCTGATTTTGGGGTTGACCACCTGGTGAAGTCTATCTGTAGAGTCTTCTCTTGTGCTTTTGGAAGAGGGTGTTTGCTATGACCAGTGCATTCTCCTGGAAAAACTCTATCAGCCTTTGCCCTGCTTCATTCCACATTCCAAGGTCAAATTTGCCTGTTACTCCAGGTGTTTCTTGACTTCCCACTTTTGCATTCCAGTCCCCTGTAATGAAAAAGACATCTTTTTGGGGTGTTAGTTCTGAAAAGTCTTGTAGGTCTTCATAGTACCGTTCAACGTCAGCTTCTTCAGCATTACTGGTTGAGACATAGACTTGGATTACCGTAATATTGAATGGTTTGCCTTGGAAACACACAAAGATCATTCTGTCGTTTTTGAGATTGCATCCAAGTACTGCATTTTGGACTCTGTTGATCATGATGGCTACTCCATTTTTTTTGAGGGATTCTTTCCTGCAGTAGTAGATATAATGGTCATCTGAGTTAAATTCACCCATTCCAGTCCATTTTAGTTTGCTGATTTCTAGAATGTTGACATTCACTCTTGCCATCTCCTGTTTGACCATTTCCAATTTGCCTTGATTCCAGGTTCCTATGCAATATTGCTCTTTACAGCACCAGACTTTGCTTCTATCACCAGTCCCATCCACAACTAGGTATTGCTTTTCCTTTGGCCCCATCCCTTCATTCTTTCTGGAGTTATTTCTCCACTGATCTCCAGTAGCATGTTGGGCACCTACTCACCTGGAGAGTTCCTCTTTCAGTATCCTAACATTTTGCCTTTTCATACTGTTCATGGGGTTCTCAAGGCAAAAATACTTAAGTGGTTTGTCATTCCCTTCTCCAGTGGACCACATTCCATCAGACCTCTCCACCATGGCCCACCCATCTTGGGTGACCCAACACAGCATGGCTTAGTTTCATTGAGTTAGACAAGGCTGTGGTCCGTTACAAGGAGTGGCCACGAGGAGCTACCCCACATCTGAGGTCGGGGGGCAGCCGAGAGGAGCTACCCAACATCCTAGGTCAGGGGCAGCGGCCAAGAGTTCCAGGCTGGGACAGCGCAGGAGTGGCTGAGAGGAGCTACCCCACACCTAAGGCCAGGAGCGGTGGCCGAGATGAGCAACCCCATTTCTAAGGAGCCGTGGCTGTGTGGGCACAGGATGGCCAAGAGTATATACTCCATGTTCAAGGTTAGGAGGGGCCACGGTGAGGAGATACCCCTCGTCCAAGGTAAGGAATATCAGGTGTGATTTGCTGGAGCAGCTGAGAAGAGATACCCCACGTCCAAGGTAAGAGAAACCCAAGTAAGACGGTAGGTTTTGCAAGAGGGCATCAGAGGGCAGACACACTGAAACCATAATCACAGACATAAGTTGTCTAATGGAATACTAACCTCAGAAAATGTTACATGAGGAAATTCCCTTGAGGTCCAGTTGTTAGAATTCTTCACTTTCACTACTGAGAACCTGGCTTCAATCCCTGGTCAAAACCATGATGAGACAATGTAAGCAACCTTATAAATTTTTTTCCAACCTGAAATATAGATAAGTTTTCTCTTTTACCCACAAAATTACCAAATGCCCTATCATTTAGAGACAATGAGTGACTGCTATTTCCTTATTATTTACTTTACTATCTCTCCTTCCTATGGATGAGATTAATTGAATTATAGCATTTCCCTCACTTTCTGACAGCATACAATCTAGAGCAACCCTTCATTTCCATAGCATCTCCTCCAAATCACCCAGCTAAAACCTAATCCTACAACACCCTTTTTACAGAAACATCCTTTTTTTCCCCATGGTGGTCATATTCTCCCTCACTGTAACATTTAATAAATTCACTTTACATAATTACATATATGTTGTCTTTGGCTTGGGTCATTGAGCTAAAAAAATAATGATTAATTTATTTTCTCAGACATTCTTTCAGCATAATTGAATGTTTACTCTATGATTGGAATTTATTAGACATTGAGTAATAGAGATGATAGAATTCACCTTCCCTTACCATGTATAGCTCATAGCCAATGCCTGAATGAAAGGAAAAATAGCAAGTGTAATTAGTACTATACTGTAAAGTATTAAAACATAGAGAGCCATGTATTTATTTATGATTTTGGTGATTGAGGTTATCTTGAGTCTGGAGAAGATGTTTAGTCATGACTTTGAAGGATAAGTAGCATTATGTCATAAAGAGAAAATAATGTGATTATTCACTGTGATAATGAAAGCCTGAGATTTGATTTTCCTAGAAAAAAAATTTTTCAAGAGAGAACTTGCTTCCCTAATCATTGATGCCTTTCATAATGTTATAATATATGCATCTTTTAAAGCTGCCTTAATTACTTTTGGAAAATAAACATAAATTAATAGGTAACTTTTTTTGAAGACAGGAAAACATCAGCAAAATACTATTATGTTTACAAACTGGAAGACTGAGATTAATGCATACACACTACTGTATATAAAATAGATAAACAATAAGAATCTAGTGTAATAGCATAGATAACTCTACTCAGTACTCTGTAATGGCCTATATGGGAAAAGGATATTTTAAAAGAGCAGATACATTGGTAAAGAATCTGCATGCAATACAGGAGACGGCCTGTAATGCAGGAGATGCAAATTCAACCTCTGAAAAATCCCCTGGAGTAGGAAATGCAACCCACTTTAGTATTCTTACCTAGGAAATCCTGGCAGGTTACAGTCCATGGGGTCACAAAAGAATTGGATATGACTGAGTGATTAACCACTGCCATCATATGTATATACATAACTGATTCACTTTATTGTATATCTGAAACTAACACAACATTGTAAATCAGCTATACCTCAATAAAAATTACAAATAAAATTATAAGGAAAAGTTGGAAACTTAATTGTGGGTATTGTTTTCTGGAAAATTTTATTAAATTAATAAATTAGATTGTTAAGCATTATGATGGAGAAGGAAATGGCAACCCCCTCCAGTATTCTTGCCTGGGAAATCCCACAGACAGGGAAGCCTGGTGGGCTGCAGTCCATGGGGTTGCAGGGAGTCAGACACAACTTAGTGACTAAGACATCACCAAAACTTATGAACTTATGCAGGGGTACTCATTAGAAAAATTAAACCCTACTATTTCTATAACTGCAAAGCCAACTTTCCAAAGTCACATGTCTGCACCTAAAGATCAGGGGAACAATTTAAATATTTTTTTTTAATTCCAAGTGAAAGAAATGTCATATTATTATCAATGCATTTATTGATATTTCATTTATCTTAGTGGTAAATATATTTTAAAACTTTAGGTTAATATACTTAAAAACCTTATTGGAGTTGTGTATTTCTGCTTGGCTTATCTAAGAAGCATCACTGATTTTTGGTTGAGGCTACATTATCTTGCTACATTCCTGCATATTTCGAAGATAAATCCAGAGAAGGGGACCTGAAGCTAGAGAATTTCTTCATTTTCCACTTCAGTGAGAGATAAGCACTTCAGTTTTGGAATCAATATATGAGGTCATAGGTCTTAGAATATAAAATTCCCTATGATGTTAGTGAAGTACAATATTAGTAACTTAAGTCCAGAAGTAAAAGTGTATGTTGTTTGAATTTCCTGCTACTAAGGGACTGACTCCTATTAGTTAAAATTGTGCTTGAAGGTAGGGTTTTTTTTTTTTTTAAATTTCAGTACAGGATAAGTGCATTAAAAATCATTGTGGATACTTAAAAGGTTATTGAACAGGAAGAAAAAGTATACACATGCACACATTTACACACTCACTTGTTTATACATATACACATTTAACCTATTCTACAAAATGTCCAAGAGAGTACCTGATCCTGAAAAACATCCATATCCCCATTACCAACCTCTCATATTTATCTTTTAAATTCCACAGGCAATATAGATGAGACAAAAGTCATAAAATGTTATAGAATCCACATCTCACCCTTTTCAAAAGTTCACCATCTTTAGTAATTTGATTTGTATTTTCTAGAACATCTATAATACTATTTAATGGAATGATTCTATGCATATGGAATATAGTCTAAATAATTATGTTATTGCCATATGCTATTATACATTATCATTTTATTATTTAAAAAATGTTATTGCTGAAGATGTTATTTATTTTTGAGTTTTACTGTTCTGATAACTGTGAGGAACACTGTTATATGCTTGTCCATTGGTCCTATTACTCCTACAAGAAAAAAATTCTTAGAAAGTGAATTATCATGCCAAAGCACCTCCAACATTTTATAGTTCTTGCTGTATATTTTCAATTTTGCTTATTTATTTAAATTATTTTATTATTTATTTATTTTACTTATTTTTGCTCTGCTGGGTCTTCATTGCTATGCCTGTGCTTTCTCTAGTTTTTGCAAGAGGGGGATACTCTCTAGTTGTGTTGTGCAGGCTTCCTGTTGTAGTGGCTTCTCATGTTGTGGAGCACAGGCTCTAGGGCACAAGAGCTTCGGTAGTTGCTGCATACACACTCAATAGCTGTGGTGCATGGGCTTTGTTGCTCTGTGACACATGGGAATCTTCCTGGACCAGGGATCGAACCTGTGTCTGTTACACTGGCAGGTGGATACTTACCTAATGGACCATCAGGGAAGTCCTGTTTATTTTTGTTTGAGATATAGTTTATTTATAATATTAGTAGCAGATGTATAATATAGTGATTCAGGATTTTTTAGATTGTACTCTAATTAAAGTTATTATAAAATATTGTCATATTCCCTGTGCTGTACAATATGTCCTTTAGCTTCTTTATTTAACAAATAGTGTTAATTTATTTTAGCTATATGATGCCAGTTTAGCAGTTATCATCATGCAGATTTATTTTTTACATGTATGGTGAAATTAAATCCTATCTAGTGATATATTTCTAAGATTTATGAAGATATTTTATATCATTTCATTATAAAGATACTTTGTGATTCTAAAGAACAAATAATGGATTAAAAAATAATTATTTGCTCAACTTTCTAGACAAGTTAAATTTAAACATGTGTTTCCACCTATGAAATAAAATTCTTATTGTGATATATTGCCACATTATCAGAATGCTTTTTATTAAATTATTATGAGAAATTAATAGTTAAAAACATGTTACCATTATATCAAAATAACTTTTACTTCATTACTTAACTATGTATTGCCATAAAATTATTTTAATTCCCAAACATCCTCACTCTTGTGCATTATTACAATTACCTTTTTCACTTTCAA
Organism: Oreotragus oreotragus; assembly: GCA_006410675.1. Taxonomy (NCBI): domain Eukaryota; kingdom Metazoa; phylum Chordata; class Mammalia; order Artiodactyla; family Bovidae; genus Oreotragus; species Oreotragus oreotragus. The sequence continues at coordinate 91,615 of SJYX01019344.1, read as the reverse complement.
ATTCTTGTTGACCTTAAATTTGGTTGCTGCTGCTCAGTTCCTAAGTCCTGTCCATCTCTTTTGTGACCCCCATAGACTGCAGCCTGCCAGGCTCCTCTGTCCATGGAATTTCCCAGGCAAGAACACTGGAGTGGGTTGCCACATCCTTCTCCAGGGGAATCTTCCTGACCCAGAGACTGAATTTGAGTCTCCTGCATTGGCAGACTCTTTACCACTGAGCCACTTGGGAATATCCAGTGTAATTTCATCTATATGAGGAAGATCCATGAACCAGAAGCAGAAGTTATCAACATTAGCCAGATTTAACAAGGGTGAAAATTAACTACTGCTAAGTTATTCATCTCGTTCAATGTTGACTTCAATATGAGAATATTGAAGTTAAAATCTTGTCTAAAAATTGCTTCTGTCTAGCTTTCAAAAATTACATCTAATAATTAGGGTATTAGATTTTTAGCTACTTGAGTATGGATACAAGCTGAAAAAAATATATTTTTTGCATAAACTTCTGCTACTAAACTGAGGGAAAAAGTATGGGTAACTAGAGTCATAATTCAGCTGTTTAATGTTATCACAGACAAAATTGTCACTTTATAAATTCTCTGGTCAAATTTTCGGAAACATTATGTTGGATTTTATTGGCTACATAATTTGGATATTAAAGAAGTGTTTGTTCACTGGTTAGGTCTACAAAGAATTTAAAGAAGAAGTTATGGCAATTCTCTACAATCTCTTCCAAAGATAGAAATAGAGGAAACACTTCCAAACTTATCCTGTGAGGCCAGCATTACTTTAAGACCAAAACCAGAAAAAGACATTACAAGAAAAGAAGACTACAGTATAATATCTTTTATAAATGTATATGAAAAATAAGTCAAAGGGCCACATAATTTCATTCAAATGTGGAATATAAACAAAAAAATAAAAAGTTAATGAACAAATCAAATAAAAAGAAACACATAGATACAAAGAATAGAATATTTGTACTATAAGGGAAGGGGTGAGGGGATGGTGAAATGATTAAAGGCAATAAATTGTGTGGTGATGAATGGAAACTAAATTTTTGGTGGTGAGCCTCCCATAGAGTATACAGAAGTAGAAATATGATGTTGTAGATGTAACACATATAATGTTATAAAGTCATGTTACCTCAATAAAAAATAAATATTAAAAAAACTACATACTATGACCAAATAAGATTTATTCCACATATGCAAGGCTAACTCAGCACCAGAAATAAATTAATGTAATCCACCACATGAAAATATTAAAAAAGAAAAAGTCATGTGAGAAAATGAATAAATGCAGAAAAAAGCATTTGGCAAAATTTCAACACCTTAATAAAAACTTTCAGTAACTCGGAGTGGAGGGCAACTTTCTCAGCTTGATAAAGACTATCTACAAAAACCCTTTAGCTAACAACATAATTGTAAGAAACTCAGTGCTTCCTCACTAAGATCAGGAGCAAGGCAGGATGTCCCTTCTCACCACTTCTTTTCAACGCCATAATAGAAGGGACTGCTAATGCAGTTCAGCACAAAAAAGAAGGATAGAAAAGTATACAGATTGGGGAAAAAGAAATAAAACACTTCGCAGATAATGTGATAGTCTATGAAGAAAATCCAAAAGAATCAATACAAAATCTTAAACTAATAAATGATTAAAGTTAAGTTATAGGATACGAGGCTAATATACAAATCAATTGACATCCTATATACCAACAATAAATAAGTCAAATTTGAAATTAAAAACAATACCATTTACATTAGTATATTTACTGAGTGTTCTGTTTGATTTGATATTGTTATTTCAGAGATTCTTGTAGAGGATGTCAAAGCTCTTGTTGTATGGTGTTGTGCAACATAAAGCGATGTACAATAAGCTGACCCTAGAGGACATATTATAGAGGGACTATCACAGGTATTTGGTTGCTGGCAGTGTTTATCTGAGAACTCATGAAATAAATTGAGTGAAGTTATAGGCCTGCTATTCTGTTTTCAGTGAGGTTAAGCAAACTAAGAAGAAGCTACATCTATCATTAAATAGATTTTCTGAAGATTGGTATAGGAGAGTGTAAGGTAAATTATCTCTATAGAATTGTTCAAAATAGAAACTTTAGGGAATCATACTTTGCTTTTTATTTTTGCTGGAGGTTATCTTTCATTTAAAATAATTTTGTTATTAAAATATAGGATAGTGTTTCTAAGTTTCTGTGCTATCATTTTCTCAATATTTCAGCTCTATAATTTTGTCTTTTGAATCAACTGAAGAATGAAAGTCTTGATCAGAGTTTTACTTTTATCAAATATACAGCAGGTATATTTACCTTACCTTATCTTTCTACTGTACTTTTAAATTATTTTTAATTATATGGGTTTCTAAAGATTTTTCCATCTGTTCCTTTCTCTTCTTATTATTGTTGGTATTTAACTTTTTGAATAGCATTTGGTCCCACCTTCAGTTAATAATTCTCAAGTTCCTTTTCCTAATATGCTGAAAAGTTATTATAATGTTGTTCTACATTCTGGAAAAACTTGATCAAATAGAACGAGGCAAGCCATTTCTTTGATTTTTTTTCCAGTGGTACATTTGAGCAGGCTAGACAGAATGATGATGACTTCTAGATGAAAAACACTGTATGTGTCAAAGTAACACTTGTTAACAATTTTAGTGAAGTTTGACATAGTTGTGGGACTTTTCTAGAGCTCTTAAAGTTACAAGAAGTTGTTCTTAAATTTACCTTCTGCATACTTCTCAGAAATGTATAAGATGGTAGATAAGCACAGTTTTAAAATACTGACCAACATGCGGTCCAATATCAGATATATCTAAACCACAAGAGTGTACTAAAAAAAAAAAAGTAACCTAACACAGCACATGGTTGAAGCAGCATAAAATGATGTGTTCATGATTTTGCCCAGAAAATCCATCACATGTTTGGGATCATCATCAGTGAAAGATCAGAGATAAAAGTAGGAATGAAAATAATATAAAGACACATTTTAATGGAGATAGGAAAGCATATGTGAAGTAGTAAAAAACAAGCAAAAAAAGATTCCAAAGGGTATTAGCAAGGTTTATGGTAAGTACAGAAATAAACATGAAGAAAGAAGAAAACAACCTTGACTCAGTGTGACAATCACGCAGTCCTGGTAATTTCTCTAGAGTTTTATGTTAAAGTTTAACAGAAGAATTCTATTTAGACTGTGCAAGAACTCAAACACTTTATTCTGAAATAGAGAAAAGTGAGTTTTCAAAAGCAGCAGGAATGAGGCAGCATCTGTTACTTTTCACTTGGTGTTTCTATAAGGCCTAGAAAATAGACTGAAGTTAAGAGTACCTGTGTTCCTCAGAATGCCATAAACTGTTTCATTCATTTCTTACAAAGCCCATTGCTTTCTATTTCCAACTCATCATCAGATCAAGATTTATCATTATTATTGTCATCGTGATTACTATTATGTATCATTAGACTCTCCATTCCCAACAAGAGATCATTATGGCTTAATTTTCCTCGCCCAAAGCTTCAACTATTTCCCAAATATAAATGTTTATTATTGCTTCAGAAGGAAACAGCACTGAACTTCATTCAGGAACTTGTCCAGGCTCTAAATGTGTCCATTTGCTTTCCCTGCTGGCTGCTTTAAAGCTAAAGCAGATGAACAATGTAGATTTTTAAGTTTATATTTGAATGATTGAAGCAGGCTTTATGCAAAATAATTTCCAAAGAATGTAAAATCTTGGTGAAAATAGCAATAAAACCAACACTTTTTAAATCACTTATTTCAGTTTGTAAAAACAGCATGGTGTAGTGGAAATAACTGGATTGAGGTTTATTATTAAGAATGCAACCGACACACTAAGCATGGCCGAGAGAAGCTATCCTGCGTCTGAGGTCAGGGGTGGCGGCTGGGAGGAGCAACCCCACGTACAAGGAGCGGTGGCTGCATGGGCACAGGAGGGTCTAGAGGAGCTATTCCAAGCTGAAGGTCTGAATGGGCAGCGGTGAGGAGATACCCTTCGTCCAAGGTAGGAGCAGCAGCTGTGCTTTGCTGGAGCAGCCTTGAAGAGATACACCATGCCCAAGGAGAGAAACCCCAGTAAGATGGTAGGTGTTGCAAGAGGGCATCAGAGGAGAGACACACAGAAACCATACTCAAAGAAAGCTAGTCAATCTAATCACACTAGGCCCACAGCCTTTTCTAACTCAATGTAATTAAGCCATACCCATGGGGCAACCCAAGACGGGCGGGTCATGGTGGAGAGGTCTGACAGAATGTGGTCCAGTGGAGAAGGGAATGGCAAACCACTTCAGTATTCTTGCCTTGAGAACCCCATGAACAGTATGAAAAGGCAAAATGATAGGATACTGAAAGAGGAACTCCACAGTTTAGTAGGTGCCCAACACGCTACTGGAGATCAGTGGAGAAATAACTCCAGAAAGAATGAAAGGATGGAGTCAAAGCAAAAACAATCCCCAGCTGTGGATGTGACTGGTGATAGAAGCAAGGCCCGATGCTGTAAAGAGCAATATTGCATAGGAACCTGGAATGTTAGGTCCATGAATCAAGGCAAATTGGAAGTGGTCAAACAAGAGATGGCAAGTTTGAATGTCGACATTCTAGGAATCAGCGAACTAAAATGGACTGGAATGGGTGAATTTAACTCAGATGACCATTATATCTACTACTGCGGGCAGGAATCCCTCAGAAGAAATGGAGTAGCCATCATGGTCAACAAAAGAGTCCGAAATGCAGTACTTGGATGCAATCTCAAAAACGACAGAATGATCTCTGTTCGTTTCCAAGGCAAACCATTCAATATCACAGTTATCCAAGTCTATGCCCCAACCAGTAATGCTGAAGAAGCTGAAGTTGAACGGTTTTATGAAGACCTACAAGACCTTTTAGAACTAACACCCAAAAAAGATGTCCTTTTCATTATAGGGGACTGGAATGCTAAAGTAGGAAGTCAAGAAACACCTGGAGTAACAGGCAAATTTGGCCTTGGAATGCGGAATGAAGCAGGGCAAAGACTAATAGAGTTTTGCCAAGAAAATGCACTGGTCATAGCAAACACCCTCTTCCAGCAACACAAGAGAAGACTCTACACATGGACATCACCAGATGGTCAACACCGAAATCAGATTGATTATATTCTTTGCAGCCAAAGATGGAGAAGCTCTATACAGTCAACAAAAACAAGACCAGGAGCTGACTGTGGCTCAGATCATGAACTCCTTATTTCCAAATTCAGACTTAAATTGAAGAAAGTAGGGAAAACCGCTAGACCATTCAGGTATGACCTAAATCAAATCCCTTATGATTATACAGTGGAAGTGAGAAATAGATTTAAGGGCCTAGATCTGATAGACAGAGTTCCTGATGAACTATGGAATGAGGTTCGTGACATTGTACAGGAGACAGGGATCAAGACCATCCCCATGGAAAAGAAATGCAAAAAAGCAAAATGGCTGTCTGGAGAAGCCTTACAAATAGCACTGAAAAGAAGAGAGGCGAAAAGCAAAGGAGAAAAGAAAAGATATAAGCATCTGAATGCAGAGTTCCAAAGAATAGCAAGAAGAGATAAGAAAGCCTTCTTCAGCAATCAATGCAAAGAGATAGAGGAAAACAACAGAATGGGAAAGACTAGAGATCTCTTCAAGAGAATTGGAGATACCAAGGGAACATTTCATGCAAAGATGGGCTCGATAAAGGATAGAAATGGTATGGACCTAACAGAAGCAGAAGATATTAAGAAGAGGTGGCAAGAATACACAGAAGAACTGTACAGAAAAGATCTTCACGACCCAGATAATCATGAGGATGTGATCACTAATCTAGAGCCAGACATCTTGGAATGTGAAGTCAAGTGGGCCTTAGAAAGCATCACTAAGAACAAAGCTAGTGGAGGTGATGGAATTCCCGTTGAGCTGTTTCAAATCCTGGAAGATGATGCTGTGAAAGTGCTGCACTCAATATGCCAGCAAATTTGGAAAACTCAGCAGTGGCCACAGGACTGGAAAAGGTCAGTTTTCATTCCAATTCCAAAGAAAGGCAATGCCAAAGAATGCTCAAACTACCGCACAATTGCACTCATCTCACACGCTAGTAAAGTAATGCTCAAAATTCTCCAAGCCAGGCTTCAGCAATATGTGAACCGTGAACTCCCTGATGTTCAAGCTGGTTTTAGAACAGGCAGAGGAACCAGAGATCAAATTGCCAACATCCGCTGGATCATGGAAAAAGCAAGAGAGTTCCAGAAAAACATCTATTTCTGCTTTATTGACTATGCCAAAGCCTTTGACTGTGTGGATCACAATAAACTGTGGAAAATTCTGAAAGAGATGGGAATACCAGACCACCTGACCTGCCTCTTGAGAAATCTGTATGCAGGTCAGGAAGCAATAGTTAGAACTGGACATGGAACAACAGACTTGTTTTAAATTGGAAAAGGAGTACGTCAAGGCTGTATATCGTCACCCTACTTATTTAACTTATATGCAGAGTACATCATGAGAAACGCTGGACTGGTAGAAACACAAGCTGGAATCAAGATTGCCAGGAGAAATATCAATAACCTCAGATATGCAGATGACACCACCCTTATGGTAGAAGGTGAAGAGGAACTAAAAACCTCTTGATGAAAGTGAAAGTGGAGAGTGAAAAAGTTGGCTTCAAGCTCAACATTCAGAAAACGAAGATCATGGCATCTGGTCCTATCACTTCATGGGAAATAGATGGAGAAACAGTGGAAACAGTGTCAGACTTTATTTGAGGGGACTCCAAAATCACTGGAGATGGTGATTGCAGCCATGAAATTAAGATACACTTACTCCTTGGAAGAAAAGTTATGATCAACCTAGATACATATTCAAAAGTAGAGACATTACTTTGCTGACTAAGGTCCATGTAGTCAAGGCTATGGTTTTTCCAGTGGTCATGAATGGATGTGAGAGTTGGACTGTGAAGAAGGCTGAGTGCTGAAGAACTGATGCCTCTGAAATTTGGAATTGGAGAAGACTCTTGAGAGTCCCTTGGACTGTAAGGAGATCCAATCAATCCATTCTGAATGAGATCAGCCCTGGGATTTCTTTGGAAGGAATGATGCTAAAGCTGAAACTCCAGTACTTTGGCCACCTCATGCAAAGGGTTAACTCATTGGAAAAGACTCTGATGTTGGGAGGAATTGGGGACAGGAGGAGAAGGGGACGACAGAGGATGAGATGGCTTGATGGCATCACTGTTTCGATGGACATGAGTCTCAGTGAACTCTGGGAGTTGGTGATGGACAGGGAGGCCTGGCGTGCTGCGATTCATGGGGTCACAAGAGTTGGACATGACTGAGCAACTGAACTGAACTGAACTGAGGTTTCAAAATGAGGTTGTAATATTAGATTCAAATTTTTATGCAAAGTTGAACAAACACCAGTTTTCTCAGTCATTTGTCAAATATTAAATCTTTTGGTGTTGAGTGCTGAAGTTATTCTTAAATTTAAAATTCTTCCATTTTGGGGCCAAGGACACTGCTTTATTTTAAGGGACTAAGGGAGAAAAAAATACATGTTGGTGAGTTAAGGGATTTGAGCTAATAAGTATTCTAATCTTCTTTCAATTTTTAGTCATGTGGTCTTATCCCACTCTTTGTGAGCCCATGGACTGAAGCCCACCAGGCTCCTCTGTCCATGAAATTATCCAGGCAAGAATATTGGTGTGGGCTGCCATTCCCTTCTTTGTAGAATCTTCTTCAGAAATGTGTATAAGGAGAATCTCTCATATTTTAAAAAAGAGGAAAAAATCTGGACTCAAGTAATTGAATTTTGAATTATAAATTGTTGGTAACCCAAAATCTTTAAAGGATAAATGATATTCAAATGAATAACACAGACATTTATGGTCGTTTCCACATAGGACTGTTAGAACAACTTTTTAATTGGCCATCGAGCAAACAACCAAGTTTTAAATCTTAATCTTCTGACAGGTTGCATCCTTACTTGGCTGTTTCATAGCCTGTGAATTTTCCAGGACCTGTACAGTTCATTGATTATTTTAGTCTACACTTGAGATTTTTCACACTTTTAGACTCTACTCTGAAACCATTTCAGAGAAGATAGGAAAGTTCCTTTCCTGTGATGAAAACAAAAAACTTGTTTAAACTATATGCACTGAAACTGTGTATTGACTTCTTACTTTTGTATAAAATCTTCAGTTGGAAGCAATGGGTTTTTGTTTGTTTGTTTTGTTTTACTTTTGTAAAATTTACCGGTTAGCTTTACAGGAAACTTTTTTTTTATCAGATTCATATAATGAAAACCCATATAATAAGAACATTGTGTTTTAATATGAAAACTCATTTTAAAAAACTACTTGGAAATCACTTTTAAAAACTGGGGGGAAATGTAATTTATTACATAAAATATATCTTGAAGGTGAATTTGTAAAAGCTGTTTTTATTTTGCCTTTTAGCTTTGTGCATTCTAATTTTATTTTCTCAAAGTAAAACATGAATAACTACTTGTGATTGGTTAGCTCCATTAACTCTTTTGTAATGCATCATCTTCACAACGTGATTAAATCTTTCTCCATAGTGCAGAAATAATCTTTTTTCAGGAATAAGACGGCTTTTTTTCTTCACCATGTCCATTTTGTTTCAGCTTTTCTTGGATATGTTTATTATTGTAGTAATATTAATAATCTGGAATTATTTTATTAACAGATGTGGATATTCTACTTGATTGTATGATATTCTCTATTATCTAATTCTCTATTCTCTAATATCCACTTGATTGTGGATGTTCTGTATTGATTGTACGGCTCAATAGAGAAAAACATTGGGCTTCAAATTGAGAATTATGTGTTTGTTATGGATCTGACTTTTTCAAGATTAAAGGAAAAAAAAAATTCTAACATCCCTTTTAACTAAAAATCTTTATGATTTATCTCATTAACCAGCCAAGAGTGTACATTTTTCTCCACTTAAATAATGGTAAAGGCATCAAAGAAAACTGAGCAAAGTTTAAGTTGACTTAGGAGATGTTTGATGACACTCTGCTCAGTACTGGGTAATGTTAGTTATCTAGCTGGGGACCATACTGCATGAGCAGTGAGTCATGACAATAAAATATGATATCTTGGTGTTCAAGGAGGCATTTGTTCCCAGTGTATTTTAATTTATTGTCAGTTGTCAATATATCCATACCTGGAACTCGTGTTATCAAGTGTTTCCAAACTGTGTATCTCTTTGAAATTGACCAGCTTCAGTCTACATATCAATATCAGAGGAAAAAATTGGATACTCTTGGACCACTAGTCAAAACTTTAATTAGGCAAGCTGATTTAACTAAAATGTCAAGTAAGGTAATGAACAGTGGGGATGCAAGGACAAACAGGCTAAATTATATACACTATATAAAATTTAAAATTTGTATAAAATTTATATAAAGTTATATATATGTTCAAATAAACTTGAATAGCAAAACATTGCAAAAATACTTATTGAGTGAAGTCGCTCAGTCATGTCTGACTCTTTGCAATCCTATAGACTGTAGTCTACCAGGCTCCTCTGTCCATGGGATTTTCCAGGCAATAGTACTGGAGTGGATTGCCAAAAATTTAAAATTTGTATAAAATTTATATAAAGTTATATATATGTTCAAATAAACTTGAATAGCAAAACATTGCAAAAATACTTATTGAGTGAAGTCGCTCAGTCATGTCTGACTCTTTGCAATCCTATAGACTGTAGTCTACCAGGCTCCTCTGTCCATGGGATTTTCCAGGCAATAGTACTGGAGTGGATTGCCATTTCCTTCTCCAGGGGATCTTCCCAACCCAAAGCTCAAACCCGGGTCTCCTGCATTGTAGACAGACACTTTACTGTCTGAGCCACCAGGGAAGTCCAAAAATACTTACAGTTGGCCTCTTTTCTTTTCATCTTATTTACTAAAAAATTTTTTCTTGTCTTTTTTAAAGAAGTTCTTCCCTCCTGTTTTCCACTGTGGTCTTGTTATATATATATGACTTTATATAAATTCTTTATACAAATTCTAAATGCCCTTTCTTATCTTTTAAATTTATAGTGTCTCAAGTCACAGTTAAGTTTTATTGTAATGTAGTTACATTTACTAATTATGGCAGAATAGTGCTGGCTATTCACCCAAACTTCATTATTTTCTTCTTATATTTTAAGTCTGTCTTATAATTTAATCTAGAGTTGTGACTAAATTCTAGCAGATAGTTATATGCAACAAATCCAAACCTCTCATCAAAACCTCCCATATCTGATTCACCATATTAGTTCCTCTTATAGTTGGCTTAAATGAAGACTACTCATTGGGTAGATGTTGGGAGCCTCATGACTTAGAGCAACATTACTACAAGAAAAAGAATCAGAAATTCTTAATCATCTCTTGGAAGAATAATAGTGGACTTTTATCTTGAGCAGGAATTAAGTGTTATTTTCATATTCTCCTAACATCTGGGAGTTTGTTACTTCAAATGGAATTCTAGGAATTCTATAGATCCCTATATAATCCATAATTTTTTCATATATATTTTATATTTACTTCTTGTGCTGTGATTAATGTTTTTTAAAGAAAGGAGGTATTTGTGTTTATACAAATTTCTTAATAATAATATATTTTTCTTTGTTTGACCTTTATCAATCTGAATTTTCTTCATACTGCTCTTTTGTAGGTAACCATCCTCCTTTTCTTTCTCTGCTAATCAATAATTTTTCTGCCCTTAGAATTTTGCATTTCTAGAGTGCCATATACATAGAATTGTGCAGTATGCAGCATTTTGAGTCTGGCTCTTTAATTGAGAAATATCATTTTAAAACTCATTTATGAGCATGAGTGTTTGATCCCTTTTATTAAAAAGTACTATCCCAGATGGCGCTTGTGGTAATGAACCTGCCTACCAATGCAGAAAACATAAGAGACATGGGTTTGATCCCTGGGTTGGGAAGATCCCCTGGAGGAGGTCATGGCAACCCACTCCAGCATTCTTGCCTGGAGAATTTCATAGAGAGAGGAACCTGGCAGGCTACAGTCCATAGGGTCGCACAGAGTCAGACATGACTGAAGCAACTTACTTATTAGCACATGCACATAGTATACTATTATGGTATATAGATATACCACAATTTATATAGTCATCATTTGAAAGATGTCTCATTTATTTGAAGATTTAGTTGTTAAAAGTAAAACTGCTGCAAATTTTGTATGCTTTTACAACTTTTTGTATGTTTTGTGCATTGTTTTTCATTTCTTATGTCTTATGAAATTAATGGATCATTGACTATAAAAACCACTAAAAAATACCTGTATCATTTTTCTTTCCTATCAGTGATGCGTGAGCATTCCAGTTACTTCATATTCTTGTTAAGTATATGGTATTGTCAGTTATCTTAATTTAAACCATTCTCAAATACATGGAGATATATGTTTTTATTGTTTTATTTTGCATTTTTGTAATGACTAATATTTTTGAGGTTTTTTTTTTTTCTTCTGGGCCTATTTGTCATCTGTTTTTCTTATTTGGAATGATGCCTGTTTTGAATTTTTGCCCATTTATGTGTTCTCACCTAATTATGAATATATTTATTTTACTTAGTCCTTGCCTATTGGTGAAGCAAATAATTCAGTTTTGAAAAGCATCTTCTCTCAGCATTTGGAATATATTTCTGCATTTTTTCTTGCATTAAACTTGCTAGTGAAATGTTTTTCTGATTCACATCTATTTCTCATTCTTTGAAGATGTTTTTGTCTCTGGAATAATTTGCAATTCTCCTTTAATTACTGATGTTCTCAAATATCACTGCTTCATGTTGAGTTGTGTATGTGTGTGTCCCTTCAGTATGGGAATTTTTTTCTATATTATTGTCATTTTTTTGCTTCATACCTTTTATGTGAATACAGAATTTCTGGACCTGGTTTTCATATACCTTGATTTATATCTTGCACTTATTATGCTGTTACATAATTTTGACATTCTGATATCATTTTAGCTTTATCTTATGATGTATTTTTATTTTATTCCACTCTGATATTCCCTCACATATATGATTTTCTGTCTCTTTGCCTATATCTTTTCAAGTACCTTCATCACCTAGTTGAGTTCTTTCACATTTTATAAAATTGAACTGGCTTTTTATACCTGATAGAAGAATTGCCTGAAAACAATAACCTTACATTATACCATTTTCCCTTAGAAACTTGTAGACTTTTATCCATGAAATTCAAAATTATAGTTATACTGAATTTTAACAAGAATATTCCACCTCATATAGACCTAAAATGTTCACATATATATTATTAATTCTCCAAGCCAGGCTTCAGCAATACATGAACCGTGAACTCCCTGATGTTCAAGCTGGTTTTAGAAAAGGCAGTGGAACCAGAGATCAAATTGCCAACATCCGCTGGATCATTGGAAAAAGCAAGAGAGTTCCAGAAGAACATCTTTTTCTGCTTTATTAACTATGCCAAAGCCTTTGACTATGTGGATCACAATAAACTGTGGAAAACTCTGAAAGAGATGGGAATAACAGACCACCTAACCTGCCTCTTGAGAAATCTGTATGCAGGTCAGGAAACAACAGTTAAAACTGGACATGGAACAACAGACTGGTTCCAAATAGGAAAAGGAGTACGTCAAGGCTGTATATTGTCTCCCTGCTTATTTAACTTCTATGCAGAGTACATCATGAGAAACGCTGGACTGGAAGAAACACAAGCTGGAATCAAGATTGCTGGGATAAATATCAATAACCTCAGATATGCAGATAACACCACCCTTATGGCAGAAAGTGAAGAGGAGCTAAAAAGCCTCTTGATGAAAGTGAAGGAGGAGAGCGAAAAAGTTGGCTTAAAGCTCAACATTCAGAAAACGAAGATCATGACATCCAGTCCCATCACTTCATGGGAAATAGATGGGGAAACAGTGGAAACAGTGTCAGACTTTATTTTTGGGCTCCAGCCGGATGGCATCACGGACTCGACGGACGTGAGTCTGAGTGAACTCCGAGAGATGGTGATGAACAGGGAGGCCTGGCGTGCTGCGATTCATGGGGTCGCAAAGAGTCGGACACGACTAAGCGACTGAACTGAACTGAACTGAGAATAGATTGCAAAAGGCAAACATTCAGATAAATCTTAGGGCTTTCTATATTCATCATAGTAAATAAGTTCTGTCTCTATCCTTAAAATACTATTCTTAGTGATACTGAAATTTTATATAGAAGGAGCGATTTATCTGCATCTCCATAATTATCTGGAGAGAATAAAGCTGAGGGATGGAAATGATAATCCTAAAAGGATGAAGAAGTTGAGTAAAGTGGTTTTTTGGCGAGAAAAATATCTGTAAATATGGAAGATACCAGCAAAATCTATCGGGTGGTAAAGAGAGAGTCTCAGGTTATTAAGATAAATGTGAAAATGAGATTAAATTAGAAAACTTTAAAAATGTATAGAATTAACTCTGAAATCTCAGGGAAACTGCCCTGGAATAAGCAGAAGTTTGAGAAACAATATAATTTCAACAAAACTTCTTAGCATGCGAGACAGCAAAAGAGACACAGAAGTATAGAACAGTCTTTCGGACTCTGTGGGAGAGGGAGAGGGTGGGATGATTTGGGAGAATAGTTTTGAAACACGAATAATATCATATATGAAATGAGTCACCGCCAGTCCAGGTTCAATGCATGATACTGGATGCTTGGGGCTGGTGCACTGAGACGACCCAGAGGGATGGTACGGGGAGGGAAGAGGGTGGGGGGTTCAGGATGGGGAACATGTGTATACCTGTGGCTTATACATGTTGATGTATGGCAAAACCAATACAATATTGTAAAGTAATTAACCTCCAATTTAAACAAATATATTTATATTTAAAATTTAAAAAAAAATAAAAATAAAATAAGATACCAAAAAAAAAATCTTTAAAAAGTGAGTGATGAGATACATGAGAAGTGGTATGTTGTTGTGGTTTATAGTTTGGGCATTGCTGCCAGGAACTATGCTGCCAGTTAGTGAATCCCAACTCCATGAATTACTAGTTTCTCTGAGCTTCAGTTTTATTATGTACAAATTATGTGGATATTCCACTTCCTTTTAGGATTTTTATGAAGATAAAATTTAGTAATGCATGTGAAACACTTAGAGAAATGTCTTACAAACTTAAATACTAGGCAGTTTAACATTTATCCATATTTAGGTGACAGAACAATACACGATACCTTTACTAATCTCATTCTGTGTTTTAGGGGTGCTGTTATTGTTTGGTTGTTAAGTCATGTCTGATTCTTTTGTGACCCCATGAGCTAGCCCTCCAGGCTCCTATGCCTTTGAAATTTCCCAAGTTGGAATACTGGAGTGAGTTGCCATTTTCTTCTCCAGCAGATCTTCCTGACCCAGAAATGGAATATGTGTCTCTTGCATTCCAGGTGGATTCTTTACCTCTGAGCCACCTGAGAATCCCTCACAGGGTGTACCTAATATAATTTGACCCTGTAAACTCAGAATTGATGCTTTCAAACTCTGGTGTTGCAGAAGACTCTTCAAGAGTCCCTTGAACTGCAAGAAGAGCAAACCAGTCAATCCTAAAGGACATCATCCCTGAATATTCATTGGAAGGACTGGTGCTGAAGATGAAGCTGCAATACTTTGACCACCTTATGCAAAGAGCCAACTCATTGGCAAAGGCCCTGATGCTGGGAAAGACAGAAGGCAGGAAGAGAAGGGAACAACAGAGGATGAGATGGTTGGATGGTATCACCAACTCAAGGACATGAGTTTGAACAAGCTCTGGAAGATGGTGATGGACCGGGAAGCTTGACTTGCTGCAGTCCATGGGATTACACAGAATCTAACATGACTGAGTGAATGAGCAACAAACTAAGTACTATTATTATTTATTTTTTGGATACAGAATCTGAGCTTCTGTGTAATGAGTATTTTCCCCAAATTCATGAAGATGGAACTGGAAGTTTGGCTGTGCCTTGATATTCAGCACCTGCCACTGTGCTATGGTCCTTTAATTATAAAATAGTTATTTGTATAGTATCTCAAAACAGGTGGATGACTATTGATTTGACATCAACTGAAGGCTGTGACTTTTAACCTTTAATTTATAAAATAGTATATGTTCATGATTGACAATTAAGTTTTAACAAACTCTCAGAGCTACTGAAAAGGAAAGACATCATCTTGAGATGAAGGGAGGGGCATAATGGGGTTGAGTGAGGAGAAATGGGAAGATTCCATCCTGCTTGAAGAGTTCAATGTCAAAACATTTTTCAAAAGATTCTGACACTCAGCTTTCCCTTTATATCTTGAGTTTATTGTTGCAAAAAAGGTATAGAAGGAAGACAATAGTTGATACTTCCTATCATTAGGGATTTGAAATGTGCCCATGAGCAGGACATATAAGAAATTATATGAAATTGTTTATATGTCCTGAAAATTAACCTGCCTTTCTCACCAAGGATGGAAGATCTCTTCCTGCATTTTTGATGAGTTTTTTGAGTGAGAGAATATCATGCCTCATATATTATATGCATCAAGCCAGACTTCATGTTTTGGACAAGGAGGATACCAAGGGAATATTTCATGCAAAGATGGGCTTGATAAAAGACAGATGGTATGGACCTAACAGAAGCAGAAGATATTAACAAGAGATGGCAAGAATACACAGAAGAACTGTACAAAAAAGAACTTCACGACCCAGATAATCACGATGGTGTGATCACTCACCTAGAGCCAGACATCCTAGAATGTGAAGTCAAGTGGACCTTAGAAAGCATCACTATGAACAAAGCTAGTGGAGGTGATGGAATCCCAGTTGAGCTATTTCAAATCCTGAAAGATGATGCTGTGAAAGTGCTGCACTCAGTATGCTAGCAAATTTGGAAAGCTCAGCAGTGGCCACAGGACTGGAAAAGGTCAGTTTTCATTCCAATCCCAAAGAAAGGCAATGCCAAAGAATTCTCAAACCACCATACAATTACACTCATCTCACATGCTAGTAAAGTAATGCTCAAAATTCTCCAAGCCAGGCTTCAGCAATATGTGGACGTGAAATTCCAGATATTCAAGCTGGTTTTAGAAAAGGCACTGGTTCAGAGGAACCAAGATCAAATTGCCAACATCTGCTGGATCATTGAAAAAGCAAAAGAGTTCCAGAAAAACATCTATTTCTGCTTTATTGACTATGCCAAAACCTTTGACTGTGTGGATCACAATAAACTGTGGAAAATTCTGAAAGAGATGGGAATACTGACCACCTGATCTGCCTCTTGAGTAATCTGTATGCATGTCAGTAAGCCCAGTTAGAACTGGACATGGAACAACAGACTGGTTCCAAGTAGGAAAAGGAGTACATCAAGGCTGTATATTGTCTCCCTGTTTATTTAACTTCTATGCAGAGTACATCATGAAGAATATTGGGCTGGATGAGGCACAAGTTGGTGCCGGGAGCCAGCATTAGGAACTCCGCCTGTGGTAAAGGTCATGAGGAAGGAGGATCGGCATACACAAAGGCAGGATCAAGCCTCAGGAGACCCCCTGTTCCTGAGCATCTACTCCCAAAACCAGAGTCTGCCTACTTTACTGCTTTATGCTCTCATCTATACCTCTGACTTCACAGGGGGCTGTCCCCCGCCACCTCTCTCAGAGAAGGAGTTAACCTACAGCTCCAGTTAATAAAATTTCCTTGGTGTGACAAGAGTGTTTCAACTTACAAACTCCTCTGAAGGTTATCTAGCCTGCCTGAACAGGTTCGCCCAGCCACATGTGATTGTTCACAGCCTCCCAACCATGAGAGGCACGAGATGTTTTAAAACTTTCCAAACACAGATTTTTGGGGGAAGTTAGAAATTGTTAGTATAGTGGGTTGACTAGGAATCATATTGGTGAAGGGTTTTTCATTTATTGGGCCAATGTTTGCTGCTAAATCCTCTGCCCTTATACATGTTAATGAACATATAACTAGCATATAGGAGAAATAAGTATTAACCTTTAAGATTAATCATGTTAAACCTTAGGCTAAGTAAATTCCTTTCTTAATTGTAACCCACTACACCCTCACCCTATAGGAATGCAACTTTATCTGGTACCTTCAGAGGGTGCTGCCTAGTTTAAGAAAAAAAAAAATCACCCTTGGAAAAAATAAGTTTTCTGGTTGACTGACTGTTATCAGAAAGAAGGGGTCATAAAATGTTAGCAGGCCCCCTGCCAGAAGATTGTGTAAAACCCCTAAGACCTTCGTATGCATTTATATGAAGCACCTGATTTTGATAAAGGTCAGGTCTGCTGACCCTGCGTGACTTTGTGTTCTATCTTATGTATAACATAAAGTATAAGCAAACCTGAAAATAAAGAAAAAGGACGAGTTCCTGGAAAGACTGGTTTCCCCTGTGTGGTCTTTTCTCATTCTCTTCTTTTCTGGCTGAATTCCCATCTGGAGCGTTGAGGCTCACCATGTCTACTTACTTGCCCTGGCTTCTAAGACCCACGTGAGAGGGAGCACAAGGTGGGGCACCCTCTGCTATTCAAGCGGGCACTGGTGGCCTACATAGATGGTGCAAACTCCTTGTCTTGGAGTTTTATTGGTTTTCCATGTAAACCAAGTTATTCAGCCTCTTTTTCTCCACCTATTTTCCTACTGCACTATTTCTTTCTAATCTCCCTCCATATCTTTAAATAAGCAATTAATTACTCAGATGCCAACTCTGTCCCCACTTCTAATTCCCTGGATCCACCAGGGCTGGACCATGGCAAGGTGGAATCAATATTGAACGACTGAACTGAACTGATGATGGCAAATTTAATTCAAAGGAACATTATGTCTACTACCTTGGGAAAGAATTGCTTAGAAGAAATGGAGTAGCCCTCATAATCAGCAAAAGTCTGAAATGCAGTGATTGGGTGCAATCAAAAGTAATGACAGAATGATCTTGGTTTGCCCCAAGGCAAACCATTCAACATCACAGTAATCCAAGTCTATGCCCCAACTACAAATGCAAAGAAGCTGAAGTTAAACGGTTCTATGATGACCTACAAGACCTTCTGGAACTAACACCAAAAGTAAAAATAAAAAGATGTCCTTTTCATAATAGGAGACTGGAATGCAAAAGTAGAAAGTCAAGAGATCCTTGGAGTAACAGGTAAGTTTGGCCGTGAAGTACAAAATGAAGCAGGACAAAACCTAACAGAGTTTTGCCAAGACAACAGACTTTTTAGAGCAAATACATACTTCTAACAACACAAGGAGAAGACTCTACACGTGGACATCACTAGAAAGTCAATACTGAAATCAGTTTGGTTATATTCTGAAACTGAAGAAGGAGAAGCACTATGCACTCAGCAAAAGCAAGACTATAAGCTGACTGTGGCTCAGATCATTAGCTTTTTATTGTAAAATTTGGACTTAAATTGAAGAAAGTAGGGAAAACTACTAGGCCATTTACATAAGGCCTAAACCAAATCCCTTATGATTATGCATGATTATACACTGTAAGTGGCAAATAGATTCAAAGGATTAGATCTGATAGACAGAGTGCATGAAGAACTATGGATGCGGGTTCATAACACTGTACAGGAGGCAGTGACCAAAACCATCCCAAATAAAAAGAAATGCAAAAAAATTAAAATGATTGTCAGAGGATGCCTTACAAATAGCTGAGAAAAGAAGAGATGTGAAAAGCAAAGGAGCAAAGGAAAGATATATCAATCTGAATGCAGAATTCCAAGAAAGAATAGCAAGGAGACATAAGAAAACTTTCTTAAGTGTACAATGCAGAGAAATAGTGGAAAACAACAGCATGGGAAGAACTAGAGATCTCTACAAGAAAATTAGAGATACAAAGGAAACAGTTCATGCAAGATAGGTATAATAAAGAACAGAACTTGCTTAGATCTAACAGAAACAGATGATATTAAGAAGAGGTGGCAAGAATACACAGAACTATACAAAAAAGGTCTTAATGACCCAGATAACCACAATGGTGTGATCACTCACCTAGAGCCAGCCATCCTGGAGTGTGAAGCAAAGTGGGCCTTAGGAAGCATTACTATAAACAAAGCTAATGTGGGCAATGAAGTTCCAGCTAAGCTATTTCAAATCCTAAAAGATGATGATGTGAAAGTGCTGCACTCAATATGCCAGCAGATTTAGAAAACACAGCAGTTGACCACTGGACCAATATAGGTCAGTTTTCATTCCAGTCTCAAGAAGGGCATTCCCAATGAGTGTTCAAACTAACACACAATTGTGCTCATTTCACATGCTAGCAAAGTAATACTCAAAATCCTTCAAGCTAAGCTTCAACAGTATGTAAACTGAGAAATTCCACGTGTACAAGCTGGATTTAGAAAAGGCAGAAGAACCAGAGGTCAAAATGCCAATATCTATTGGCTCACAGGAAAAGCAAGGGAATTCCAGAAAAACTTCTACTTCTGCTTCATTGACTATGCTAAAGCCTTTGAGTATGTGGATCACAAAAAACTATGAAAAATTCTTAAAGAGATGGGAATATCAAACTATATTACCTGTCTCCCAAGAAACCTGTATAGAAGTTAGAACTGGACATGAAACAACAAACTGGTTCAAAATTGAGAATGGAATATATCAAGACTATCTATTGTCACCCTGCTTATTTAACTTACATGCAGAATGCAATCATGTGAAATGCCATGCTAGATGAAGTTCAAACTGGAATCAGGATTGCTGGGAGAAATATCAATAACCTCAGATATGCAGATGATACCACTCTATGGCATAAAGTGAAGAGGAACTAAGGAACCTCCTGATGGAGGTGAAAGAAAAGAATGAAGAAACTGGCTTAAAACCCATCATTCAGGAAACTAAGATCATGGCATCCAGTCCCATCACTTCATG
Source organism: Oreotragus oreotragus (assembly GCA_006410675.1). Taxonomy (NCBI): domain Eukaryota; kingdom Metazoa; phylum Chordata; class Mammalia; order Artiodactyla; family Bovidae; genus Oreotragus; species Oreotragus oreotragus. Next base: position 71,720 of record SJYX01019344.1, on the reverse strand, counting down.
GCAAATATTTGGGGAAAATATTGAGACAGTGAGATACTTTATTCTCTTGGGCTCAAAATCACTCCAGGTGGTGACTGAAGCCATGAAATTAAAGACCCTTGCTCCTTGAAAGGAAAGCTGTGATCAACCTAGAAAGCATATTAAAAATCAAAGACATTGTTTTGCCAACAAAGGTCTGTCTCGTCAAAGCTATGGTTTTTCCAGTAGTTATGTGTGGATGTGAGAGTTGGACCATAAAGAAAGCTGAGCATTGAGGAATTGATGCTTTTGAACTGTGGTGTTGGAGAAGACTCTTGAGGGTCCCTTGGCCTGTAAGGTGATCAAACCAGTCAATCTTAAATGAAATCAGTACTGAATATTCATTGGAAGGACTGATGCTGAAGCTGAAATTCCAATTCTTTGGCCACCTGAAGTGAAGAGCATACACAGTGGAAAAAACTGTGATGCTGGAAAAGATTGAGGGCAGGAGGAGAGGGGTGTGACTGAGGATGAGAGGGTTGAATGAGATCATTGATTCAATGGACATAGGTTGAGCAAATGCCAAGAGGTAGTGAAGAGCAAGGAAGCCTGTTTTTAATCTCTTAAATGTGGATTTAATATATGTACGTATATTATATGCATACACGTATATGTGACATGTTTATATAAGTTAAATAATACAGAAGAATAAAAGGTATATAATAAATTAATTTTCTACAACTGCCTCACTTTCAGTTCCATTGTCTTGAGTTCTCCTAGCTTATCAGTGTGGTGGGCATCTTCTTTTTAGATGCTAAGTCATATTTATTATACACAGATTATATTTATATAAACACATGTGCAACATTTAAAAGTGGAATCACAAGCTAACAATGTTACATATTTCCATATAGTTAACACATTTAATAACAATGCAAAATTCATAAAACAGATGTATTGTAATTCATTAACCCACTCTGATTTTTATGTATTCATTTTGATATACTACTTNTATTTATATAAACACATGTGCAACATTTAAAAGTGGAATCACAAGCTAACAATGTTACATATTTCCATATAGTTAACACATTTAATAACAATGCAAAATTCATAAAACAGATGTATTGTAATTCATTAACCCACTCTGATTTTTATGTATTCATTTTGATATACTACTTTCTATTTTATTTCTGCATTAAAGACATAGGTACATGTATTAGTACATGTATTAGGTCTGGCGTGTTGCAATTCATGGAGTCGCAAAGAGTTGGACGCGACTGAACTGAACTGAATTCTATGAGATAGTAACCTAAAAGTTGTCAATTATAATAATCCTACATAATAAGAAGACTAGAAGTAAGCATTCCAGGATGATGCAGCAATTAAAATATCCAGTGCAGGAAGCTAAGATCCTTCTAACTTCCTGCTCTGCTTATTTTAATGTGCAGCATCACTTTGCATGGCCCTAATGCATGTGTGCATGCTAAGTTGCTTCATTTATGTTTAACTCTTTGTGACCTCATAGACTATAACCTGTCAGGCTCCTCTGTCCATGGGATTCTCCAGGCAAGAATATTGGAATGGGTTTCCACTTCCCTCCTTGGGGTTCTTCTGGACCCAGGGATCAAACTTGCATTTCTTATGTCTTCAGCATTGGCAGGTGGATTCTTTACCAACAGGGCTACCTGGGAAGCTCATGGTTCTAATATGATTCCTTTACACTGAAGCATTGTTCCTGTTTTCTATGCAGGAAGAAGAGGAAAGTGAAAGAAGTGAAACAAAGCTGCTTGTGAATCTATTCTATTTAGAAAATGCTTTCCCAGAAGACTAAAACCATGATTTGCTTTATACTTCATTGGAAGGAACTGTTATATGGCTCTTATCTGTAAATGATCTTGGGAAGGCATTTTGTCTGGATACATTCCCATTAGGAATTAAAAAGGAAAAAATGGATATGAGGAAGGCCTGTAGGCCATGTTTGTTACAATTATGTGTGTGTATTATTTGTATATATTTGTCATAACTATGAACCATAATAACCAAATTCTGATGTGATATAACTTTATATTCATTACACCACCTTTCACAGCACAGGTGTTGGATGAAGATGTATTAAGGATTGGGAACACGTGTACACCCGTGGTGGATTCACGCTGATGTATGGCAAAACCAATACAATACTGTAAAGTAAAAATAAATACATAAATAATTTTTTTAAAAAAATTAAAAATAAAATAAAATAATTCCCTATATAAAAATGGAATTTATTATATCTGATAAAGCTTTACTTTTTCTTCAGTTAAAAATTATATATTGACTCTTGTATGATTACACAGTTTGTAAATAGCCAAATATGCTGAGTTGTTCTTTTACCTATTCTCATATTCCTGCCTGAGAAACCCCATGGACAGAAGAATCTCACAGGATTCAGACCATGGGGTTGTAAGAGTCGGACACGACTTAGTAACTAAACCACAACCCCATTATTAAAAAGGTATACAGAACAGAAGTGCATATAATGTATTCACCCCCATGACATTGGCTGTAATGGAAAATTGTCCAAGCCTAAAGGCAAAGGAGAAAAGGAAAGATATACCCATTTGAGTGCGGAGTTCCAAAGAATATCAAGGAGAGGTAAGAAAGCCTTCCTCAGTGACCAGTGCATAGAAATAGAGGAAAATAATAGAATGGGAAAGACTAGAGCTCTCTTCACAAAAATTAGAGATACCAAGAGACCATTTCATGCAAAGATGGCCTCAATAAAGGACAGAAATGGTAGGAACCTAACCGAAGTAGAAGATTTTAAGAAGAGGTGGCAAGAGTACACAGAAGAATCCATAGGCTTGGATTACTGTAATATTGAATGTTTTGCCTGAAACCAAACAGATCATTCTGTCATTTTGGGGATTGCATCCAAGTACTGCATTTCAGACTCTTGTTTACTATGATGGCTACTCTTTTTCTTTTTAGGGATTCTTTAGTAGATATAATAGTCATCTGAATTAAACTCTCCCATTCCAGTCCATTTTAGTTCACATGAATTTATTAGTATTTTGTCTTTTGTAACAACCAAATCAAGGATTGTAGTGTTAACCTACTTACAGATTCATGATGGTGATGATGATATTGATTGTAGTAGTAGTAGTATGCTGAAAATATTTTCTGTCTTGAAGAGAGAAATAATATGGTATTATAAGAGGATGACAAATGTGGATATTTGTGAAAGAAAAAGGGTAAATTGTGAAGTTCATTAACATCAGTTTGGTTGTGAAAGATGACTAAAAACTATATTGTCACAGCTCAGTTTTCTAATGTATTCATTGATTATTTAAGAGACTCTCATACCAGGAGTTTTTGAGAGTAATTAGTTATTAAATCTCAATCTCTACCTGGTTTTCTCATAAAGTGTAAGTCACTTAGTCATGTCTAATTCTTTGTGACCCCTCCATGGACTAAAAAGTCCACGGAATTCTCCAGGCCAGAATACTGGAGTGGGTAACCTTTCCCTTCTTCAGGGGATCTTCCCAACCCAGGAATTGAACTGGAGTCACCTGCATTGCAGGTGGTTTCTTTATCAACTGAGCTACGAGAGAAACCCTTTCCAATAAAGTAGAAACTAAAACCGTTTCTGAACTACCATTTTGTTAAGGAGTACAGAGGATGAGATGGTTGGATGGCATCACCAACTCGTTGGATAAGTTTGAGCAAGCTCTGGGAGTTAGTAATGGACAGGGAACCCTGGCATGCTGAAGTCCATTGGGTCGCAAAGAGTCATACACTACTGAGCAACTGAACTGAACTGGACTGAACTGATAAGCGCAGGGACTAGCTATGAAGGATCAAGAGAATGAATTGGGGAAGAAGGAAGAAAGATACTCAGAGACATTCATTAGTTGCCTTCTGCTAAGGACAATCTATTGCTCAGTCTCATAGAACTGACCCCTGTTAAGCCTGACAAATTCAGTGGTGCCAATGGTAAGTGGTGGGGGGTAGTTGGAGGAGAAAAGAAATAATTTATAAGCCAGCTGCCAACTCTTAGTTTCATTCCGTGGGCCTGAACTTTACATGAGCAAGTATTGTCCTGTTTTTGTTTTAGAGGAAGCACATGGGCAGAGAACAAAAAGACGGCCCAGTCTTGACCCTGGTTGCTGGTAAGTGAAAATTTGAAAGTGCTTGAAAACCAATAGAAAACTGGTGGCTGAAACAGCAGCTAGAAAGGATCTGAAATACCTGATACAGGCACCAAATAATACACTTTCAAGTTCTTTTTCTTTCTATGTAAAATTCACTTCAATAAACACTTTTTCTCGTGCTTAGAATGCCCAAGCCTCTGTGAAAGTTCAAGAGGTATGGATGCAAATGTAACAAAATCTCTACCTACAAAGATCCACATTGTAATGTGAGGGGAAGACTGAAACAACTAATGGTAGACTGAGTAAAGTGGTGTCTGAGTAAGATGCCAAGATGTTTAGAGATGGGTAAAATGAATTTTAGATTTGGGGAAAGAAATTTTGGATAAGTTTTGGATAAGAGCTATCTCTTAACATACAACATGATGATGATACACAGAGCTGCAGTTCTGATTGATGTTCATAGTCTGAATAAAGGCCCTGAAGTTTCAGATGTGAAAGAAAGATTTGGGTGTGTACAGCTGGGCATGACTGAATGAGTTTGGAGCAGAAGGCAGACCCAAAGAATAGATTACTAAATCTCAGACTGGTCCTCAGTATGCAACAGAGTTCTCAAAATAAAGAGTTATCTGTTGAATGAATAAGCTTTGTGGGAATGTCACCAATTGTTGGGCGTCCCTGATAGCTCAGCTGGTAAACAATCTGCTTGCAATACAGGAGACCCTGATTCCATTTCTGGGTTGGGAAGATCCTCTACAGAAGGGATAGGCTACCCACTCCAGTATTCTTGGGCTTCCCTGGTGGCTCAGCTGATAAAGACTCAACTTGCAGTGTGGGAAACTTGGGTTTGATCTCTGGTTTGGGAAGATCCTCTTCAGAAGGGAAAGGCTACCTACTCCAGTATTCTGACCTGGAGAATNTAGGCTACCCACTCCAGTATTCTTGGGCTTCCCTGGTGGCTCAGCTGATAAAGACTCAACTTGCAGTGTGGGAAACTTGGGTTTGATCTCTGGTTTGGGAAGATCCTCTTCAGAAGGGAAAGGCTACCTACTCCAGTATTCTGACCTGGAGAATTCCATGGGGTTGCAAAGAGTTGGACATGACTGAGCGAGTTTCACCTGTTGTTGCATGCACAGAAATGGGCCTGAGGTTATGCTTAAGAAACTCTGAATTAAAAAAATAAAGCACAATTCCTGTGGTTGGACTTTTTAGGAGTTTTGATAGGAAAGATAAGTGATACTTTATATTAGCATTTAAGATTATTTTAACATGAAACTGATTTTTGCGTGAAATATCTTGTCAGATTCTTTTTCTATGTGGTATAGGTTTTAGATAATGCTTTGCTAGAATATAGTGCATGTTGCTGTTCAGTCACTAAGTCAGGTCTGACTTTTTGTGACCCCATGCACTGCAGCACATCAGGCTTCCCTGTCCTTCACTGTCTCCTGGAGTTTGTTTAAACTAATATCCATTGAGTTTGGGATGCCATCTAACCATCTCATCCTCTGTCACCTCCTTCTCCTCCTTCCCTGAATCTTTCCCAGCATCAGGGTCTTTTCCAGTGAGTCCACTGTGCACCAGATGACCAAAGCATTGGAGCTTCAACTTCAGCATCAGTCCCTCCAGTGAATATTCAGGTTTGATTTCCTTTAGGATTGACTGGTTTGATCTACTTGCTGTCCAAGGAACTCTCAAGAATCTTCTCCAGCATGACAATTTGAAAGCATTACTTCTTCAGTGCTCAGCCTTCTTTATGGTTCAACTCTCATATCCGTATATGACTGCTGGAAAAACCATAACTTTGAATAATAAGATGTTTGTCTGCAAAGTGATGTCTCTGCTTTTTTAATATGCTGCCTTGGTTTGTCATAAGCTTTTCTTCCAAGGGGAAAGCATTTTTTAATTTTGTGGCTCTATGAAGAGGAAATGAGTGAAATAAGTGAAACCTTAAGTGAGTATATATTAATATTTCAAGTAATATTCAGCAACATCTTATTTAAGGAAAAGTTTGGAACAGAATGATTAAATCTCTGAATAACAGCTAATCTTATTTTCTGCTGTTTGTATATTAATTAATTATATTATATTAATTACTCTAGTTTGAAAATGCATCCCATCTTGATGCAAGTAACAAGCCTACCATTCAAGCTCTGTCCTCTTACATTCAATCCAGCTTTCAACAGTAGTTACTTGACTGATGCTGGACCAGTCTTTTCTTATTTGACAAAGAAAGTAAGACTTAGAGATAGTATAGAAAAAAGAGAAAAATGAAAAGAAAGAAAGAGTTCATAAATTAAATATATAATTTAAAAAAAATGAAAGAGGAAGAAAGGAAAAAGAGGAAGGGAGAGAAAGAAGAAAGAGGAGAGAAAAGACAGAAAAAAACTTAATTGAATGTGAAAATTCTTAAGACTGAACTCTTTTACTATTGTAGAATGGGCATATTACCCTGAACAAATCTCTGCCTCTGTGGTAGTCAGTTCATTTATTTGTGATATGTAATTTGTGGAGATTGCACTGTGACATTCAGTTACTTAATTCTCTGTAATTATGAATCACCTATAAAGCCCTAAGGATTATAACAATTCTCTAGAGCCCTGAAGTGAATACCAAGAGAAATTAGCTTGTGTACTAAAGAATTATTCAGGAAGCAATTTTATCTGTCTTGAAGGCACATTTTATATAATTATTTCTATAGTCTCCTTAATGAAAAGCCACACCCAAGTATTTGTTTCTACACTTGGAATCGTGTTTCAAATCTGTGGAAATATTTTGACAACCAATAGAGATTCATTTAAAATAATTATGCATACTAATATCTACTGTTCTCTTTAACATTTCAAAGAAAGGGATTGATTAGAAAAGAAGGGGTGAATTTCTATTCATGACTCAATTCAATGAATTTAAACTGTAGATTAAATATTAGTATGATGATCTAATTTACTTCCAGAATTTTCATTCCTTTTTTCTAAGATGCAAATGCTGAGAACTCACCATTATTAAAATTCTAACTAAACTAAATAAATTTCTTCATATGTTCAATAAAATTTAGTGACTTTGGCTTCATTGTTTTTGCCATAAATATTAATATTTTATCTTTAAAGGTTTCTGGGCCATGTATAATCTGTGAAATATAAGTGATTTTTCTTAACTATCATTGATTTGTAGAAAGGCAGCAGAGGCTTTCCACCAGAAATGAAACTTACTGCATTTGTTAAGACATACAAATAAAGTGTAAGTAATGTATACATGAGATTTTTTGAAGAAATAATAGCTAGTACCCAACTAAGAACCAACATCAAATTTATTTCTAGAAGGGTTACAAATGTTAGCAATAAGAAAACTAACTGTTTCTACATCTTCAGTAACACATTCTAGTCTATCAACACAACATATGAGCAAAGAATCAGCAAAGGTAGATGATGAATGATCAAATAAAAATCCATCCCAGTTTTAAAGCAAATATTTCTCACTTTATGACAGTTTATCTTTACACTATCACTTAAAACTAGTATACACATGACAACTAAATTTAAATTTGCAAAAAGCTGCAGGCTTAGAAGATACTTTTTTAGCTTCTCTGCTTTCCCAGTGTTAATAGTAAAATAGGTAAATAAATCTTAAATACATAATAATAACTTCATGGATACTCTCTGAGATCTGTCACAAACTGATTTGGAAACAAACAGGCAATTTTTAGAAAGTGTTTCATATGAGTTGAAAATATATAAATGTCACAACATAACCAGTCCTGCACAACAAGATGAGGAGCTTATATATATTGGAATCTCCTACAATTCTAAGCAGGAATGATATCTTGATTAGTAAATATACAGCTTTGTTGGAATTTTACTTGTATTGATTCGGAGTTCTGCAACATAAGTTAATATAGTGAAATAAACATTCCCACTTATTAATAATGAAATTGTTTCAAATGTTTTAGTAAACTCATTGGGCAAATTGACTCACTGATTTTGTTTAACTAATATTGATGGAGACATGATACAATGGATAAAAATAAGCCTCCTAGTACACTTGACCTGAACATCTCAGGAAACGTAGACAAATACAGAAAAAAAGCAAAACATGAGATGTTCTGAGAACTGTTACCAGGCGAATCCTGGGAGGACGATAATATTTCAAGCTAATTTGAAAGCAGTAGATTTTGAGACATTTTTATGTCAATTGCAGACACTTCTACGCTTGTCATATATCAGGAAGGGAAAATTTTAATATTTTGAAAAGCTGTAGTAAAATTCACAGGTGGCCCAGTATAAAATTTGCCATCTTAGTCATTTTTAAGTGTACCATTCAGTAGTATTAAGTACATTTACCTGGTTTACAAATTTCTCTTTGAGACTAGGCTTTCGCTCTGAATATATATAAAATAGTGGGATTTCAGTTATTTTAAATATGTACCTAGGAGTGGATCTACTATTGTTCCTCAAAAAAGAATTACTGTACCATTTTTATTTTATTTATTTTTTTGTAGTAACTGCTTCATTTTGCATTCCCACCAACGGTGCTCAAGTGTTTCAGTTACTTCACTTCTCTCACAAACGGTTGCTGTTTTCTGATTTTTTTATTTTTATTTTTTTTAAAATAATGGCCATCCTAATGGATGTGAGGAGGTATCTCATTTTGGTTTTGATTTGCTTTCCATATTGAAAATCTTTTCACGGACTCATTGGCCAATTATATATCTTTCTTGGAGAAATCCCAGTTCAAATCCTTTCCCCAGTTTTTAATTAGGTTGTTTGTTTTTGAGTTGTAGAAGTTCTTTATAATTTTTACATTAACCTATAATTAAAGATACAATTTTCATATATTTTCTCTCATTCTGTGTGTTGCTTTTTTTACTCTGTTAATTGTACTCTTTATGCACAGTCATTTAAATTTTGGTGTAATTTATCTATTTTTTTCTCTTTTTTTTGCCTATACTATTAGTATCATATTCTGGAAATATTTGCCAATTTTAATAGAAAGCATGACGCTTTCTTCTATCATGTGTTTTTTTCTAAGTCATTTATTTTATTTATAAAGTTTATTGTTTTTATTTTTAACCTGCAAGAGACTGTATAAGTTCACAGGAAATCATAAATAGTTCACAGAATAAGTGAGTTGAATTGGTCCTTTGACATTGCCAAATTCAGAAATAAACTTTATAATCATCTTTGAATTACTCCGTATATACTCCCTGGTTCCATGTAACACACATTTCCCTGAATCAACACTAATTTCAGTTATGTGTTAGAAACACTTTATCCAAATTGCAGATTTCTTCCTTTCCTTTATTGTATTTTCAATCAGAATAAGACCTTAATTCTAATAGATTTGAATTTCTGATTTCTTTTTTCTATAGAGTTTTTGTATGTTATAAATTGTTAAATCACTTCTTACTCCAAGATCACAAATATACCATTCCTGTATTTTCTTTATAAAATGTTTGCAGTTTTGCCTTTTATATTTGAGTTTTTGTATCCATGTGGACTTTTTAAGTATTGTGTAAGAAAAATATTTTCCATATGGGCAACCAAATGTCCCTCTTTCAGCAACACAAGAGATGACTCTACACATGGTCCATACTGAAATCTGATTGATTATATTCTTTGCAGTTGAAGATGGAGAAGCTTTGTACACTCAGCAAAACAAGAGCGAGAGTTGACTGTGGCTCAGATCATGAAATCCTATTCAAAAATTCATACTTAAATTGAAGAATGTAGGAAAACAACTAGACCACTCAGGTATGACCTAAATCAAATACCTTATGATTGTACAGTGGAAGTGACAAATAGATTCAAGGGATTAGATCTGATAGACAGAGTGCCTCAAGAACTGTGGATGGAGGTTCATGACACTGTACAGGAGGCAGTGACCAAAACATCCCCAAGAAAAGAAAGGCAAAAAGGCAAAACGGTTGTCTGAGAAGATCTTACAAAAAGCTGAGACAAGAAGAGAAGCAAAAGACAAAAGAGAAAAGCAAAGATATACCCATTTGAATGCTTCCAAACAATAACAAGGGGAGATAAGAAAGCCTTCCTCAGTGATCAATGCAAAGACATACAGGAAAACAATAGAATGGGAAAGACTAGAGATCCCTTCAAGAAAATTAGAAATATGAAGGGAACGTTTCATGCAAAGATGGGCAAAATAAAGAACAGAAATGGTGTAGACCTAAAAGAAGCAGAAGATATTAAGAAGAGGTGGTAAGACTACACAGAAGAACTATACAAAAAAGATCTTAATGACCCAGATAACCACAATGGTGTGATCACTCCCCAAAAATTAGAAATATGAAGGGAACGTTTCATGCAAAGATGGGCAAAATAAAGAACAGAAATGGTGTAGACCTAAAAGAAGCAGAAGATATTAAGAAGAGGTGGTAAGACTACACAGAAGAACTATACAAAAAAGATCTTAATGACCCAGATAACCACAATGGTGTGATCACTCCCCTAGAGCCAGATATCCTGGAATGTGAAGTCAAGTGGGCCTTAGGAAGCATCACTACAAACAAAGCTAGTGGAAGTGATGAAATTCCAGTTGAGCTATTTCAAATCCTAAAAGATGATGCTGTGAAAATGCTGCACTCAATATGTCAGCGAATTTGGAAAACTAGGCAGTGGCCACAGGACTGGAAAAGGTCAGTTTTCATTCCAATCCTAAAGAAAGGCAATGCCAAAGAATGATCAAACTACTGTACAGCTGCACTCATCTCACATGGTAGCAAAGTAATGCTCAAAATTCTCCAAGATAGGCTTCAACAGTACATGAATAGAGAACTTCCATATATTCACGCTGGATTTAGAAAAGACAGAGGAACCAGAGATCAAATTGTCAACATCCACTGGATTATAGAAAAAGCAAGAGAATTCTAGAAAAATCATCTGCTTCATTGTCTATGACAAAGCATTTGACTGTGTGGATCACAAAAAACTGCAGAAAAGTCTTCAAGAGATGAGAATACCAGACCACCTTACCTGCTCCCGAGAAACCTGTATGCAGGTCAAGAAGCAACAGTTAGAACATGGAACAATACACCGGTTCCAAATGGGGAAAGGAATATGACAAGGCTGTATATTGTCACCCTGCTTATTTAGCTTATATGAAGAGTACATCATCTGAAATGCCAGACTGGAGGAAGCCCAAGCTGGAACCAAGATTGCCAGGAGAAATATCAATAACCTCAGATATGCAGATGACACCACTCTTATGGCAGAAAGTGAAGAAGACCAAAAGAGCCTCTTGATGAAAGAGAAAGAGGAGAGTGAAAAAACTGGCTTAAAACTCAACAGTCAAAAAACTAAGATCATGGCATCTGGTCCCATCACTTCATGACAAATAGATGGAGAAACAATGGAAACTGAGAGACTTTATTTTTGGGGGCTCCAAAATCACTGCAGATGGTGCCTGTCACCATGAAATTAAAGACACTTGCTCTTTGAAAGAAAAGCTATGGCAAACCTGGAAAACATATTAAAAAGCAGAGACTTTACTTTGCTGACAAAGGTCCATCTAGTCAAGCCTATTATTTTTCCAGTAGTCATGTACGGATGTGAGAATTGTACTAAAGAAAGCTGAACACTAGAGAATTTATGCTTTTGAGCAGTGGTGTCGAAGAAGACTTTTCAAAGTCCTTTGGACTACAAGGAGATCCAAACAATCAATCCTAAAGGAAATCAGTCCTCAATATTCATTGGGAAGACTGATCTTGAAGCTGAAGCTCTAATACTTTGGCTCCTGATGTAAAGAATTGACTCATTAAAAAACAGCCTGATACTGGGAAAGGTTGGAGGCAGGAGGAGAAAGGGGCAACAGAGGATGAGATTGTGGATGGCATGACTGACTCGGTGGACATTAGTTTAAGCAAGCTCCAGCAGATTGTCCTAGGGTTAGGACAGGGAACCCTGGTGTGCTGCAATCCATGAGGTTGCAAAGAGTCAGACATTGCTCAGCGACTGAACTGCAGTGAACCAAGTGTCCCAGTAATACCATTTAACAGTCTCTCTTTTCCAGAGAATCCCTTTTGTTATTTGGGTCGTAAAGAATTCATGTTTATTTTTGTCCTCTCTTCCTGATCTGCTGTTCTTGTTATTCTAACCCTGCCCCAACATTGCTGTACTTATATAAAACTTTTTAATGTGTGGTTGTGTGTATGTGTGTGCTCAGTTGTATCTGACTCTTTGAGACCCCATGGACTATAGCCTGCCAGGATTCTCTATCTGTGGAATTTTCCAGGCAAGAACTCTGGAGTGGATTGCCAGTTTCTACACCAGCAGAATCTTCCCGAATAGAACTTGGGTGTTTTGCATCTCCTGCATTGGCAGGCAGATTCTTTACCACTGTGCCACCTGGAAAGAATACACCCAACATGTCTCTTCTTTCCTATTACTTATACTTACATGCAAATTTTACAGTTGGCTTACTGTATCTTTGGAAAAAAAATTGTTGTGGTTTTGAGTGACTTTGTAAAAGTCTACAAATTTGTATTTGGAAAATTTACAATTTTTATAATAGTGTCTTCCCAGATATAAACATTAAATTACCAATGACAATTTATCTATACATCATAACCCCTGAGACAAAAAATACTCTCTCTTAATTAAAGAATATAAATAAATGAATAACTTATCATGTAGAGTTGTAACAATTACTTTCTCATAACATGTTTTGGTGAAAAGAGAAAGAAAACTATTGTTTTTAGAAAATCCAGTTGTGCTATGTATTATACATTAGTGTCATTTAATCTTCACAGTGATTTGAAAAGTATATGTCAACATAGTAAACAGCTTGTTCAAAGTCATTGAGTTAATCAGATGTGTGATACTATGATTTGAATCATGGACAAGTTCTCAGGGCTTTCTTGTTTCCAGAATTAAACCAAAAGTTCTTTATAACTTTATAACTTTCAGATCAACAGAGTCAGATATCCATTAATTGTTCACAAGTCAGAATGCAAGCCTTATACTCTTCCTTTCAGTATCTTATTGTTTATCAGTCTGAATGTGACTTTTCTAATATTTTTTGGTATTATTGTAATAGACTTTGTCTAATTATTTAATTTTTTAATAAAATTAATGGACAGAAATAAAACCAATGACACATCACTAAAATAATACATATTTTGTGCACCTGACATGCCTTCTGAGAAATCTGTATGCAGGTCAAGAAGCAACAGTTAGAACTAGACGTGGAACAACAGACTGGTTCCAAATCGGGAAAGGAGTACATCAAGGCTGTATATTGTCACCTTGCTTATTAACTTATATGCAAAGTACATCATGAGAAATGCTGGACTGGATGAAGCACAAGCTGAATCAAGATTACCAGAAGAAATATCAATAACCTCAGATATGCAGATGACACCACTCTTTTGGCAGAATGTGAAGAAAAGCTGAAGAGCCTCTTGATGAAAGAAGAGAGTGAAAAAGTTGGCTTAAAACTCAACATTCAGAAAACTAAGATCACAGCATCTGGTCCCATCACTCCATGGCAAATAGATGGTGAAATTGTCGAAACAGTGTCAGACTTTATTTTTTGGGTCTCCAAAATCACTGCAGATCATGACTGCAGCCATTAAATTAAAAGATGCTTACTCCTTGGAAGAAAAGTTATGACCAATCTAGATGGCATTTTAAAAAGCAGAGACATTACTTTGCCAACACATGTCCATCTATTTAGTCAAAGCTACAGTTTTTCTAGTAGTCATGTATGCATGGGAGAATTGGACTATAAAGAAAGCTGAGTACTGAAGAATTGATGTTTTTGAACTGTGGTGTTGGATAAGACTCTTGAGAGTCCCTTGGACAGCAAAGAGATCCAACCAGTCCATCCTAAAGGAAATCAGTCCTGCATATTCATTGAAAAAACTGATGTTAAAGCTGAAACTCCAATACATTGGCCACCTGATGCAAAGCACTGACACATTTGAAAAGACCTTGATGCTGGGAAAAATTGAAGGAGGGAGGAGAGGGGAATGACAGGAGGAGATGGTTGGATGGGTCTCAGAGTCAGACACGACTGAGCGACTGAACTGAACTGAGCTGTGGGCCATACCTACTCTGTCAGAAACAGTAGCAAATATGGAAACAATAGGGTTAGGAATATATATGTGTGTGTGTGTCTGTGTGTGTATATATATATATATATTAGGAACATATGTATATGCTTCCTTTTCAATGTTCATGGATTGTCTGTGACAGAAGAGCATATTTGAAAGTTAATTCAAAAATACTCCTGTTAAATAAGTTTTGACAATTTTAAAAAATCTTTCAGTATAATGTATGTAATACTGCACATCTGTAGTTCCATGGTTAAAGTTTTTTGTCTAAATAAATACACTGTTCGGGAGTTCATTGATTTTTAGAGATTGAAACGTCCCACCATCAAAATAAGCCAGAATGCTTCATTATAATTCATTGATTTATTGAATATTCTTATATGTAGTTGTCACCACAATTCTAGAAGTTGATGTGGACTGATTTTCATGACAGTAAGACTCAGAAAAATTTTATAGAACCAACACCAAATTTTCAAGAATATTCATAGAGTACAGACTGTTACAGAAGCATAAGTATATATTAGTAATCTATGTTTTTGTGATTCTGCACATTTCAACATATAGATGGTCTGTTAAAAGAAAGACCATGTTGCTTTGTTTCTAAACTAAATGTATAAAATATTGCTGAATATCAGTGGGCAAGAAAAATAGTGAAAAATGAAAGAACTGTTTCCTCTCACTTTTGATTCTCAGCTGAATGTCATGGCTGCACTAGATATCAGGAGACAGCACAGTTATGCACCACAAACTTTCTAGTCTCATGCATTTTCTAAAACTGAATCTCCTCATTGAAATACAGCTCATATCATAGAATGAAAGGAATCTTTCAGACATGTCCTAATGAAGTTTTAGATTTTGGCATGATCCTTATTAGAAGAAGTAATAGAGAAAGACAAATATGCATCGTTTATATGTAGAATTTAAGAAAACGGTACTAATGAACCTATTTACAAAAAAGAAGTTGAGTAACAGATCTAGAAAACAAACTTGTGGTTATTACCAAGGGGGAAAGGAAGGGAGGGTTACATTGGGAGATTGGGATTGATATATGAAAATGAAAATGAAAGTCGCTCAGTCATGTCCAACTCTTTGCAACGGCATAGACTATACAGTCCATGGAATTCTCCAGGCTAGAATACTGGAGTGGTAAGGCAATGGCACTCCACTCTAGTACTCTTGCCTGGAAAATCCCATAGGCGGAGGAGCCCGGAAGGCTGCAGTCCATGGGGTCGTTGAGGGTCGGACATGACTGAGCGACTTCACTTTCACTTTTCACTTTCATGCATTCATTGGAGAAGGAAATGGCAACCCACTCCAGTGTTCTTGCCTGGAGAATCCAAGGGAAGGTAGAGCCTGGTGTGCTGCCATCTATGGGGTCACACAGAGTCGGACATGACTGAAGTGACTTAGCAGCAGCAGCAGCAGACTTTCCCTTCTTTAGGGGACCTTCCCAGCCCAGGGATCGAACCCAGGTCTCCTGCATTGCAGGTGGATTCTTTACCAGCTGAGCCACAACGGATTGACATATACACACTACTACATACAGAATAAATAACTAAAGAGAACCTACTGTGTCGCACAGGAAACTCTAATTAGTACTCTGTAATGACCTGTATTGGGAACAGAATCTAAAGAAAGAGCAGATATATGTATATATATATGTCTGATTTACAGCAGAAACTAGCAACTTTGTAAATCAATCATATTTTATTTATAATTTATATTATAATTTGTATTTTGCTCATATTTTAACATAACACTTAAATAAAATATTTAAAATTTAATAAATTAAATATTAATAAAATAATATTAAATAGCATATTTAATATTTAAACAAGATATAAATATATTTATGATTTATAATTTATTTTTCAATTAAAAATAATTAGAAAAAGAAAAAGTAAGTCTTGAAGCACTGTATATTGGTATAATACACTGTACAAAAAAGGTCTTAATGACCCAGATAACCATAATTGTGTGACCAGTCACCTAGAGCCAGACATCTTAGAGTGTAAAGTCAAGTGGGCCTTAGGAGCCATTACTACCAATAAAGCTAGCGGAAGTGATGCAATTCCAGCTGGGCTATATAACATACTAAAAGATAATGGTGTTAAAGTGCTACACTTAATATGTCAGCAAATTTGGAAACCCAGCTGTGGCCACAGGACTGGAAAAGGTCAGTTTTCTTCCTAATTCCAAAGAAGGGTTGTGCTAAAATTTGTTCAAAATACTGAACAATTGTGCTCATTTCCCATGCCAGTAAGGTTATGCTCAAAAATCCTTCAAGCTACACTTCTACAATACTTGAATCAAGAACTTCCAGATGTACAAGCTAGGTTTAGAAAAAGCAGAGGAACGAGAGATCAAATTGTCAACATTTGTTGGATCATAGAAAAATCAAAAGAATTCCAGAAAAACATCTGTTTTTGTTTCATTGACTATGAAGAAAACTTTGACTGTGTACATCACAACAAACTGGAAAATTCTTAAAGAAAGAGATGAGAATGGCAGACAATTTTACCTGTCTTCTGAGAAAGACTCACGAATCAACAAGTATCAATTAAACCTGGACAGAGAACAATTGACTGGCTCAAAATTGGGAAAGGAGTATGACAAGGCTGTATATTGTCATCCTGTTTATTTAACTTATATGCAGTGTATGTACATCATGCAAAATGCCGAGCTGGATGAGTTACAAGATGAAATCAAAATTGCCAGGAGAAATATCAACAACCTCAGATATGGAGATGATACCACTTTAGTGGCAGAAAGCAAAGAGGAACTAAAGAACCTCTTGATGAAGGTTAAAGAGAAAAGTGAAAGATACAGCTTTAAACTCAGCATTAAAAAAACTAAAGGATTATGGCATCCAGTCCCATCACTTCATAGCAAATAGAAGGGAAAAAAGTGGAAGTAGTGACAGATTTTCCCTTCTTAGGTTCCAGAATCACTGCAGATGGTGACTACAGCCATGAAATTAGACACTTGTTCTTTGAAGGAAGGCTACGACAGACCTAGACAGTGTTTTAAAAAGCAAAGACATCACTTTGCCAACAAAGTCTATATAGTTGTAAGCTATGGTCTTTCCAGTAATGAGAAAGGATATGAGAGTTGGATCATAAAGAAGGCTGAACACCAAATAATTGATGTTTTTGAACTGTGCTGCTGGAGAAGACTTAAGAGTCCCTCAGACAGGAATGAGATCAAACTAGTCAATCCTAAGGGAAATCAAACCTGAATACACATTGGAAGGACTGAAGCTGAAGCTCCAGTACTTTGGCCACTTGATGTAAACAGGTGACTCATTGGAAAATACCCTGATTCTGGGAAAATTTGAAGGCAAAGGAAGAAGAGGGTGGCAGAGAATGAGATGGTTGGATTGTATCACCAATTAAATGGACATGAACTTGGGCAAACTCCAGAAGTTGATGAGAGACAGGGAAGCATAGAGTGCAGCAGTCCATGGGATCTCAAAGAGTTAGCCATGACTTAGTGGCCTGAAAACAACAAAATACTAGGAAAAGCAGATGGAGGTTCATTGGTATAATATACTAGGAAAGGCAGACATTGCTTCTGTATATGTGTGCATAAGTGAGAACTATGGAGTGCTACTTTTAAACAGTAAATTAAATAATATATATTATTTATCATAAATATAAATCATGATATAATGTGTATGGACTTCCCAGATGGTGCTAGTGGTAAAGAACGTGCCTGTCAATGCAGGATACATAAGAGACAAGGATTTTATCCCTGGGTCGGCAAGATCCCCTGAAGGAGGGCATGGCAACCATATTTTTGCCCAGAGAATCCCATGGACAAAGGACCCTGGTGGGCTACAGTCTATAAGGTCACAAAGAATTGACTTAGCATGCATGCACACATAATGTATATAGATGTGTGTGTTTTTGTGTACCATGATGTTTATTACTTTTTATTTTATATCTTTTTTTAAAAATTGTGCATTCAATATAAAATATTTAGGAAACACATAAATTATATTATAACAAAATTATTTAAAACTTTAATACATGAAGTTTTCCTTCCTTTATACATGAAGATAAACACTACTGATATTTCAATATATATCTTATAGTCATTTATGCTTTCTGTAAATTATTGTTAAATAATAAGCATATTAAGAGAGATTTATTTGAATAAATTACTTGTCGCTTTTATCCTGCCAAAAATAGAATTAAATAACAATTAATAATGTGATGCTTGCTAATTGTTTTCTTATGAGTGGGTTCCATGGTATATAGCGCCTTCTCCTCTTGCAAGAGTAGACTACTCAGCATGAAAACTGGTTATCTTCCAGTTCATGAGAGTTCTCTCCCTGCATCTGTGTTTTGAGAAAAGGGCCCTGCAACTACATATATATTATATAGTCTCATCAATGGTAACTGGCATCAAAATGGGCAGATTCTTTACAGTTGAGCTGGTGTCTTTCTCAATAATTTTAACACAAAAACAACAGGAAAAGAAAGAGAGGGAAAATTAAAAAGAAAACACACAGAAAAAAACCCAGCCTCCATGACACATACAGTGTATTATGAGATACTGTATTCAGCTCTATGGGTTATGAGACACAGAGAGAGTGCTTCAGGAGGGAAAAGAAGCAAGTGAGTAAAGAAAAGTAAATAAGGAATGGAGGAAAATCATGATGCCAGAATTTCTAGCTTTCCAGTTTCAAAGTACACATAACCCGTCTCTATTCTTATAATTTAAAATGCTTTAAAAAGCTCTAATTTTTATGTTACATGTATTAAGATATAACAATACTGTCATGAAGTTTATCTTTTGATGCTTCAGTTATTCTGGGGCTGTAGTCACTCCACAAAGGTGAAATATCACTCTTGAGAACCATTTAAGTGATGAGCTCCTAGCAAATCCTGATGGGGAAAAAAGTGTCTTGATACTTTAATATCAGAATATCTGACTACTTTTTATTTTACCCTGTGTGACACCACCCTTATGGCAGAGAGTGAAGAGGAATTAAAAAGTCTCTTGATGAAAGTGAAAGAGGAAAAGTTGGCTTAAAGTTCAATATTCAGAAAACGAAGATCATGGCACCCAATCCCATCACTTCGTGGGAAATAGATGGGGAAACGGTGGAAACAGTGTCAGACTTTATTTTGGGGGGCTCCAAAATCACTGCAGATGGTGACTGCAGCCATGAAATTAAAAGATGCTTACTCCTTGGAAGAAAAATTATGACCAACCTAGATAGCATATTCAAAAGCAGAGATATCACTTTGCCGACCAAGGACCACCTAGTCAAGGCTATGGTTTTTTTCGTGGTCATGTATGGATGTGAGAGTTGGACTGTGAAGAAGGCTGAGCACTGAAGAATTGATGCTTTTGAACTGTGGTGTTGGAGAAGACTCTTGAGAGTCGCTTGGACTGCAAGGAGATCCAACCAGTCCATTCTGAAGGAGATCAGCCCTGGGATTTCTTTGGAAGGAATGATACTAAANTTATTTGAATAAATTACTTGTCGCTTTTATCCTGCCAAAAATAGAATTAAATAACAATTAATAATGTGATGCTTGCTAATTGTTTTCTTATGAGTGGGTTCCATGGTATATAGCGCCTTCTCCTCTTGCAAGAGTAGACTACTCAGCATGAAAACTGGTTATCTTCCAGTTCATGAGAGTTCTCTCCCTGCATCTGTGTTTTGAGAAAAGGGCCCTGCAACTACATATATATTATATAGTCTCATCAATGGTAACTGGCATCAAAATGGGCAGATTCTTTACAGTTGAGCTGGTGTCTTTCTCAATAATTTTAACACAAAAACAACAGGAAAAGAAAGAGAGGGAAAATTAAAAAGAAAACACACAGAAAAAAACCCAGCCTCCATGACACATACAGTGTATTATGAGATACTGTATTCAGCTCTATGGGTTATGAGACACAGAGAGAGTGCTTCAGGAGGGAAAAGAAGCAAGTGAGTAAAGAAAAGTAAATAAGGAATGGAGGAAAATCATGATGCCAGAATTTCTAGCTTTCCAGTTTCAAAGTACACATAACCCGTCTCTATTCTTATAATTTAAAATGCTTTAAAAAGCTCTAATTTTTATGTTACATGTATTAAGATATAACAATACTGTCATGAAGTTTATCTTTTGATGCTTCAGTTATTCTGGGGCTGTAGTCACTCCACAAAGGTGAAATATCACTCTTGAGAACCATTTAAGTGATGAGCTCCTAGCAAATCCTGATGGGGAAAAAAAGTGTCTTGATACTTTAATATCAGAATATCTGACTACTTTTTATTTTACCCTGTGTGACACCACCCTTATGGCAGAGAGTGAAGAGGAATTAAAAAGTCTCTTGATGAAAGTGAAAGAGGAAAAGTTGGCTTAAAGTTCAATATTCAGAAAACGAAGATCATGGCACCCAATCCCATCACTTCGTGGGAAATAGATGGGGAAACGGTGGAAACAGTGTCAGACTTTATTTTGGGGGGCTCCAAAATCACTGCAGATGGTGACTGCAGCCATGAAATTAAAAGATGCTTACTCCTTGGAAGAAAAATTATGACCAACCTAGATAGCATATTCAAAAGCAGAGATATCACTTTGCCGACCAAGGACCACCTAGTCAAGGCTATGGTTTTTTTCGTGGTCATGTATGGATGTGAGAGTTGGACTGTGAAGAAGGCTGAGCACTGAAGAATTGATGCTTTTGAACTGTGGTGTTGGAGAAGACTCTTGAGAGTCGCTTGGACTGCAAGGAGATCCAACCAGTCCATTCTGAAGGAGATCAGCCCTGGGATTTCTTTGGAAGGAATGATACTAAAGCTGAAACTCCAGTACTTTGGCCACCTCATGCGAAGAGTTGACTTACTGGAAAAGACTCTGATGCTGGGAGGGATTGAGGGCAGGAGGAGAAGGGGACGACAGAGGATGGGATGGCTGGATGGCATCACTGACTCGATGGATGTGAGTCTGAGTGAACTCCAGGAGTTGGTGATGGACAGGGAGGCCTGGTGTGCTGCGATTCATGGGGTCGCAAAAAGTCGGACACGACTGAAAGACTGAAC
Source organism: Oreotragus oreotragus (assembly GCA_006410675.1). NCBI lineage: Eukaryota > Metazoa > Chordata > Mammalia > Artiodactyla > Bovidae > Oreotragus > Oreotragus oreotragus. The sequence continues at coordinate 50,521 of SJYX01019344.1, read as the reverse complement.
TGAACTGATCAACTAGCCTAATTTCTTTCATATCTTCAATTTTTGGAAATGCTGTGCTCTAGCTGAACATGAATTTATATTCTACTGTCTAACCATGTTTTGTTGTTCTTCAGTTGCTGAGTCATGTCCAGCTCTTTGCAGCCCCATTGGCTACAGCACACCAAGCTCCTCTATCCTCCACTATTTCTCAGAGTTTGCTCGAATTCTTTTCCATTGAGTTGGTGATGCTAGCCATATTTAGTCAGTTCCAATACCTGCCTTACTTCTGCTTATCTGGAGTGGAATTGTGTTCATTTTTGTTTCTTTGTTTTTATTCTTGAAAGTCAAGACTCTTTGTCTATTGCTGGCTAGCCAGCCTGTTCCATGTGTATATATTTTGTGCCCTTGATTAATTATACATCTATAAGCATGGGCAATAGAAGGAGAGAGCATAATATAATGTACCAAGAAAGATGCATATTTCTTCAATTTCAAAGTAGTCACCTTGGTATTTTAGGGAATATTGCAAATTTCATTTATTTTGTCTATAAAATTCAATATAAATTTAAAAATTCACTCATCTTTTTCTTACATTTGAGATTTTACTTGTATAACTTTATTTATTTGAGGACAGTGGGAAGAAAATGGGGTTTATAGAAGATAAATGTAATTTAATCCCAGCTATTCCCCTGTAACCTGTTTGATCTTGAACTGTAATTTTCATCCTTAAACAACAGTTTCTTATTCATAATTTTCAGAATTATTCAGAGGGGTTGAAATATGTTGAAATTTGGGGGAACATAGAATTATTAATCTGACACTTTAATCAATTTTCTCTATGCTAAGTTGCTTTAGTAGTTTCTGATTCTTTGTGACCTTATAGACTGAAACTTTCATGCATACCATTTGTAGACAATTGCAGTGAACAATGAGCTTCCCAGGTGGCACTAGTTGTAAAGTCTGTGAGATTCTCCAGGCAAGAATTCTGATGTTGGTTGCCTTTCCTTTCTCCAGGGGGATCTTTCCAACCCAGGGACTAAACCAGTGTCTCTTGAGTAGCCTGCAATGGCAGGCAGATTCTTTACCACTAGCACCACCTGGAAAGTCAGTTTTCTCTATGACTATATAAATCAGGAGTTATCAAAACTTTTGATTTGGATTCATCATATTCTAGCATAATTTTTCTTGATTTAGTTTTTTTTTTTTTTTTGAGAAGTGGAGTCCAATCAGTTATTTAGTTATAATATTCTTTTGAACCATCTACATATCCATCATATCGATATTATTACCACAATAGAAGCTAAGTTGGAGAGGGAAATGGCAACCCACTCCAGTAGTCTTGCCTGGAGAATCCCAGGGACAGAGGAGCCTGGTGGGCTGCTGTCTATGGGGTCACACAGAGTAAGACATGACTAAGGTGACTTAGCAGCAGCAGCAGCAGCAAAAGCTGTGGTGAGGTGTTCTTCGTTAGAATCAGATACTCTCATAAAACTTTCCAATCTTGAAGGATGTTGTAGAACACTATGAACAGACTTGATGCCTTAAAAAGCTTTAAGACATTCTGTACTTTAACCTTTACATCTCTTGTAACTTTTGTCAAATTGTTCAATTTATGGGATGAGCAATTAAAAGTGCTACAAAAGTTTTTTCTCTTGATAAAAGTGAAAGAGTAGAGTGAAAAAGTTGGCTTAAAGTTCAGCATTCAGAAAACTAAGATCATAGCATCCAGTCCCATCACTTCATGGCAAATAGATGGGAAACAGTAGAAACAGTGACAGACTTTATCTTTGGGGGCTCCAAAATCACTTCAGATGGTGACTGAAGCCATGAAATTAAAAGACGCTTACTCCTTGGAAGAAAAGTTATGACCAATCTGGATGGCATATTAAAAAGCAGAGACATTACTTTGTCAACAAAGGTCCGTCTAGTCAAGGCTACGGTTTTTCCAGTGGTCATGTATGGATGTGAGAGATGAACTATAAAGAAAGCTGAGCACTGAAGAATTGATGCTTTGAACTATGGTGTTGGAGAAGACTCTTGAGAGTCCCTTGGACTGCAAGGAGATCAAAACAATCTTAAAGGAAATCAGTCCTGAATATTCATTGGAAGGATTTATGTTAAAGCTGAAACTCCAATACTTTGGCCATCTGATGGGAAGAACTGACTGACTGAAAAAGACCCTGATGCTGCTAAAGACTGAAGGCTGGAAGAAAAGGGGGCGACAGAGGATAAGATGGTTGGATTGCATCACTGACTCGATGTACATGAGTTTGAGCAAGCTCCTGGAGCCTTTGATGGACAGGGTAGCTTGGTGTGCTGCAGTCCTTGGTGTCGCAAAGAGTTGGACATGACTGTGTGACTGAACTGAACTGAACGTTTCTCACAGCATTTTTTCAACCAGCTATCTTAATTTCATGGCTGCAGTCACTCTCTGCAGTGATTTTGGAGCCCAAGAAATAAAATTTGTCACTGTTTCCATTTTTACCCCATCTATTTGCATGTGGTGATGGGACTGGATCCATGATCTTAGTTTTTGAATTTTGAGTTTAAAGCTATCTTCTTCACTCTCTTCTTTCACCCCCATCAAGTTTCTTAATTTCTCCTTGCTTTCTGCCATTAGAGTGGTATCTACTTATCCAAGGTTACTGGTATTTCTCCCAGTGTCTTGATTCCAGCTTGAGCTTCAACCAGCTTGGCATTTTGCATAATGTATTCTGCATATAAGTTAAATAAATAAAGTGACAATATATAGCATTTATGTACTCCTTTCCCAATTTTGAACCAATCTGTTGTTACGATGTCTAGTTCTAACTGTTGCTTTGACCTGCTTGCAGGAAGGAGGTTAATGAACATAAATTAAGAATTGCCTCATAAGAGGAAAAAGGCAAATTTACTTCCTTCAGAAAGAGTTTGATATTGAAAGATGTTCTCTAAGATTAGGTCTGAATGAATCCTTCCTAGTTAAGTTTTTTAAACAAATATTTATTGAAATATTGTTCACAACAATATTATGTTAGTTTCAGGTATACATCATACTGATTTGATGTTTTTTTAGATTATATTCCATGAAAGTTTTCATAAAATGTCTATATATAAAATACAAGACTATATACCTTGCACTGTTAAGTGCATCCTTGTATCTTACTCTTATCCACAAAAATAAAGATTACTAGTATTGTCATGTAAATGCTTGTCTTATTTTTAAAATTCTGTCTAAATTGGGAGCTATAGGTCAAACAAAGACATTTAGCTTCAATTAATTTGGATAATAATTCAGAAATAGAAACATGAATCAAAGTTAGATGTAACAAATTTTAGAAGTGACTAAACATAAATAAATGTTTTAAGAAAGATATCACAGTCAAACCTTATTTCTCCCCCAAATATTAGCCAAAATCAGAGAGATAAGAAATTCCATCTTTATTTTTATTTTTTTTAATTTTATTTATTTATTTTAATTATTTATTTTTTTAAACTTTACAATATTGTATTGATTTTGCCATATATCAACATGAATCCACCACGGGTGTACACGTGTTCCTCATACTGAACCCACTTCCCTCCTCCCTCCCCATACCATCCCTCTGGGTCATCCCAGTGCATCAGCCCCAAGCATCCTGTATCCTGCATCGAACCTAGACTGGTGATTCGTTTCTTATATGATATTATACATGTTTCAATGCCATTCTCCCAAATCATCCCACCGTCTCCCTCTCCCACAGAGTCCAAAAGACTATTCTATACATCTGTGTTTCTTTTGCTGTCTCACATACAGGGTTATCGTTACCATCTTTCTAAATTCCATATACATGCATTAGTATACTGTATTGGTGTATTTCTTTCTGGCTTACTTCACTCTGTATAACTGGCTCCAGTTTCATCCAGGAAACTATAAACAAGGTGAAAAGACAGCCTTCAGAATGGGAGAAAATAATAGCAAATGAAGCAACTGGCAAACAACTAATCTCAAAAATATACAA
>SJYX01019344.1:0-35273 GCA_006410675.1 Oreotragus oreotragus | reverse complement strand
TGTGTATGTACATATCTGTATATATAAAAATGTATCTATGTATAAACATATGCATTTATACATAAGTGTGTATGTGTATATATAGGTTATATGGTGGGGCAGGGAATAGTTTTTGGACTTCTGGGATGCTATAGGCTTCTGGGATTCTCTGGCTCCAAAGATGAGGTATCCTTCAAGAAAAGGGAAGAATGACTCCAAAGGCAGTTCAGGATTATGAGAGCTTGCACTGGTCCAAAGGACACAGTCCCATGGCAGGATTATCTCCTCCTCTGTTCCTTAGAGTAGGGTCAGCTCCTCAGTTTCAGAGAGCTGACTGCCAGAGGCTGTGGTAATTACCGATGACAGAGCATCTAGGCAGAGATATTTTTTTCTCATGCCTTAAAAGCTAGTGTAATTTACCTTGCTAGAGTTCAGACTTGCTTTCTGAAATTTACACTTTCTTTTCATTTCCCCTTTGAAGTGGAAAGGGGACCCCTTTATGCTGGACCCCTTTGTGCTGGTCCATCATTGTGTTTTAGAAGCAGATAACTTATTTTATGGTTTTACAGCTTCTCAACTAGAAATACATTTTGCTTCAGGATGAATCTTACCTCACCTATACGTGACTTATATGATGGTTAGGAGGTATTTTGTACAGAGATGGCGTTGGAATTTGTTAAGATTTTTCAAGATGCTGGAACCTGGTGAATTTTGTATGTGAAAAGGACACTAATGGGGGCAGGGCAGAGGGTGGAGTATTATAAGATGAATTATGTTCCTAAAAGTTTTACACATCAAAAAAAATGTAGTATCTCAGAAAGTTTACTTGAAATATGATCTTTACAGAGGTAATCAAGTTAAAATGAGATCATTACCAATAGTCCTAATCCAGTATGACTTGTATCATTTTTAAAAGAATATATGTGGACCCAGAGATACAGGATAGATCATGTGAAGAAAAATACTGGTAAGATGGCCACCTATAAGTCAAGGAGAAAGGCCTGAAACAGAGTATTCCTTCCTAACCCTCAGTAAGATCTATCCCTGCTGACACTTTGATTTTGAACTTATCTAGTTTCCAAAACTATTAAATTACATTTCTGTGGTTTAATTCAACCAGTTTGTGATACTTTTATTTTTATATATATTGATTTATTTTAATTGGAGGCTAATTACTTTACAATATTGTATTGGTTTTGGTATACATCAGCATGAATCCACCACGGGTGGACACATGTTCCCCATCCTGAACCCCTCTCCGACCTCCTTCCCCATACTTATAGGAGCTTTTGCAAACTAATACACCAGAGCTTTAACCACCACCCCTTTACGTTCTCTGTTTATACAATATTTTCAAAAAAACTTGTTTCTCCTAAGGCTTATGACTTCTGCATTTATTGTATTATGTATAAATTGTTATTAGCATGTATGTCAAGTTACAATTATTTAAATGGTTATTAAGCACTTCTACCTGCAAGTATCATCAAATTGTGTCTAAATAAAATGGTCCCCCCTATTCATTTTTGTTTGTATTATTCATCTTGTTAAGATCTTCTTTTTATTCATTGCTTCAGGGTCACATTCAGCTTTTTCCATGCATCATTCCCTTGTTTGATCCCAAAGACAGGTCTGAACAATTCTACCTTAATATTTCTTCTGCCCTTAGTCAAGTTTCTCAATACAGCATTTTATAGTATCTTAAACTAAGAAGCAGCATTATAACATTCAGTTTCAGTTTAGTTGCTCAGTCATGTCTGATTCTTTGCGACCCCATGAATTGCAGCATGCCATGCCTCCTGTCCAACAGCAACTCCCAGAGTTCACTCAAACTAATGTCCATCGAGTCAGGATGCCATCCAGCCATCTCACCCTCTGTCGTCCCCTTCTCCTCCTGCCCCCAATCCCTCCCAGAATCAGGGTCTTTTCCAATGAGTCAACACTTCTCATGAGGTGGCCAAAGTATTGGAGTTTCAGCTTTAACATCAGTCCTTCCAATGAACACCCAGGACTGATCTCCTTTAGGATGGACTGATTGGATATCCTTGCAGTCCAAGGGACTCTCGAGTCTTCTCCAACACCACAGTTTAAAAGCATAAATTTTTCGGTGTTAAGCTTTCTTCACAGTCCAACTCTCACATCCATACATGACCACAGGAAAAATATAGCCTTGACTAGACGGACCTTTGTTGGCAAATTAACGTCTCTGCTTTTCAATATGCTATCTAGGTTGGTCATAACTTTCCTTCCCAGGAGTAAGCACCTTTTAATTTCATGGCTGCAATCACCATCTTCAGTGATTTTGAAGCCCCCCAAAATAGTCTGACACTGTTTCCCCATCTATTTGCCATGAAGTGATGGGACCAGATGCCATGATCTTCGTTTTCAGAATGTTGAGCTTTAAGCCAACTTTTTCACTCTCCTCTTTCACTTTCATCAAGAGGTTTTTTAGTTCCTCTTCACTTTCTGCCATAAGGGTGGTATCATCTGCATCTCTGAGGTTGATATTTCTCCTGGCAATCTTGATTCCAGCTTGTGCTTCTTCCAGCCCAGCGTTTCTCATGAAGTACTCTGCATATAAGTTAAATAAGCAGGGTGACAGTATATAGCCTTGATGTACTCCTTTTTCTATTTGGAACCAGTCTGTTGTTTCATGTCCAGTTCTAACTGTTGCTTCCTGATCTGCATATAGATTTCTCAAGAGGCAGGTCAGGTGGTCTGGTATTCCCAATTCTTTCAGAATTTTCCACAGCTTATTGTGATCCACACAGTCAAAGGCTTTGGCATAGTCAGTAAAGGAGAAATAAAAGTTTTTCTGGAAATCTCTTGCTTTTTCGATGATCCAGCAGATGTTAATAACTTGATCTCTGGTTCCTCAGCCTTTTCTAAAACCAGCTTGAACATCTGAAAGTTCACGGTTTATGTATTGCTGAAGCCTAGCTTGGAGAATTTTGAGCATTACTTTACTAGTGTATGAGATGAGTATAATTTTGCGGTAGTTTGAGCATTCTTTGGCATTGCCTTTCCCTGGGATTGGAATGAAAACTGACCTTTTCCAGTCCTGTGGCCATGGCTGAGTTTTCCAAATTTGCTGGCATATTGAGTGCAGCACTTTCACAGCATCATCTTTCAGAATTTGAAACAGCTCAACTGGAATTCCATCACCTCCACTAGCTTTGTTCATAGTGATGCTAAGGCCCACTGGATTTCACATTCCAGGATGTCTGGCTCTAGATGAGTGATCACACCATTGTGATTATCTTGGTCATNTGTATGAGATGAGTATAATTTTGCGGTAGTTTGAGCATTCTTTGGCATTGCCTTTCCCTGGGATTGGAATGAAAACTGACCTTTTCCAGTCCTGTGGCCATGGCTGAGTTTTCCAAATTTGCTGGCATATTGAGTGCAGCACTTTCACAGCATCATCTTTCAGAATTTGAAACAGCTCAACTGGAATTCCATCACCTCCACTAGCTTTGTTCATAGTGATGCTAAGGCCCACTGGATTTCACATTCCAGGATGTCTGGCTCTAGATGAGTGATCACACCATTGTGATTATCTTGGTCATGAAGATCTCTTTTGTACAGTTCTTCTGTGTATTCTTGCCACCTCTTAACATTGTCTGCTTCTGTTAGTTTCATACCATTTCTGTCCTTTATCAAGCCCATCTTTGCATGAATGTTCCCTTTGTATCTCTAATTTTGTTGAAGAGATCTCTAGTCTGTCCCATTCTGTTCTTTTCCTCTATTTCTTTGCATTGATCGTCGAGGAAGGCTTTCTTATCTCTCCTTGCTATTCTTTGGAACTCTGCATTCAGATGCTTATATGTTTCCTTTTTTTGTATGCTTTTAGCTTCTCTTCTTTTCACAGCTATATGTAAGGCCTCCCCAGACAGCCATTTTGCTTTTTTGCATTCCTTTTCCATGAGGATGGTCTTGATCCCTCTCTCCTGTACAATGTCACAAGCCTCCATCCATAGTTCATCAGGCAATCTATCTATCAGATCTAGGACCTTAAATCTATTTCTCACTTTCACTGTATAATCATAAGGGATTTGATTTAGGGCATACCTGAATGGTCTAGCGGTTTTCCCTACTTTCTTCAATTTAAGTCTGAATTTGGCAATAATCTGTGGTTCATGATCTGAGCCATAGTCAGCTCCCGGTCTTGTTTTACTGACTCTATAGAGCTTCTCCATCTTTGGCCGCAAAGAATATAATCAGCCTGATTTTGGTGTTGACCATCTGGTGATGTCCATGTGTAGAGTCTTCTCTTGTGTTGTTGGAAGAGTTTGTATTCTATGACCAGTGCATTCTCTTGGCAAAACTTTATTATCCTTTGCCCCGCTTCATTTTGTAGTCCAAGGACAAATTTGCCTGTTACCCCAGGTGTTTCTTGACTTCTTACTTTTGTATTCCAGTCCCCTATAATGAAAAGGACATCTTTTTTGGGGTGTTAGTTCTAAAAGGTCTTGTAGTCCTTCATAGAGCCATTCAACTTCAGCTTCTTCAGTGTTACTGGTTGGGGCACAGGCTTGGATTCCTGTGATATTGAATGGTTTGCCTTGGAAACAAACAGAGATCATTTTTTCATTTTTGAGATTGCATCCAAGTACTGCATTTCAGACTCTTTTGTTTACCATGATGGTTACTCCATTTCTTCTAAGGGATTCCTACCCACAGTAGTATATATAATGGTCATCTGAGTTAAGTTCACCCATTCCAGTCCATTTTAATTCGCTGATTCCTAGAATGTTGACATTCACTCTTATTATCTCCTGTTTGACCACTTCCAATTTGCCTTGTCATGGACCTAACATTCCAGGTTCCTATGAAATATTGCTCTTTACAGTATCTTACCTTGCTTCTATCACCAGTCACATCCACAACTGGGTATTTTTTTTTTTTTTTTGCTTTGGTTCCATCCCTTCATTCTTTCTAGAGTTATTTCTCCACTGATCTCCTGTAGCATATTGGGCACCTACCAACCCAGGGAGTTCCTCTTTCAGTATCCTATCATTTTGCCTTTTCATACTGCTCATGGGGTTCTCAAGGCAAGAATACTGAAATGGTTTGCCATTCCCTTCTCCAGTGGACCACATTCTGTCAGACCTCTCCACCATGACCCACCTGTTTTGGGTGGCCCCACACGGCATGGCTTAGCTTCATTGAGTTAGACAAGACTGTGGTCCATGTGACTAGATTGACTAGTTTTCTGTGATTATGGTTTCAGTGTGTTTATCCTCTGATGCCTCTCACAACACCTACCATTTTACTTGGGTTTCTCTTACCTTGGACGTGGGGTTTCTCCTCACGGCTGCTCTTGCAAAGTGCAGCCGCTGCTCCTTACTTTGGACGAGGGGTATCTCCTCACAGATGCCCCTCCTGGCCTTGAAGGCAGAGTAGCTCCTCTCAGACCTCCTGCACCCGTGCAGCCACCCTTTATAACATTTTATGCTTTTTTAAAATTTACTTTTAATTAGGAAATTGGCCTGATCAAACTTAGATTTAAGAAAAGTTTAAGCAAATCCTCTGACATCTGGAATGAATTCCAGATGAATTTGCTTGAACTTTGAGTTTCTGTTTCTTTATAAACATAGCTTTTTCTAAAATTTAAGTCTGATCATGTCAATTTCCTAATTAAAAATAACATTAAAAAAAAAAAGCAGAAAACCTCCTTCACCTAAAGAAGATATTTAAACTTCTTAGTATAGCAAATCCATTTCTTTTCAAAGCTATTTCTTCTGCTTGTTCCTCTAGTCTCTCTCTACTTTCTACTTGCAATCTTTTCCACTATTAACACTAAACTATTTTTATTTTCCTAAAAATATTATATATTTATGTCTTTATGTGTCCTCTTTGCTCACAATGTTTTTCTGCTAGCTTAGCTGCTTGGCAAAACTCTTCTTACACTTTTAAGGTCAGAGACAGAGATTCTCTCTCTGGGAAATAGTTTCTGAATTCTTATACTTATTCATTTATCTGAACTTTGTAAACAGTGGCCAGTAGTATCTTCTAGAATATGTATTGTATTACATTTTTATTTGCATATATTTATCTTTTGTGAATATTTTTTCCTTTGCTGACAAAGGTTTGTCTAGTCAAAGCTATGGTTTTTCTAGTAGTCATGTGTGGATTGTAAAAAGTTGGACAAAAAAGAAAGCTAAGCACCAAAGAATTGATGCTTTTGAACCGTGGTGTTGGAAAAGAGTCGAGAGTCCCTTAGACTACACAGAGATCAAACCAGTCAATCCTAAAGGAAGTCAGTCCTGAATATTCTTTGGAAGGACTGATGCTGAAGCTGAAGCTCCAATGCTTTGGCCACCTGATGCAAAGAACTGACATCTTAGAAAAGACCTTGATTCTGAGAAAGATTGAAGACAGGAGGAGAAGGGATGACAGAGAATGAAATCGTTGGATGGCATCACCAACCAGATGGACATGAGTTTGAGTAAACTCCAATCATTGGTGATGGACAGGGAACCCTGGCGTTCTGTAAGCTCCAATGCTTTGGCCACCTGATGCAAAGAACTGACATCTTAGAAAAGACCTTGATTCTGAGAAAGATTGAAGACAGGAGGAGAAGGGATGACAGAGAATGAAATCGTTGGATGGCATCACCAACCAGATGGACATGAGTTTGAGTAAACTCCAATCATTGGTGATGGACAGGGAACCCTGGCGTTCTGTAGTCCATGGAGTCACAAAGAGTCAAGCATGACTGAGTGACTGAACTAAACTGACCTTTTGTGAAAATGTGGATTTCTTGAATATAAGGATTGTGTTACTTTCATTTTGTTCCCAAAGTGTGGACATTTTCTGCTGCCACTTACATTCAGTAATTCCTCATTACATGAGTGAAGGAGCATAGTAATTACAACTAGATGATTCAGGTTGGGCCACAGCTAATGAAAAATCATCTAGAGGACATAGGAAGAAAGTAAATGTTGGACAAACTATAATTTATCATTATTTTGGTAACTTACATGACATTTTTGTAAGACACAAATTAAAATTTAAATCATAACCATATAAGTGATGGTGGCTGAGTTATAAATATGAATATAGGTCTATATTAATTATAATCCAAACATTTACTCCTTGATGATGTTGAAAAAATAACCAAGGATTTATCAGTCCTTTATTATGTACATTTTTCCAGTAGAAGAATATATCTCATTAATTTATTATTAAGACTTGCTGACCTAGATGTCATTTATTTTTTGCATAATCACTATATTAATTGTGGAGTCATATGTTTTCATTTTAAAATTCAACTTTTATCATTTCCATCTCCCAAATGAAGAGGGTTTTCCCTGTAATCCCCAAAATAAAGCTGCATTCACAATTCCAGCTGTGTTATCAAATGGGTGTATTCCTTCAATGGTGGTTTTGTCACTAAATCACGTCTGACTCATGTGACCCCATGCACTGTGGCCCACCAGACTCCTCTGTCCATGGAATTTTCCAGGCAAGAATACTGAGGTGGGTTACCTTTTCCTTCTCCAATTCCTTGAGTAATTCATAGTAATTCTCATTGCCTCATTTATAAAATGAGAATAATAATGTTTACATTTGCTACCTCACAATTTTGTTGTGAAATGTAATGAGGCAATAAATATGTTGAAACACAGGAAGTATGAGAAAATACTTTAAATTATTTCAAGCAGTTTTTAAGACTACATTTTCCAGCTTCAATGGAAGTATGTTGTTTCCCTTTGATTAGTGATTTATAAATTAATAAAAAATCAATGTTTATAATCATTGTTTTTGGGCTTCCCAAGTAGCTCAAACAATAAAGAATATGCCTGCAATGCAGGAGATCTGGGATCAGTCCCTATGTTGGCAAGATCCTCTGGAGAAAGGTATGGCAACCCACTCCATTATTCTTGCCTGGAGAATCCCATGGATAGAGGAGTTTGGTGAGCTACCTTGCTACAGTCCATGGGGTCACAAAGAGTTGGACACCACAGGGCAACTAACATACATACACAGATCATTGTTTTTAGTCATGTGATGTTCTATAAAAGATAAGATTGGCAAAAAGAACTTCTTTTTGTTAACTCATCAGTCAGATGACATTGAATTTCCAGGTGAATTTCAATTTCATAATTTGATTTTCATGACATCATCTGTAACAGTGCAAAAATAATTATAATGGGACAAGTCATGAATGTAAGGTGTGATGATTTAGGTCTAAATATTTCTGATATTATGATAAATTACTTTGATGTTAGATAGTTATCTAACATTTTTTGATTTTTAGAATGCTTTATTGCATGTCAAACCAAACCTTCTGTTCTTCATAAAGCATAGAGTTGTTGGTTTGGCCAAAAGAGATCCATTCCAGAATTCAGATACTACATACTGCCAATGAGATAGGTGTAGGGAAGTTCACTGAGGCTTGATANCATGTCAAACCAAACCTTCTGTTCTTCATAAAGCATAGAGTTGTTGGTTTGGCCAAAAGAGATCCATTCCAGAATTCAGATACTACATACTGCCAATGAGATAGGTGTAGGGAAGTTCACTGAGGCTTGATAAATGCTATCATCTTCAATTACCCTCCAATTTTTAGAGTTTCTTAAGAAAACCTGATACTTCCTCTTTCTAAAAGCACCTGCACCAGCATCATGAGTCACAGATGGACAGTTCTGTCAATGCATTTTCTTCTTCTTCTCAGTTGGAATCCATTTGGTCAGTGTGAGCTGTCAGCTTAGATCTAACTCTTTGTGCATTTCTGCACATGTGGAGCAGAAGTTGAGTCCCTGAACACACTACAAAGCTGTGGTTCTAGCCTTGATGTTTTAAGAAGTTTTCTTTTCTTCCAAGTGGTATGATAGTTAAAATGTACACAGTTCCTGTGTTGCTTATTCTTCATAATTTTCTAACTAGCTCTAAAAGAACTAGTTATATATTTGACAGAATAATATTTGCTTACTTAACAATTTTGTTAACTGTTTTCGGATATACCAGTTCATTCACAATCTGGCCATTTTGGCTTAACTAATAGCTAAGTTTGGCCGAGATTGATTTTATGTGTATACTAATTGCTCAAATTAAAAATGAATAAATCATTTAAAGTTCCTTATTTGGGATTTGGGATCAAGTACTAAGTGAACAATTACTTTTATGAATTTTGAATTAACCATAATATATTTTTTTCTTTTTTTTTTCTTGTTTTGGTTGGAAGTACAAGGCAGCATATCAGAAGGTTTAATGGGTCATATCAAGACACTGATCTAATTTAAACATTAATCATACTAAATAAACTACAGATCATCATGCCACTTATAATGGTTAAATTTACTTGTTCTTAATTGAATTGTTTACCAAGCCTATATATAATTGATACAATTTCTACTTCCAGTTTTATCATTTTGAAAATTATAAAAATGTTTTTGTTTGGAATTCACATTAAAAGCTTGCTAATACTTTAGGATGATCTATGAGAGTAGTCAAGGATAAATTTGAGAATATTTATTGAAGATTTTAATCGCTAACAAAAGGATCTTGATTTAGTACTGTAAATAGTTGGAAGCCAGAGGAAACATTTGAAGGAAGGGTAAATTGGAGTACATGAGCTTTTGCCCCAAGTTTATTGAGATACAACTAACATATAAAATTGTGTAAGTTTGAAGTGTATGATATGATGATTTGATACATATAATCAGTATGAAATAAATACCACTACCATTTGTGTATTTGTATGTGATAAAAGTATTTAAGACCTGCTCTCTTAGCAACTTTTTAGTATATAAAATGATAGTTTAACTATAGTCATCATACTGAGTATTAGATCCCTAGAATCTATTCCACTTGTATCTGGAAGTATGACCCCTTTGACCAACATCTTCCTGTCCTCCATTCCATGGAAACCACCATTCTATTCTCTCTTTGTATAAGTTTGGCTCTTTTAGATTCCACATAAGATTGAGATCATAGAGTATTTGCCTTTTTCTGATATGTTTCACTTAGTATAATGTCTAAGGGGGCTTTTTTAAAATGATAATGTATACATATATATCCAAGTTAATTGAATAGGTTGCACATAAGTTCACAAATATGCTGGCAAAAGCAAACAAGTAGCTTATAGTATACACATGGAGGGACTCAAGGGATCATGGGAAGAATATTCAGCAACTATCAGAGCCTTGACCACAGCCTGAGATTTCTGCAATTTTAAGAATCAAAAATTGCTGCATAAACTAGAGGCTGATTGAGAATCACCAAGGATGCTAGGAGCCTTGAGTGATATGGGAAACCCTTAAGAAAGGTTATCTATACATCAATAACTAACTTGATCTGGAAATATATTAAAATATTACAGTTTATTTAATATTAAGATATTAAATAAAATATTAAAGCATATTTTAATTAAAACTTTGTTCATTCTTTTTCAACCTTTATTCATTGTACAAATATCTTTTGATTGCTTACTGTGTTACAGGCAGTTTGAGTGTGTGAGTGAAGTCGCTCAATCATATCCGACTCTTTGCGACCCTATGGACTGTATCCCCCCATGCTCCTCCTTCCATGGGATTCTCCAGGCAAGAATACTGGAGTGGGTTGCCATTTCCTTCTCCAGGGGAACTTCCTGACCCAAGGATCGAACCCAGGTCTCCCGCATTGCAGGCAGATGCTTTACCGTCTGAACTGAAGGGTTTAGAGGCTGTCAAATGGACATGACCTATAAAGGCGATCTTGATGGTTTTACATAGAAATGACCTCTGGAAGAGAACACAAATGGGAACTAGTTGAGATACATTTCTATGTGAAATGTAGTTTGCACATAATTCAGCATTTCAAATGAGCACTCTGCAACTGAGACCAAATATCAATCATCTCTTGAGGTTTTCTACTATGTACCAACATCAAATCTTCAAATCTACATAGGAACAAATATTACTCCTGCTTTTCTCTTCTATATCAAATGTCCTGAAGTCTTTGTGGCTCTCTGGAGCGAGGCTGAGTTTCTGAAGGCACATTCCAGTATAAACATCATTGATGGGGTAGAGAAGGATCCGGTCAGTTACATTGTACAGTCTCAGGGCCAGGTGGCTGGAGTAGAGGAATCCACTTCCTCCTGCATAAGGTGGGTAGACGCCAATGTAAACAACTTCCAGGATGTAGTACTTCAGCTTGAGGCATTCTGTAAATAGTTGTAAGTTAGATAGAAAAGCCCTCTTCCCTCATAAGACTTACGTTGTTGTAAGGTGGGTGGTGGGTGAGGGAAATGGTAAACCAATCCATGTGGAAATCATAGATAATGAGTTTTACTGCTTTTCTACTTTATATTAATTTGCATGTCTGTTATTACTTGCTTGTATACTCAAATGCTAGAGCTTCCCAGGTGGCTCAGTGGTAAAGAATCTGCCAGCAAATATAGGAGATGTGAGTTCAATCCCTGGATGAAAACAATACCCTAGAGGAGGAAATGGCAACCCACTCCAATATTCTTGCCTGGCAAATCCCATGGACAGAGAAGCCTATCAGAGCTAGAGTTCACAGAGTTGCAAAAGAGTCAGACACTACTTAGCAACACAGCTCAGATGCTACCACATTTTATACATTCCATCTTTTCTCATGCTCTTGATATGTATTTGTTACTGAGTCAAGTGACAGAATAAAGGGAGAATAAGTTGAGGAAAGAATGGAACATGGGGAAGGGAGACTGTGACAGTAGACAACATGATGGTTTTGGTTTCATTAGTAATTTTTGACTTTTAAAAATTTAAACTATCAGAATTTTAGTGCCACACAATCTTAAATGGACAACTATATTGAAGTTGATGAGAGTGAAATAGAATGAAAAAGCTGGCTTAAAACTCAACATCCAAAAAGCTAAGATCATGGCATCCAGGCCCATCACTTCATGGCAAATAGAAGAGGGAAAAGTGACAGATTTTATTTTCTTGGGCTTCAAAATCACTGTGGATGATGACTGCAGTCATAAAATGAAAAGATGCTTGAGCATCAGAGGGGCAGCTATGACAAACCTAGACAGTGTATTAAAAAACAGGGACATCACTTTACTGAGAAAGGTCCACATAGTCAAAGCTGTAGTTTTTCAAGTAGTTGTGTACGGATGTGAGTTGGACCATAAAGAAGACTGAGTGCTGAAGAATTGATACTTTTGATTTGCGGTGCTGGAGACCACTCTTGAGAGTCCCTTGGACTACAAGGAGATCAAACTAGTCAATCCTAAAGGAAATCAAGCCTGAATATTCATTGGAAGGACTGATGCTGAAGTTGAAGCTCCAATACTTTGACCACTTTTGTGAAGAGACGACTCACTAGAAAAGACCCTTATGCTGGGAAAGACTGAAGGCAAAAAGAGAAGGGGGCAGCAGAGGATGAGATGATTAGATAGTATCACTGCCTCAATGACATGAATTTGAGCAAACTTCAGGAGATAGTGAAGGCTCTCCTGGCATGCTGCAGTCTATGGGGTTCCAAAGAGTTGGATATGACTCAGCAACTGAACAACAACAACATATTGAACTTAGGTTGAATGATGTCTATGGTCAATAAATTTGGTGCTTAGAAAATTTGCAAATCATGAGGAAAATAATAGAATTAGATAATATTTTATGTGGAAAGAATACTACGTGAATTTTGAAACACCATTTATACTATTTTAAAATTATATTATTAACTGTATCTGACTTTTTCCAAATTATGTATAGGAACAATTAACTGCTTTTTTTTTTAAATGTGTGTGTGTGTGTGTGTTTGCAATAAGTGTGCTGTATTTTAAGTACAAAAGACATGATAATATTTTCAGATACAAGTACCCAAAAATTCTATTTCAGAAAAATTCAAAGCTATAAAATAGTACACTGAATGACAAAAAAATGTGCCCTTTTGCATTATAGAAGATCAGTGTGAAAAGTATTAGTAATCAGTACTTCTGAAACATATTCACTTTTATTTCTTTTCCCTTATTATGACTGTAGAAATACCACTAGAGATCACAAAGCTATAATGAATGTTAAAATAGATCCAATCAATTGTTAAATCATGCAATAACAATTCAAATATAAAAATATGTCTTTGATAGCAATTTTTTTCATGAATCTTTAATAATAGTTTTCTACCAATCTCTGTGACAAATCTGAATATATGTAAATCTTCTTTCTTACTTATGCTTCACTACTTTATTCTGTTTTGCATATCTATTACTACTTGTTTGTATTCTCAAATGCTGCTACATTTTAATAAATTCTATTTTCCTCATGTTTTAATATGTGTTTACTGTATTCTGTCTCCAGTGTCCCTTGTTTACAAGATATTTCAGTGTGACTCTTCTGGTTTATTAATATTTCACATGCATAAATCAAGCCATACAGGTTCTTTTGTTTTTCAGGATGCTCCATGACATGAAAAAATGTCTTTTTTTTTATTATTAAAGTATAATTGCCTAAGAATTTTGTGCTAGTTTCTACAGTACAATCAAACGAATTAACACCTCCATGTTCCATCGCACTACTCTAGGTCATAACCAAGTACTGAACTGAGTCCCTGTGCTGTACAACAGCTTCTCATTAGCTACCTGTTTTACACACAATAGTGTGTGTATGTCAGTGCTACTCTCCCAGGTCTTCCCACTCTCCCTTTCCCCAGCTGTGTCCACATGTCCATTTTCTACATCTGCATCTCTACTCCTGCACTGCAAATAGGTTTATCTGGACCATTTTTTCTAAATTACGTGTATACACATTAATATATATATATGTTTTTCTTTCTGACTTTCTTTACTCTGTGTGACAGACTCTAGGTCCATCACTACAAATGACCCAGTTTCATTCTTTTTTATGGCTGAGTAAAAAGAAATACCTTATAAGTCTCCTAGAAGTGAAGTGAAGTGAAGTGAAGTCGCTCAGTCGTGTCCGACTCTTTGCGACCCTATGGACTGTAGCCTACTAGGCTCTTCTGTCCATGGGATTTTCCAGGCAATAGCCCTGGAGTGGATTGCCATTTCCTTCTCCAGGGGATCTTCCCAACCCAGGGATCGAACCTGGGTCTCCTGCATTGTAGACAGATGCTTTACTATCTGAGCCACCAGGGAAGTCCTCAAAAAACAGTAATAGTCGTTAGATACATATTCCCTGTAAACCCAAGGCAACAATATTTACCTGGAAAGCAATTTTCTATTTGCATTCTTTCCACTGCCACTTTGAAGCCATCATCATGGTATAGCAGTTCTTGCTTTGCAAGTTTACCAAATCCAAAGCTACTTTCACAAGCAGTAAGAACATCTGTGAAAACATGAATTAAGATACCACAGGAGAGATCCTGTTGTATCATTTGCACCAACTTGGTTATGTTAATCACTTTGATATTTCAGTTCCACAAAAGTTAAGTGAAAAACAAACAAAAAAAACACAAATGATTAATTTCAACAAGTACTACTCTAAATTAAACCAGTTCTGTGTCCAAAATTAGTCAGCAGAAAAGACACAATCTTCCATCAGGGTAGCACAAGACCACATATTTCTTTGATGACCAGGCAAAAGCTGTTATGTATGGATGTGAAAGTTGGTCCATAAAAAGAGCTCAGTTGAGAGCTAAGTGCCAAAGAATTGATGCTTTTGAACTGTGGTGTTGGAGAAGACTCTTGAGAGTCCCTTGGACAACAAGATCAAACCAGTCAATCCTAAAGGAAACCAGTCCTGAATATTCATTGGAAGGACTGATGCCGAAGCTGAAACTCCAATACTTTGGCCACCTGATGTGAAGAACTGACTCATTAGAAGAAAGCCTGATACTGGGAAAGATTGAAAGCAGGAGGAAAAGAGGACAACAGAGAATGTGATGGTTGGATGGCATCACTGACTCAATGGACGAGTTTGAGCAAGCTCTGGGAGACAGTGAAGGACAGGGGAGCCTGTCATGCTGCAGTCCACAGGGTCACTAAAAGTAGGACATAACTGAGTGACTGAACTGAACAGAAGCCATCTGGGAAGCCAAAAATTTCTTATAGGTCAGGGCTAATAGTGACAAACTGTCATAGCTTTTATTTTATTTTTATTTTTTATTTTATTGAGACATCTTAATTTCTGCTTCAATTTTGAAGTAGTGTTTCTGTGTGTAGAATTCTTTGCTAAGAATTTTGTCTGTCTTAGAGCACCTAGAATGTAACACTCCACTGCTTTCTGCAATCAGTTCTAATGGGAAGTTGGCATCAATTATTAATGAAAGTCTCATATTTGACAAGTTGATTCTCTCTTAGGACCTCTAAGATTCCCTGTCCATGTCTTTCTAAAGTGTCATTATAATGTATCTGCTGTGGATCTCTTTGAATTTATCCTACTTGGAATTTACTGAATTTTTCGAATGTATAGGTTAATTTTTCTAATCAAATTTAGGTAGTTTGGGGCCATTATTATATAAATACTCTTTCTTTTCTTTTCTTTCTCTCCTAACCTACGTGAACTCCCAGTATGTGTATGTTGGTACATTTGATGGTGTCACATAAGACTCAATCTTTATTTTGCATCCTTATTTATTTTTATTATCTGATCAATTCTCAGCTGACCTTTCTTGTGGTTTTGTTCATTCTTATGCTGTTCAAAACTGCTTTTGAAAACCCTATAGTGATTTTTTTTTTTCATTTCATTTGTTGTAGTTTTTAGTTCCAGAATTTTAGTTTGATTCCTTTTTGCAAAATTTGCCTCTTTATTGATTAATTATTTGATGAGACAATTTTCTTTTGGTTTCCTTTGGTTGCATATGTTTTACTTTAGCTTTTGAGCATACTTAAAATAATTGATTTAAAGTCTTAATCTAGTAAATCCAATGTTGGTGTTTCCTCAGAACAATTTTTATTAATTGTTTATTTTCCTGCATGTATGCCATGGTTTATTGTTTATTTAGATTTTTCACAAGTTTTGTTGAAAACTGGACATTTTGAAAATTATGATATAGAATATTGGATAAAAAGATTCTCCATCATCTCCAGGGTATGTTTAGCAACTTTATTGAACTGATTTTTAATGTTTGCATTATCTGTTGTGTGCAGCCACTCACATCTTTGTTCCTTTAGCTTGTGTTCAGTTAGGGGTTGGCATAGATTTCCTTAAATACCTGGGTTCAAAAAGTATCTTCAAGTCTTTGAAGACAGATGCTGGGACATACCATTTACACACAATTGAATGGTTTACAACTCACTTCCATTTCATGTTTGCGCAAATTCTAAGTATAAGCCATAGGTAAGAGCTTAAGGCATTTTCAGGTCTTTTTTGAGCATGTGCATGAGGTGACTGCAGCCATGAAATTAAAAGATGCTTACTCCTTGGAAGAAAAGTTATGACCAACCTAGATGGCATATTCAAAAGCAGAGACATTACTTTGCCGACTAAGTCAAGGCTATGGTTTTTCCAGTAGTCACGTATGGATGTGAGAATTGGACTGTGAAGAAGGCTGAGCACCGAAGAATTGATGCATTTGAACTGTGGTGTTGGAGAAGACTCTTATTGCAAGGAGATCCAACCAGTCCATTCTGAAGGAGATCAGCCCTGGGATTTCTTTGGAAGGAATGACGCTAAAGCTGAAACTCTAGTACTTTGGCCACCTCATGCGAAGTGTTGACTCATTGGAAAAGACTTTGATGCTGGGAGGGATTGGGGGTAGGAGGGAAAGGAGACAACAGAGGATGAGATGGCTGGATGGCATCACTGAACTGAACTGATGAGTATATCTGTTCATGAATTTCTGGTTTCCAATGGATATGTTGGAGCTTTTCAAAACTCGTGTTTCAAAAGGCATCTCATTACTCAGCTTTCTTGACAATCATTTTGGTTATTTTGCTTTTCCTGAACAGTTACCCACTACCTCAGGTAGTACTAGACTAATTAATTTGCCTGTAAATGTTTTAAACAAATACATCCTGAGTATCTGCCTCGTCAGTGGAAGTGTTCTGAGATAGGCCAAGACAAGTCCTTCAGACATCGTCTATGAAGTCAATATATAAGCAAAACACACAAGCACTATTCTTTCCAAATGAGATTCATTCTTCAACTTTAGGTGTGTGTCAGTTCAGTTCAGTTCAGTTCATTTCAGTCACACAGTAGTGTCCAACTCTTTGCGACCCCATGAATCGCAGCACTTCAGGCATCCCTGTCCATCACCAGCTCACACCTATTGAGTCGGTGATGCCATCCAGCCATCTCAACCTCGGTCGTCCCCTTTTCCTCCTGCCCCCAATCCCTCCCAGCATCAGAGTCTTTTCCAACGAGTCAACTCTTCGCATGAGGTGGCCAAAGTACTGGAGTTTCAGCTTTAGCATCATTCTTTCCAAAGAACACCCAGGGCTGATCTCTTTTAGAATGGACTGGTTGGAACTCCGTGTGGTCCATGGGACTCTCAAGAGTCTTCTCCAACACCACAGTTCAAAAGCATCAATTCTTCGGCGCTCAGATTTCTTCACAGTCCAATTCTCACATCCATACATGATCACTGGAAAAACCATAGCCTTGATTAAACAGACCTTTGTTGGCAAACTAATGTCTCTGCTTTTGAATATGCTATCTAGGTTGGTCATAGTTTTTCTTCCAAGGAGTAAGGGTCTTTTAATTTCATGGCTACAGTCACCATTTACAGTGATTTTGGAGCCTAAAAAAATAAAGTCTCACACTGTTTCCACTGTTTCCCGATTTATTTCCCATGAAGTGATGGGACCAGATGCCATGATCTTCATTTTCTGAATGTTGAGCTTTAAGCCTACTTTTTCACTCTCCTCTTTCACTTTCATCAAGAGGTTTTTTAGTTCCCCTTCACTTTCTGCCATATGGGTGATGTCATCTGCATATCTGAGTTTATTGATATTTCCCTGTCAATCTTGATTCCAACTTGTGCTTCTTCCAGCCCAGCGTTTCTCATGAAGTACTCTGAATAGAAGTTAAATAAGCAGGGTGACAATATACAGCCTTGATGTACTCCTTTTCTTATTTGGAACCAGTCTGTTGTTCCATGTCCAGTTCTAACTGTTGCTTCCTGACCTGCATATAGGTTTCTCAAGAGGCAGGTCAGGTGGTCTGATATTCCCATCTCTTTCAGAATTTTCCACAGTTTATTGTGATCCACACAGTCAAAGGCTTTGGCATAGTCAATAAAGCAGAAATAGATGTTTTTCTGGAACTCTCTTGTTTTTTTGATGATCNGCAGCCTTGACGTACTCCCTTTCCTATTTGGAACCAGTCTGTTGTTCCATGTCCAGTTCTAACTGTTGCTTCCTGACCTGCATACAGATTTCTCAAGAGGCAGGTTAGGTGGTCTGGTATTCCCGTCTCTTTCAGAATTTTCCACAGTTTATTGTGATCCACACAGTCAAAGGCTTTGGCATAGTCAATAAAGCAGAAATAGATGTTTTTCTGGAACTCTCTTGCTTTTTTGATGATCCAGCGGATGTTGGCAATTTGATCTCTGGTTCCTCTGCCTTTTCTAAAACCAGCTTGAACATTAGGAAGTTCACGGTTCACGTATTGCTGAAGCCTAGCTTGGAGAATTTTGAGCATTACTTTATTAGTGTGTGAGATGAGAGCCAGCTACTTACTTGCAATCAGATTTTCCTGGGCCTGGAGAGAGCCTTCTGACAGATGACCCAAGCTCACCTGACACCAACAGCTGAGACCCTGTTTAAACCCTTCGTAGAGGAGTGAGTTGGAGACCTCGCCTCTGCTTCCAGTACTGTCCACCATCATTGTGTCTTTACCCGTCATTGGAAGTCCTCCATACCTTCCAAGGCCCAGGGCTGACAGTGGGCTCTTCCTTACTGATCTGGCCCCCTCATCCTGCCAAAGGCCCGTGGACTCACTCACTGGTGTGTCACACTTGCTGCTTCTTACTGAAGTCAGCATGTCCTTCACTAGCAGTTCTTTGTTTTCAGGTTATTGGTATGAAGAAGTCAGTGAGGAGGCCCCTTCCAAGCAGAGTGTTTTTATAGAATTAGTGTCAGAGTTCAGGACTCTTGGGTCCTGTCCACTTATCCAGAAAGCTCACCCATGTGAGACAGATGACCTGCTCTTGAAAGGCATTTTAACACCTGGATGAACACCAGGGGTCATGCCCTGCACTGAACCTGGACACGTGTGACCCCTATGGGTGAGGATTCCTGTTGAGTGAAAACTTTCATCAGCACCAGAAACCACATAGTGGTAAGAATCCTGTCAGTAAAGATGATAATGTGGCCTCACATATGAAGAGCTGTCCATGAGTTAGGGAGACCTTTTACTTGTGAGGGGGCAATGATGGATGTGCCGGATAACTCTGGCTTCTTCCAAAACCAAAGCACTCACAGAGAACAGCTGAGTTCATGGAATCTTTTCACAGAAGTCTAGTCTTGGGCAACACCAGGGAAAGAGTAATGAACTGATACTTTTCAGTTGCACTGACAATGAGGAAGCCTTCCTGAATGCTTTTACTCTCCTCGACAACCAGATAAATCAGGCTGAGTGCGAGCCTTTAGATGCCTACCGTGTGGAAATTTGTCCAAGGAGAAATCCACTCTTGTTCATCACAGAAAACTTCATGGTGGGGAAACATCACATGTGTGTAAGGAGTGTGGAGAGGCCTTCATTCACCTGTCTCACCTAAAAACCCACCAGAAATTTCACACTGGCAAAAGACAGTATATGTTCAGTGACCGTGGAGAAGCTTACAACAGAAGCATGCACCTTGTTCAGAACCAGAGAACTCACACTGGAGAAAGACCTTATGAGTGCAGTGAATGCAGNTGTGTGTAAGGAGTGTGGAGAGGCCTTCATTCACCTGTCTCACCTAAAAACCCACCAGAAATTTCACACTGGCAAAAGACAGTATATGTTCAGTGACCGTGGAGAAGCTTACAACAGAAGCATGCACCTTGTTCAGAACCAGAGAACTCACACTGGAGAAAGACCTTATGAGTGCAGTGAATGCAGAAGAGCCTTTAGTCGTAAAAGCACACTTGTGCAGCACCAGAGTGTTCACACTGGTGAAAGGTCTTATGACTGCACTGAATGTGGAAAAGCCCACAGCAGAAGCTCCCACCTTGTGCGGCACCAGAGAATTCACACTGGGGCGAGGCCTTAAGGTGCATTGAATGTGGAAATTTCTTTAGCCATAACTCCAGCCCCATTAAACGTAGGAGAGTCCACACAGGAGCGAAGTCTTCTATGTGTGGCAAATGTGGGAAGGCTTTTGGCTACAAAGACACACTTGAGCAGCACCAGATAATGCACACTGGAGCACAGCCTTATGAGTGCAGTGAGTGTGGGAGGGCCTTCAGCTGGAAACACATGCTTGTGCAGCACTGGAAAATCCACACTGGAGAAAGGCCTTATGAGTGCAGTGACTGTGGAAAACTCTTTAGCCTTAGCTCCAACCTCATTGTGCACCAGAGAATTCACACTGGAGCAAAGCCTTATGAATGCAGTGAATGTGGGAAATGCTTTAGCCACAACTCCATCCTCATTCTACAAAAGACACATCACAGTAGAACAAGGCCTTATGTGCGTAGTGAATGAAGAAAAGCTTACATTAGTAGCTCCCACCTTGTTCAACACAAGAAAGTTCACACTGGAGTAAGACCTTATGAGTGCAATGAATGCAGGAAATTCTTTAGCCGCAACTCTAGCCTCATTCTACACCAGAGTTCACACTGGAGAAAAAGCCTTACATATGCAGTGAATGTGGGAAGGCCTATAGCGGAAGCTCCCATCTTGTTCAGCACCAGAAAGCTCACCCTGGAGAAGGACCTCATGAATGCAACAGTTTTGGTGAGCCTTTAGCTGCGTCTCTTAAACTTGTTTAATGCCCAGAAACTTCAACTGGAGAAAGGCTTTTGAATGGAGTCAATGCACTGTGTCCCTTTTGAAGATTATAGAACTCACACTGGCAAAGGTGGGAATCATCGTTGGTACAGAGACACTGAGGTAATGGAGTGGGGATGACTGAGGCCCATGAGAGGATGGGTATTTGTTCTTAAGGCAGCATCTCTATATGTCCCTGCGATTTTGGCTCTATGGCATGAAAGTATACAGAAATTCTCAGGACCTTCACACTTCTGAGTCTCCTGTGGCTGACACACTGTCTCAGTAAATAAAGGTTTGTGGATTCCTGTACCTCCCTAGGCTGTTTACATTCTGGCCCTCACTGCACAGGCAGGAACCCCAGCAGTGACAGAAGAGAGACCCAGGGCTCAGGCTTCTCTAACCAGTCAGCATTCCTAGTGACTGAAGTGGACATGGCCTTCATTACTCTGCAGTTTTTGCTGATCCTGAGGCAGGCTTATGCTCCTAAGATATGTGGAGAGGGATATGGTAGAACCAGCACATTTGGCAGATGGGGCTTTCCAAGAAGAATGGTAAATGGATATTTATGGGGACTATTTAGTTCTTAACATCTTTATTGAGGTATGGTGACATGAAATAAATATATGTAAAATGTAAAATGTGTTATGTTTCAGCATGTGTATATACTGATGAGACCAGACATTGAGATAATGGAGATATCCAACACAGCCAAGAGATTCCTTGTGTCTCTTTATAATGTTTCTGGCCCAGTCCTTTCTAACACCCTTTCCCACAATTCACAAGTAATAGCAAACATTTTATAGTATTTTATATAAACAAAATCATTTGATATATATTTTCTGGGGAGTGGGAACTCTTTTTTCACCAGCCATAACTATTTTGAGATTGATCCATTTGCCACATGTATCAATTATTCATTTGTATTGCCGAGTATTCGTCCATTGTATGGACATACCACAATTGTCTTTTATCCATTTGCCAGTTAGTGGATATTTGGGTTGTTTCCAGTTTTGTGCTGTCACAGATAAAACTGCTGTGACGATTTGTGTATAAATTATTACTGAATCACCTTCCATTGTATGTACCACAGTTGATCCATTCACTGAGGGATATCTTGATTGCTTCCAAGTTTTGGCACTGTGACTAAACCTGCATTATGCATTGTTTTGTGTGGGTATACTGCCGGGAGTCCAGCTCCAGCAGCCAGGGAATCAGCCTGAAGGGATGAGCGGTGTCAGCGGGAAATGATGTAGCCTCTGACTCAAGGTACGGGACTACATGTTTATTTCAAGCATTCAGTTCAGTTCAGTTCAGTCGCTCAGTCATGTCCGACTCTTTGCGACCCCATGAATTGCAGCACGCCAGGCCTCCCTGTCCATCACCATCTCCCGGAGTTCACTCAGACTCAACGTCCATCGAGTCCGTGATGCGATCCAGCCATCTCATCCTCGGTCGTCCCCTTCTCCTCCCGCCCCCAATCCCTCCCAGCATCAGAGTCTTTTCCAATGAGTCAACTCTTTGCATGAGGTGGCCAAAGTACTGGAGTTTCAGCTTTAGCATCATTCCTTCCAAAGAAATCCCAGGGTTGATCTCCTTCAGAATGGACTGGTCTTTTATACTTTTTCAAAAGCTTTAGGTCAGAGGTTTTACATGTTCAGCTCCCCCTCACCTAGATTTATTATCTCCTTGTTGTCCTTCAAACAGAGTTCCTGCTTCAGCGATTCTCTCAGAATCGTGTTTACTTATGATTACATTGTAAATCATGCTTATGTCTGGGTCGCATATCACATTCCTCAGTCTATTTCTTATCTTTTTAAATCCTGCTTGCCCCTAGTATCCTAAGCTCACTATCTCCTAAAAAGGCTTCTAACTATTCTTAATTATTCCTAAACCCTAAACTCAGCAAACTTTTTTTGCCATAAACATTTCCCTCACAAACAGGTCTCAGATAACAATCTTTCCCACGGCCTCAAGCTGTGGCCTACGTGCTCATCCTGGGACATTCTTTGCAAAAATCCTTGAACAAATGCCAATGGTTACTTTATAGATTATTTTCTGGGCACAACTGCAGAAGGCTTTGTGCTTTCTCATGCTTCTCTCAAGAACAATAAGCACCTTAACATTCCTTCCAGGCAACTCAACTGAAGAAAGGAAAGAACAAGTGAGGATCACAAAACTTACCTTCATCCCGGGACCGTGCCTGCAGAATGAGGAGAGGGGGCTGGTGCCGTGCCTCCATTTTGTCAGTAATGCCTAACGCGGTTTCCGACAGTATACATTTTCACTTCATTTGATTTCAAGCCTCAGAGCATGATTTGCTGGGTCACATAGTAAGAGAATAGTTTTATAAAAAAAACTGCCTTCTAAAGTGGCTGTATCATATTGCATTCCCACCAACAGTAGGTGAGAGTTCCTGTTGCTCCATGTTCTTGTCAATATTTGATGTTGTCAGTCTTGTTTTTTGCCATTCAAGTAGGTATGTAGTAACTGTATATTGTTCTTTCATTTGCAATTCTCTAATGACATATGATGAATATCTACATATTCTTTTAACAGTGTCTTGCTGATCAGAAATTTTAAACTTTAGTCAAGTCCAAATTACTCAGTTTCTTTCATGGATTGTATTTTTGGTGTTGTGTCTAACACATCATTGCCTAACCCAAGGTCTGTGTCCCCTGTATTATCGTCTATGTGTTTTACTGTTTTGTATTTAGGCTCATTATCCATTTTGAGAAAATATTTGTGAAAAGTGTCAGGTATGTGTCTGGATCACTTTTTTTCCGTGCTGTGCAGCTTGTAGGATGCTAGTTCTCAAACCAGGGATTTTAACCCACGTCCCCTGCAGTGGAAGCAGGGAGTCCTAACCCCTGGATCATGTTTTTAAGCCCCATTTGTTGAAAAGACTATCCTTTCTCCATTCCTTTGCCTTTGCTCCCTTTTCAAAGATCAGTTCACTGTATTCGTGTGGATCTATTTCTGTGGTTTCTGTTCCAGTTTTTTCCACTTAGTGAGATAATCATCACATGGCTGTGGTTTTTTAAATTTTTTCCTTGTTGTCTTTTATTTAAATGGTGCATGCATGCTAAGTTGCTTCAGTCATGTCTGACTCTGTACAACCTGTGGACTGTAGCCTGCCAGACTCCTCTGTCCATGGGAGCTAATCTTGCGTTTCCTGCAAGAAATCCCACATGATCATCTTGTATAATCCATTGTATATATCGCTGAGTCAGTTTTCTGATATTTTGTTAATGTATTGTATAGATAGATGAATAGTAATGGGTTTATAGATCTGTTTTTCTCCGACTTCGGTATCAGAGTGATTCTGATGTCAAAGAATAATTGTTTCCTCCTCCTTTATTTTCTGGAGGAGTTTTGAAGGATGAGTGATACTTCTTTTTAAAATGCTTGCTAGAATTCCTTAGTGAAGGCACCTAAGCCTGGAATTTTCTTGTGGGAAGACTTTCAACAAAAATACAGACAAGTAATTTTTTCAATTTTGTTCTCTTGAATGGCTTTGGAGTATAGTTGATTAAGAACATTCTGTTAAGTTTCAGGTGGACAGCAGAGAGATTTGGTTATATATTTTCAAATTATTTTTCCATCTAGGTTGTTTCAGTGTTTTGAACAGAGTTCCCTGTGCTATATATAGGTCCTTGTAGGTTGTCTGTTTTAAATACAACACTGTGTACATGTCAATCAACTCAATAACCTCTCGCATCCCCCCGCCACCGCCCCCCAAGTTTGTTCTCTTAAGTATGTGCATCGGTTTGTTTTGTAAATGTGTGTGTTTTTAATCATTCCCTTATGATACCTTCAATTTCTTTAGTCAGCAGTGTCTTTATGCTTGGTTTTGTTGTCTTTTCAGTCAACCTAGTTTTGTCAATATTGAAAGAACCAACATTTTTCTTCATTGATTTTTTAAGTTTTGTTTCAATATTTTGTTCTAATTTTATCATTTCCTTCCTTTGCTTTAGGGTTTGGTCTTATTTTCCAGGTTTCTCAACAAATAAGTTTAGGTTATTGACATCATTCTTCTTCTGTAATAAACTGTAAATAATGCTATACATTTCCTTTAAATTTTTCCCGTGTAATTTGGATATTGGGCAATGTATAGTTCAGTAAGTCTCTTCCTATTAAATTTGCAGGGATGGTACCAGAGTGGGAAGAATGGTTATGATTTTTCAGTCCAAGTATTTACAGCTGAAATGGGGGAGATCAAGATTACCTGAAATACCTTCCACTGTCAGGAAGAGATTGAGCTAAGCTGTTGGTGATTAATGTAGCATTAGCCTCCATGTCTACCAGAATTTGACGAGGATGACCATGTACAGTCAACTCATCTTGAGTACTGAAGGGTATGGCAGGCTATTGGGCACTTTCCCTTCCTCAGGGCACCCTGTTTTGATTTGAGGCATATTCTTTGTGTCAGTTTTTCTTCATACCAGTGTTCATTCTATTTATTTGCAAGTGTCCTTGTCAACAGGCAGTTGGTTGGGATGTGGGCCCCTTAGCCTCTGCTCATCATCTGCAGGAACACGTTTCTTTGGATCCTGTCTTATAAATATGCTAGTCTGTACTGAAAATCTACAGCTTAAACATATTTTTGTTTTGCTGATTAAATTGCAGTCAATTTTTTTTAATACTTCAGGTCTGGATTTTCGGAGCCTTAGACTTCCTTTCCTGACCTTTCTATGATCCTCAGGGTTTTTGTGGAAAGAGAACTCCCTGTTGATCCCTTCCTGATCAGTTTCCAATCAGCCTTTGTCACCTTATCACATAAGCTTAGCATCTTATGTTCCAACCAACATGTATACAAGTTGTATAAGTTAGATGACCTTAGTTAGATGTATCCTAAAGAATTCTAAAGTTTTAAATAACTAGTTGCTGGTCTTACTTGGGTTGAAGAGAATCTTTAGTTATAAGTTTTAATTCAGCTCAGGTCCAAGGTTTAAATTCTACAATTTTCTGCATGTGACTCACAGCTGGGGTCGATCTTCAGAGGTACCTGGCATTTGGAGTTTTAAGAGAATTGTTGGGAAAAGGTAGTGAAACTGTGTGTGCATGCTAAGTTGCTTCAGAAGTGTCTGACCTTATGGACTGTAGCCCACTAGGCTCCTCCGTCCATGGGAATTCCCCAGGGAAGAATACTGGAGCGGGTTGCCATGCCCTCCTCTAGGGGATCTTCCCGACCCAGGGATCAAACCCATGTCTCTTATGTAAGTCTCCTGCATTGGCAGGCGGGTTCTTTACCACTAGCGCCACCTCAGAAACTCAGTTCCCCTGCTGAGTTTATGATTAACCTCCCTATCCAAAAATCTATTCCTTTCTCCTCTTACCTAAATCCTGTGCTAAACTCAACATTAATAATACTTGAATATTACAAAAAGTCATTAACAATGATTATGTAGTTACTCAATGAAGTTGGGGAAAATATATAGTTCTAGAGAAACTTATTTGTTACAGGGGAAATAAAAAGTTAAAGTTAAGATCTCAGTTCAGTTCAGTTCAGTCACTCAGTCGTTGTCCGACTCTTTGCGACCCCATGAATCGCAGCACACTAGGCCTCTCTGTCCATCACCAACTCCCGGAGTTCACTCAGACTCGCGTCCATCGAGTCAGTGATGCCATCCAGCCGTCTCATCCTCGGTCATCCCCTTACAGTGAAAAGGATACAGATGAAGAGTAGCAAAGGAAGATGGCCTAATATGACAGACTCCAAGAGGAACCATGTTGGCAGGTTCCAGTTACCCCCTGGCTTGAGTCTTAGTGCCTCAGTTTCTGGCTTGTGCACCTCTGGAAATGTTACCCGGTCTGGTAACAACCTCATATTCACAGCTTGAAATTGCCACAGTTTGGAGTATTTGTACCAGGGAAATTGGCAAACACTACAATCAGGGGTCGCTTTGCTGTTCTATAAATTTTTGAGACTTTAGAAAGTGGTGCAGAGTGAATTAATAATGAGGAATATACATGAGGAATACCACAAACATTCATTCCACCCAGCCAAGTTGAACTGAAGAAAAGTCATGTTCTAACACATTTCTTTTATTGTCTTATTCAAAAAAAAAAGGAAATATCAGCCAAAACTCACTGCGACCCCACAGACGGCAGCCCACCAGGCTCCCCCGTCTGTGGAATTCTCCAGGCAAGAACACTGGAGTGGGTTGCCATTTCCTTCTCCAATGCATGGAAGTGGAAAGTGAAAGTGAAGTTGCTCAGTCATGTCCGGCTCTTCACGACCCCATGGACTGCAGCCTACAAGGTTCTTCCGTCCATGGGATTTTCCAGGCAAGAGTACTGGAGTGGGGTGCCATCACCTTCTCCAAAATTCACTACCAGATGGTAAGTAACTATTATAAATATTTTATCAAAGACATGCACTTGGCAAGTGAATACATTAAAAATGTTCAACCAGACAGACCATAGGCAATAGTGAGGTAACTACACACTTTGAAAATAGGTAATATTTAATATGCTGACCATACCAAACAAGTACAGGTTAGGAATATAGGGGAGTTGGAATGCTCCCAATACTCTTGATGGGAATCCAAAAGGGTAGTCATTCACTTTAGAATATGAAACCATATATTCATTCAAGAAAATTTACATACATGTTCACAGTAAACTTTCTGTGATAACCAGGCTGGAAACAAAACCCAAAATCCCATTCATCCATTAACAGATAAATGGATAAACAGTCAACAGGTTAATATATCCAAACAGTGTATTTTTCAGGAATTAAAAAAAATTAACTATCAGGGAATTCCCCAATGGTTTCTGTGCTTTCATCACTGAGGGCCTGGGTTCAATCCCTGCTTGGGGAACTAAGATCCCAAAACCTTGTGGCATGGCAAAAACAAACAAAAACACAACCATTCATATCTGCAATATGGATAATTCTCAAGGTAATTATTTCCATGAAAGAAAAAGGCAGATACAAAAGAAAACACATTAATATTCCAATGACATTAAAATTCTAGAAAACTAATAGAATGTGAAATAAAGTAAATTGAATTCCAGTTGCCTGGGAGCCCAGGGAAATCTCAGAAGGGAGATGTGGGAATGATGGATGTTTGTTATTATGGTGGTTCTGTGATTTTACACATAGTAAAAGTTACCAAGCTATACATTTTAAGTATATTCAGTCCACTGCATACCAACTATACAGCTCACTTAAGTTTAAATAAAAATTGGCTTTACATAAAAATCTGAATCTCCTTTTTAGAAAAGTAAAACTCTGGAAACCAACACAATAACTACATCACCTCTCCATGTCTCATGCAAGGGATTGGGTCCCAGTAGCAATGAAGACAGAGGAGCAATGGAAGGTGTTTCCACTTGAGTTCTCCAGGAACTCTGCCTGGGTCCTAAAAAATCACATGCCTGGACTGCAGGATTTCCACTCTCCCTCTTCTTTTCCTCCACAACTGTGCAGCAATGGCCTTGAGATAAACAACCTGCAGATACTATGAGGATCCTAAAACCTTTACATTATTCAGTCTGACTCTGACTGGAGGCTCAGGAGAAAGTAGCTCTGTAGCTCTGGAGAATTTCTTTAAAAAAACCTCCTAAACAACCAGTCACATTTGTGGATGAAACTTCAGAAAAGGCCCATTCCTTCTTCTTTGCTCGTCTCTCAGGACTTATAATTCCCTGAGTGTCTTCTGTACCAAGTATGGTTCCTGCTCAATGTCTGTAATCTAACACTCAGCAACATCAGCCTGCCATGTTGCGGACATTATGGTACTTGGCTCTGTTCCAGCTGGACCTAGAGAACTTCCCTTGAACAGTACTGGGGGGATGATGTGACATCCCATGTGAAAACAGAACATT
Source organism: Oreotragus oreotragus (assembly GCA_006410675.1). NCBI lineage: Eukaryota > Metazoa > Chordata > Mammalia > Artiodactyla > Bovidae > Oreotragus > Oreotragus oreotragus. The sequence goes on along the minus strand of SJYX01019344.1, from coordinate 6,669 downwards.
CATGCTGTTCCAAAAATCACTGGTGGTTCTCATGGCTGCCCTCATCTCAAGGTGACCTCTGAAACCAAAAATTATGACATTCAGGTCACAACAAAGCCCTGCAGTCTACCCCAGGAGGCCTTGAAAAAAACAAATTAGACCAAAACTGCAATGAAAACTACTCTCTGCCATGATACTATTCTCNTCAAGGTGACCTCTGAAACCAAAAATTATGACATTCAGGTCACAACAAAGCCCTGCAGTCTACCCCAGGAGGCCTTGAAAAAAACAAATTAGACCAAAACTGCAATGAAAACTACTCTCTGCCATGATACTATTCTCACTGAGGAATACAGTGTTCCCAAACAGGTGACATACAGCTGGAAAAACCCATTCTGAGCATGACGTGAAATAATGCCACTGAAGAGGGTAAACAAGCCACCAGCAGAACGCAGACTAGGTCACCTTGGTCAAAGCTGGTTAAGCCAATGTTCTAGTCAGTTAGAAATAAGAAAATAACGTCCAAGTGCTCAGGCTCCTCAAGCTTTCCTCCACAGAATGCATGAGCACAAAAGTCTGCCAACCCTGTTCACACTGAGATGACCACCAGTTGGTAGAAATATGATTTTTACCACAGAAACTCACAGTGACATGAAGTCTGGGAAGGGCCATGGGCAGATTAGAAAGTACAGCATAGCTCCTTAAAAGCTTCCAACGAATCGGGTACCCACAGGTAATCTCCACACTAGGGCTGTGCAGATGGGTGGCATTCAACTTCCAGTTGTTGAGTCCCTCACAGAGCCTGTTCAGTCAGATGTGTTAGCTAAGGAGACAGTTCATTATTTGCTTCTCTGCTCATCTCATTTGAAGGTCTTTGTCCAGCATGAACTTTCTGGTGACGAAGAAGGTTAGACCTTCGGCTGAAAGCTTGCTTACACTCACTGCACTCATAGGGTCTATCTGGACTGTGATGTTTCTGGTGCTCAATCAGAGTAGACCTTTGACTAAAGACTTTTCCACATTTGCTGCACTCAAGAGGCCCTACTCTGGTGTGAATTTTTCGGTGTTGAGTAAGCTGGGTGCTTTGGCTAAAGAATTCTCCGCATTCAGTGCACTCGTATGGTCTTTCTCCAGTATGAATTCTCTGGTGTTGAGTGAGGCCAAAGCTTTGGCTAAAAAGTTTTCCACATTCACTGCATTTATAAGGCCTTGCTCCAGTGTGAACTCTCTGGTGCTTGACGAGAGTAGAGCTTTGCCTAAAAACTTTTCCACACTCACTACATTCATATGGCCTTTCCCCAGTGTGGATCCTCTGATGTTTAACGAGGCTGGGACTTTGGTTAAAAAACTTCCCACATTCACTGCACTCATAAGGCCTTGTGCCCGTGTGAACCCGCCTGTGTTTAATTAGATTGGAGTTGGATGTGAAGAATTTTCCACATTCATTGCATTTATAAGGCCGTGATCCAGTGTGAATTCTCTGGTGTTCACTAAGGCTGGAGCTTTGGCTAAAGAATTTCCCACATTCACTACACTCATAAGGCTTTTCTCCAGTGTGAATTCGCTGGTGCCTGACAAGTGTGGGTTTGTTGCTAAAAGCTTTCCCACATTCCCTACACTCGTAAGGCCTTTCTCCAGTGTGGACTCTCCGGTGCTGGACAAGTGTGTGTTTATAGCTGAAGGTTTTCCCACATTCACTACATTCATATGGCCTCTCTCCAGTGTGGACTCTCTGGTGCTGAGCAAGCCTGTACTTGTGGCAGAAGGTTTTCCCACATTCACTGCACTTATAGTGCCTCAGCCCATTGTGAGAGGCCTCAACACACTCAGTGTCCTCTTGTGGAGTGACCTGGTACTGGAGAAGGTCAGAGCTAACAGGGAAATCCTTCCCAGGCTCCTGGCATGGGAAAGACTTCTTGGTTGTATGAATGGTACGAGTCTTCATAAAGGCCTTACCCATGTCTCTTCTCAAGAGTTTCTCTCCACTGTGCTGCTGAAATTTCACACCTGCCCTACACGGTGTCTGGACAGGGTCCTCAGCGAGATGCAGACCACCTTCAACATCCAGGTTACCCATCTCCCAGGGACAGGCCTTCTGGATGGACAGGTCTGTCTTTGAAGTAATTACCTGTGGCACTTCTACAGAAGCGTTCTGCTCAGAAGTTTTCTCCTTCATCTCTGCTCTCTGCCAACAACCTGAAAACAAAGAAATGGGAGTGAATTTCATGTAGATCTTGGTAGACGTAGGGAGCCCCATCACAATACATGTCTGACATAGAAAGAATAAATCCATGGGACTATTTTCAGGACAAGGGAGGTGGGAGCAGGTTAAGAAAGGGCTGCTGTATGGACAGGGCCTCTACACATCACAAAACAGGGACGACTCACCAGGCAAAAGACACAAGGATGGGGTGCAGAACACGGGGAACCAGGGGTCCACACCTCACTCCTCCGGGAACGGTTTTCACTAGGGCCTTGGCTGCTGGGGACACGTGTGTGCTGTGTGCAAAGCTGTATTCAGACCCAGGAAAATCCAATGGTCAGCGAGTAGCTGGTGTTCAAGGGCCATTTTGAGGCTAAGGGCAGGCCTCGTGACGTGTTAGGTGTAGGCCAGTATTGAAAAGCAGAGAAGCGAGGATGGAGAGGCCCACCGAGGAGTGGAAGGCAGAGAGGTGAGGGACAGTCCTGGGCACAAAGTCAGAGTAGGTGTGACGGAGAGAGCAAAGTGTCAGAAATGGGGAGGAGAGAGAGCAATGAGGTTCACAGTCACTGGCCTTGGCACCAAAATAGTATTGGGCACAGGACACGTTCCTGATATGGTCTGAATCCAGCCATGACATCACTTCCTCCCCCTGATGCCAATCACCAAGGCCAGGCTCACTCTGAGCCCCTCTTGCTGTGCCTGGAGTCATGTCCACTCTGTCCTGTACCCAGGGTTCTCCTCCCAGCTCCAGCGGGACAACAACATGGGACCCAGAAGATGCAAGTCCTAAGGGAAAGCTAGGACAGGTGAGTGGTCAGTACTGGCCCATGGGGGCAATCAATTCCAAAATAATCCCAGGAAACAGACACTATCACATAAAAAATCTTTGAGGGGGGTATCATAGACATAGCCAGGTAAACCCCAGAAATAGTGACTATGTTGGGTCCCAACAATTGCTGGTACAGTGAGGGCCAAGGAAATGTCAGCTGGAAGGGGGAAGAGCCTGGAGCACAAATATGCAGGGGTCTACAGTCATCTCAGCAGGGAGTGGCTGAGAACCCACAGAACTCATTCCAAGTCTTTTGGCTCAGAAAACCTTCACTAAGAAAACTTCAGAGCCGCTGGCACTGGGGCTACCTGTGAAAGGAGCTGGTCCACACACTCACTCAGCCTTGGCACCCACAGCACAGAGGACAGGGAAGCAGTAATAGAGAGGTGCCTACTGTCCAGCTGTGAGACGAATCGACTTGCCTTGGAGAAGAGCGGAAAGTCAGAGACCTGCCCAGGATGCTGGGACAGGGGTGAGGGCCTTACCCAAGGACACAACCAGTGCAAAGGTCTCCAGCATGACATAGCAGTATAGGCGTCTCTGGGTCTCATCAAGGATCCTCCATTCCTCCTGGGAAAAGTACACAGCCACATCCTCAAAGGTCACAGGCCCCTGTGATGATGGGAACAGAGTGTGCATAAGCAGCCCATCTCCCCAGGACCCCGTAAGTACCCCCAACCTAGTCCAAACTCACTCTGGGGTCATCATCCTCCCCAGGGACTCAACTCGAGAGGGCAGTGGTACCCAAACTCTTCATGTTTTCTTGAGCACTAGCTCCAACCCCAGTAACAACACGCACATCTGCAGACAGATGCCTTCTACGCTGTGGGCCTGGGATGGAGGGCCTACTCCCTCTCATGCAAGACGACAGCCTGACGGCTCCCAGGGTGACGCACCCCAGATGCCAGCAACTTGGGCTCATCCTCCTCTCTCAGCCTCCTGGAATGAGGGCACTCGGACTATCTGTTCACACACTTTCCCCACATCCGTGTCACCCACTGGACCACCTCATACATCTGACCCCCAACACTAGCACCTGGGCCACAAAACTGTCATGTCTCCTATCTCCTCATGTATCTTTCTGCACATGACACCTGAAAATCCATTCAACGCCAACAGAATCCCACCAAACCCCAACTCTCCACTGGCAGCTCACCAGCCCTGTCCTGAAGGCTTCCCCACCAGGCCTTGGTCCTAGTTCAAACCTCAGTCAAAACATGCAGACCTAAAAACCCCTGGTCAGGGTCCACTTCGACACTGCACATTATGTCTCCTTACCAATTCCAATCTTTGTCCATGTATCCACACCTACTTGACACACCTTACAGAAATTCACATGACATTCTGTCACAAACTCCCCAAGTTCCACCACAAAAGCCTGGTAACTGCACAGAAAGAAGCAAACACCAGCCTGACTTTGCTATCACTTCATCTCCATTTCTGCTTTCCCTCTGCATCAATTTCATGGCCACTCTCCCATGAAAGCCTGGGCCACCTGCTGACCCCCTACATACACACCTTCCCGCTGACGACCTTTGTAACAGCTCCCCTGTCCCCTTGTCCCATAATTGCACCCTGAAGCCTCCCTGGCCCTCTAGAGCTGCATGTTCAGCCACTCATTTGTCTCCCATATTTGAGAGTCATTGGAACATCATCTGAGATTCATCAGGGCCAAAACCCAATTCCTAATACTCTCAGTGAAAACAACTTCTATCACTGACTTCCCTCAATCAGTTAATGCCACTTCCACCCTTCCAGATGCAAAGGGAATAAACTCTGGTGTTACATATGACCCCTCCATTTTAGAAAATCTGGTCAGCCCTACTTGTAAAAATCCTGAAGCCAGGTATTTCTCCTCCATATCCACCCCTCTGTCCAGTCACAACCAATGCTCATCTGGATGACTGCAATAGCCTCCTTGATTATCTCATCTTTCCTTCCCCCAGTCTGTTCTGCAGTCTCCACTTAAGAGGGAGCCTCTTAAAGCCTATGTCAGACCACTCCTCTCCTCTATTCCAAATACTCCATGGCTGCCGTCACTCTGAACAGACTTCTGGAACACAGCTTCTCAGCAGAGTATCATACTAGGCCTGACTCTGGCCCTCTTGCTCTCTGGCCTCACCAGACATTAACAGAGACTTGCAAGTCCTAAAACACACCCATCTCGGTTGCGTTCTCAAGCATTTGTGTGGATTTCCCCCAGGACCTAAGACAAGCTTTCATATTTAGGCCACTGGCTGCCAAAAATGTGAATCTCCCCATGGAATCTGTCTTGGACTTGGAAACCTGGGTTGAGGGTTTCTCTAGGATCTCCAGACATCAAGTCCAGGAAGAGCAGCAGCAGAAGACGTCCAGGACACCAGACACTCACCAGTGAAGGGTCCATACATGGTGCTTCTGACTGTGGAACCTGTGGCAAGAGAAGGGCCATGTGACTTTAGTGCCCATCAGCAGCAGACGGAAGACTCATGAGTGAACCAATTAATGATTCAGGCAGACACATAAGGGAAAGCTAAAGCCATGTAAAAGAGGACAGAAAATGTTATGCAGCTGTGCCATAAAGTCACGTGGGTAACTTGAGAAAAGGTTTTTCAACAGTGGTATAAACAAGTGCAAAGCCTCCCTGTCAGAGTCAAGTCTGGCGTGTCTGAGTAGCGCCCTCGAGTCTAGTGTGATTGCAACCCAATGAGCCAGAAGAATACGGGATTGTATTGGTGAGGAAATGCTTGTGGCAGGTCACATAGCACTATTATAACACTGAGTTACAAATATCAAAATTTACTCCATTTTATGTTAGGTCTGTTTCTGACACTCCCATTTGAGTCCCCTTTTCTGTTTTCCCCCTGCCAATAATACATTTTTCTCTTCCTATCGCTTATGTTTGGCTCTAACAGGTGACCAGGAGTTCTTATATGTCCTTTTCAAATTTTTTTCTGGTTATATTAAAAGTTATTCTGGTTTGAAATTACTATAACATTATATAGTATAATTCAAGAACATGTACTTTTCCTATTTATCCATATTCTTCGATGTTAAAACTTTTCCATAAATATTCAGACAGATTATCTGTAATTTCTTACATGCTCTTCTCTCCTGTAGTAGAGAACGGAACCACCATGTACGGACTATGCATGCAAAATGAATCTCTGATAAAGGGGTTGTTCCTTGAATCAGAGTAAAAGTGCTTTGTCTCCAGCATCTGGGGATAACTGGACCTCATTTTGGACTCTTTAAACTTAAGAGAAAGGATATAACTGATAGGACCTGACCTCTTGTCATCCTCATTATAGAAACATGGAAATATCTACTTGAGGTCTTAACATCTTGTTATGGTTTTGAAGCATTATAACTTTTTATCCTTATAATGATAATGATAATATAATGATAAGGCCAAAGCCCACTTAAGACAGGTATTTAATAAAATATCTCAATAATTTTCCCTTACAAGATCACCAGAAGAAAATTATTTAACAGTGAAATAAATATTACTGGAAAAGCACAATCTTTTAAAATACTAAAACAGTCTACGCGTGTGTGTAGACTGTAAAACAAAAGTTTATATAAGGCATAACTGTGTATCAAAATATAACTGTGAAACAGTTTAATAATTTCATTCAAAGAACTAAGTTAAAATTAGTAGTATGGAGGAAAACAAATT
>SJYX01019342.1:0-13380 GCA_006410675.1 Oreotragus oreotragus | reverse complement strand
CAACTAACACAATCAACTATATAACATACTCTAATAGGTTTATGATACTTTTCACACATGTAATACATAAAAACATGAAATGACCCTGATAATCATGATGGTGTGGCCACTCACCTAGAGCCAGATATCCTTGAGTGTGTAGTCAAGTGGGCCTTAGGAAGCATTACTACAAACAAAGCTAGTGGAGGTGATGAAAATCCAGCTGTGCTTTTTAAATAATAAAAGATGAAGTTGTTAAAGTACTGCACTCAATATGTCAGCAAATTTGGAAAACTCAGCAGTGGCTACAGGACTGGGAAAGGTCAGTTTTTCATTCCAGTCCCAAAGAAGGGCAATGCCAAAGAATGTTCAAACTACCAGACTCATTCTCTGGGCTAGTAAGGTTATCCTCATAATCCTTCAAGCTAGGTTTCAGCAGTAAGTCTACCAAGAACTTCCAGATGTTCAAGCTGGGTTTAGAAAAGTCAGAGGAACCAGAGATCAAATTGCTAACATCTGTTGAATCACAGAGGAAGCAAGGAATTCCAGAAAAATATCTACTTCTGCTTCATTGACTATGCTGAAGCCTTTGACTGTGTGGATCAAAACAAACTATGGAAGGTTCTTAAAGAGATGGAAATAACAGACCACCTTTACCTGCCTCCTGAGAAACCTGTATGTGGGTCAAGAAACAACAGTTAGAATATTATGTGGAACAACTGACTGGTTCCAAATTGGGAAAGGAGTACATCAAGGCTATATATGGTCATTCTGCTTATTTAACTTATATTCAGAGTACATTACTCAAAATGCTGGGTTGGGTAAATCATAAGCTAGAATCAAGATTGCCAGAAATATCAACAACCTCAGAAAGTGAAGAGGAACTAAAGAACCTCTCGATGACAATGAAAGAAGAGAGTGAAAAAAAACTGGCTTAAAACTCAACATTCAGAAACCTAAGATCATGGCATTTGGACCTATCACTTCATGGCAAATAGAAGGGGAAAAAGTGGAAACAGTGACAGATTCTATTTTCTTGGGCTCTAAAAACATCATGGATGGTGACTACAGCCATGAAATTAAACACTTGCTCCTTGTAAGGAAAGCTGTGACAAAGCCAGACAGCATATTTAAAAAACAAAGATATCACTTTGCCGACAAAGGTCCATATATTCAAACCTATAGTTTTTTTTTTTTTCCAGTAGTCATGTAGGGATGTAAAATTTGGACCATAAAAAGGCAGAGTGCCAAAGAATTATTGCGTTTGAACTGTGGTGCTGGAGAAGACTCTTGAGAGTCCCTTCTACTGCAAGGAGATCAAACCAGTTAATCCTAAAGGAAATCAACCCTGGGTATTCATTGAAAGGGCTGATGCTGAAACTCCAATAGTCTTGTTGCCTGATGTGAAGCACCAACTCATTGGAAAAGACCTTGAGGCTGGGAAAGATTGAAGTCAGGAGGAGAAGGGGATGACAGATGATGAGATGGTTAGATAGCATCACTGACTCAATTGACATGAATTTGAGAAAACTCCAGGAGTTAGTGAAGGAGGGGAAGCTTGGTGTGCTGCAGTTCATGGGGTGGCAAATAGTTGGGCATGACCTAGGATTGAATAACAACAGAAGGCAGCAGGGTACAAGATTAATGTAGAGAAATCTGTTGAATTTCTTTACACTAACAAGGAATTATCAGCAAAAACAAAGTAAAACAAAACAAAAAAACAACTTAGAATAAATTTGACAAAGGAAAGTGAAAGGGTTATATGCTGAGACATATAACTATAAGACATTGATAAAGGAAACTGATATTCAGAGAAATCAAAAGATATTCCATGCTCTTGGACTGGAAGAATTGATATTGTTAAAATGACACTACTACCCAGAAATCTATAGATTTAAAGCATCTTTATAAAATTAACCATGATATTTTTCACAGAATTGGAACAAATAATCCTAAAATTTATATGGAACCATAAAAGACCAAGAATTGCCAAAATAACCCAAGAGAAAAAGAACAAAGGTAGAGGCACAACTGTCAGACTTCAGACAATACTACAAAGCTACAGTAATCAAAAGTGTGATATTGGCACAGACCTATGAATCAATGCAACTGGATAGAGAGCTCAGAAATAAACACAACTACAGTCAATTAATCTTTGAAAAAGGAAGCAAAAATACACAATCAAGAAAAGAGTCTCTTCAGAAAGTGATCTTGAGACATCTGGACAGCTGCATATAAAGCAATGAAGTTATAACACTCTCTCACATCACATATACAAACTCAAAATGGAAAAACTTAAATAAAAGACATGACACCAAAAAACTCCTAGAAGAGGACATAGGCAAAACAATATCTGATATAGACTGTAATAATGCTTTCTCAGGTCAGTCACCCAAGGCAATAGAAATAAAAGCAAAAATAAACATATGAAATCTAATAAAATTTAAAAGCTTTTGCACAGCAAAAAAAACCATAAACAAAAGGTAATATATAGACTGGTAGAAAGTATTTGCAAACAATGCAGCTGATAAAGGATTAATTTCCAAAATACACAGATAGTTCATACAGCTCAATATCAAAAACAACTCAATGAAAATGTTGGCTGAAGACATAGACATTTCTCCAAAGAAGATATATAGATGGCCAACAGACACATGTAAGATGCTTAAAATCACTAATTATTGGAGAAATAAAAATCAAAACTACATCAGAATATCACCTTCCAACTGTAAGAAGGCATGCATACATGCTAAGTTGCTTCAGTTGTGTCGAACTCTTTGCCACCCTATGGCAAAGAGAAGATCCTGCCAGGCTCTTCTGTCCATGGAATCCTCCAGGCAAGAATACTGGAGTGGGTTGCCATGCTCTCCCAAGGGATAGTCCCAGTCCAGGGATTGAACCCATGTCTCTTACGTCTCCTGCTGTACAGGCAGGTTTTTTTTTTTTTACCACTACCACCACCTGTAAGAATGGTCATCATTAAAAATCTACAAATAACAAATGCTGGAGAGGATGTGGAGTAAAGGGAATCCTCCTACACTGTTAGTGGCAATGTAAATTAGTGCAGCCACTGTGGAAAACAGTACAGTTTCCTTAAAAACCTGAAAATAGAACTGCCATATGATCCAGCAATCCTACTCCTGGGCATACACCGAGAGAAAACTAATTCAAAAAGATAAATGCATCTTACTATTCATAACAGTACTATTTACATTAGTAAAGACATGGAAATATCCAAAATATCCATGGACAGATGAATGGATAAAGATGGAGGATCAGATCAAGTTGGTGAAGGCACAGGGCATGGAGCTAACCTTTTCCCAAAAATATGTCAGAAATACATCTACACGTGAAAAGATTCTCACAGAACATTTGTTGAAGTCTGGCAGAAGACCTCAGATTTCCAAAAGGGGAAGAAAAATCTTCACATAACTGAGTAGGATAAAATAAAGAGAGTGAGAGAGAGAAAGGAACTGGGATGGGATTCATGCCCCTGAGTGGGAGCTGTGAAACAGGAAACATTTCCATACAATGAGACATTCCATTATTGGTGGGGAGATTAGATAGGACAGAGGAGGAGCCTCAGAGGAGAGTGCAGCAATCAGTTTACAGGGGTGAAACAGAGAAAGACCTGCACAGATGGTTTGCATTGCTCAGCATTCCTCAGTCTGTGACACTTCTACACTGGGGCAAGCCAGTACTGGACGTTGAAGTTCAGGATTTGCAGGTCAGACCAAGGGAGAGGATTGGGGGTGAGCTGCATGGAGACACCCTAAAGGGGGCTAGAGTGTGGAACCCCACAACCAAGAAAGTACAGGAAGAAATCTGGGCCTGCCAGAGAGGCAAGGCACTATGTTTGTTGTTTTTTTTTTTTTTTGGTGGGGGGGTGGCTACAAGGAGAGGGGAGGGACCACCATAGGAGCTTCTTTCTCCAGGTACATGCTCTCAGGCAGCAGGGCACTGTCTAAGGGAGTTTCAGTTGCACGTATGAGCTGCCGCTGTCATTTCTGACTCCAGAGGCAGTCACAGGCATTGACTGCTGCTGCTCTGGGGGGTCCTGAGACCAGGCACCAATGGCTGCCCCTGCCTCCTGGGAACATGTATGGACCCTCACCACCAAGGGTCCCAGGACCAGATAGCAACCTCTGCCCTGTCTTCCCAAGAGCATGTGTGGCCCACCACTGCCACGATTGCTAAAAACAGGTACCAACCACTGCCCCTGCCTTCTTGGGAGCAGGCATAGCCTATCACAGTCAAGGGTCTTATTACCTAGTGCCACCTGCTACTCCCACCTAGCTGGGAGAATGGGTGGCCTTTCTTTGCCAAGGGTCCCTACAATCAGGAGTCAACCTCTGCCTCCAACTCCTTGGGAATGCACACAGGCCATGTACCTGCACATCCTTTATCAAGATGATAAGAGCCAGAACACACTGAGGAAAGAGATAAGCATCCCAATCAAATATAGCTCTGACACACACACACACAATAAATCCACACAAGCTATGCAGGGAGACTCCTACATATAAATGGCCCTTTCCAAGACTACAGTAAATAATTTTTTTCTCCTAAACCCATAAGCAAAATGAAAAAGTGCATGAACCACTCTCAGTTAAAACCCCAAGAAAATGCCCTGGAAGGAACAAACAATAAAATAGACCTTTTCAGTCTAATGGACACTAAGTTCAAAAAGGAGGTAATGAAAATATGGAAGGAATTAAGAAAGGCTTTTAACAGAAATGCAGATTATGGCAAAAAGGAACTAGAAACTGTAAGCAGGAGCCAGGAAAAAGAAAATTCATTTGTTGAGATAAAACCTCAGCTAAAGGCAATGACTAGCACAATGAAAAATAAGGAAGAAAGTATAAGCAATCAGGAAGTCAGAATTAATGGAAATTATGCAATCAAAACAGAACACCAATTAAAAAAAATGAAAACAATATAAGAGACCTATGGGATAATATGGAGAAGGCAATGGCACCCCACTACAGTACTCTTGCCTGGAAAATCCCATGGATGGAGGAGCCTGGTGGACTGCAGTCCATGGGGTTGCTAAGAATCAGATCCGACTGAGTGACTTCACTTTCACTTTTCACTTTCATGCATTGGAGAAGGAAATGGCAACCCACTCCAGTGTTCTTGCCTGGAGAATCCCAGGGACGGGGGAGCCTGGTGGGCTGCTGTCAATGGGGTTGCATATAGTCGGACATAACTGAAGCGACTTAGCAGCAGCAGAAGCATGGGATAATATAGAGCATGCCAATATATACATAATAGGGATTCCAGAAGGAAAAGAAAGAGAAAACAGGATTGGAAATGTATTTGAATAAATTATAGCTGAAAACTTTCCAAACCTAAAAAAAAAAAATCCAGATATAAGAAGCCCAGAGGGTCCCAAACAAGATGAACCCAAACAGACTTACACATATTATAATAAAAATGGCAAAAGTTAAAGAGGATTCTAAAGGCAGCAAGGAAAAAAAATACAAAGGAACCCCACTCCCCCAAGGATATCGGCTGATTTGTCTATAGAAATGCTGTAGGCCAGAAGTGAGCAGAAAAACAGATTTAAAATTTTTAAAGGGAAAAATCTGCAACCTAGAATACGCTACCAGGCAAGATAATCATTTAAAATAGGAGAAAAAATAATTTCTAAGCAAGAAAAAACTAAAAGGCTACAATAATACTAAACTTACCATAAAAAAATATGGAAATGTCTTCTTTAAATAGAAAAGAAGCAAGAAGATACAGGAAGGAGATTGTAGTGGAAATCACTTTAATTAACCAGAATATAGATTAAAAAACAAACAAACAACCTGTTTGTAAAGGCAATGATAAAGAAGGACCAAAAGGATAAACACTAAGATGTAAAAAACAACACTGAAATTATAAAATGTGGAAAAGAGTAAGAAAATGTAGACTTTTAAAAATAATGTGTTTGAGTATATATGATTATTAGTCTAAAGCAAGCAGATATAGGAATGGATTAATATACTTGAGGAACAAGACAACTAGAAATCCAAAAACTACAACAGATTCAAAAAAGCCAAATACTACACAACCATAAAACAAAAGGAAATCATCAAACCACAAAAATAAAAAGAAAGGAACAAAGAAGACACAGAATCAACTGGAAAACAAGGTTTGAAATGGCAATAAATACATATCTGTCAATAATTACCTTAAATATCAATGGACTGGATTCTCCAATTGAAAGACAGAGTGAGAGACTAGATGAGAAAAACAAGAGCCTGCAATATGCTACCCATAAGAGGCCCAACTTAGGGCAAAGGGGCACACAAAGATGACGAAAGTGAGGGGATGAAAAGATATTTCAGGCAAATGTAAATCAGAAAGCAACAGTTAAACAGTAACCATATCAGACAAGATAGACTTTAAAACAAAGGCCATAAAGATAAAGAAGGACACTATATAATTGTAAAATGACAAATACAAAAAGAGGATTTTACACACGTTGATATATATGCACCTAATAAAGGAGCATCCAAATCTGTAGAACAGACACTAATAGACACAAAAGGAGAAACTGATTGGACTATGATAACAGCAGGAGACTTTAACACCCCACTCACATCAGTGAACAGCTCTTCTGGACAGAATACCAACAAGGCAACAGAGATCCTAAATGATACATTAGAATAGTTAGACTTCACTGATATTTTTCAGGATATTATATACCCCTAAATCAGAATACACATTCTTTTCAAGTGCACATGTAACAGTCTCTAGGACTGACCACACACTAGGGCACAAAACTAACCTCAAAAAAATTTTTTTTAAGTACAGAAACTATTTCAGGCATTTTCTCTGACAAAAATGGCATGAAACCAGAATTAACTATGGAAAAGAAATGAGAAAAAACAATTACATGGAGACTAAACAACATCCTACAAAACAACAACAACAGAAAAATCAACGATGAAATAAAAAGCTAAATTTAAAAATACTCTTGAGATAAATGACAATGAAAATACAGTGTATAAAGTCTATGGGATGCAGCAAATGCAGTTCTTAGAGGGAAGTTCATACAGGCTTTCCTCAAAAAAAGAAGAAAAAAAAAGAAATATCTGAAATAACCTAAAATTATTCCACTTAAAAGAATTCGACAAAGAAGAACAAACAAACCCTGAGGTCGGCAGAAAGAGAGAAATAATAAAGATAAGGGAGGAAGTAAATAAAATAGAAATTTTAAAAATATATTAAGAAATCAATAAAACCACAAGCTGGTTCCTTAAAAGGGTAAACAAAATTGACAAACCTCTGTCCAGGCACACCAAGAAGAAAGGAGAGAAAACCCAAATAAGGAGAATAAGAAAATAAAAAAGAAATCTCAACTGATACAGCAGAAATACCAAATGTCATAAAATTATACTATATACAGTTATATGCCAACAAATGACAACCTAGAAGTGGACAGCTTTCTAGAAACATATAGCTCATCAAAACTGATTCAAAAAGAAATAGATAATTTGAACAGCTGATGGTTTTCTAACCATCAGTCTGTTCAAAATAAAATCTGTAATTAAAACAAGCCAAAACAAAAAACAACAACAAAAAAACCTCCCCCACAAGTCCTTACTAACAGAAATTGAGGATAGATGGCTTCACTGAGGAATTCTAATAACCAACATACAAAGAACTTATACCAATCCTTCACAAACTCTTCCAAAGGACTGAATAGGAGGGAATTCCAAAGAAGTTCTATGAAGCCACCATCATGCTAACAAAACCAGAGTGAGTGAGTGAAGTTTGCTCAGTTGGGTCCATCTCTTTGCAATTTCATGGACTGTAGCCCACCAGGCTCTCCTCTGTTCATGGGATTCTCCAGGCAAGAATACTGGAGTGGGTTGCCATTTTCTTCTCCAGGGGATCTTCCCAAACCAGGGATTGAACCCAGCTTTCCTGTTTTATCTTTTGTGGTTTTGCTTCCTTTTGGTCTTTACCCTACTGGGGTCTTTGGGAACTGTGTCTGTGTGTAACACCATCTACCATCCCTCTTCTTTTTAGCTTAGGCTGGATGTGAAGAGCCAAAACAGGAAAACACTTAAGGAGATTGAGACTCTCACAGAGAAATAGATGAGAGTTGCTGTTTCTTTTAGCTTTGCTTTCCTGTTCTTTATTATTTATTTTGAAAATGTAATCTCTCCTTTTATCAACCTTCATCATTTCATACTGTAAGAAAGTGAAATCCCTAAAGGCAAATAATGTTATGAATCTCCTGAGTGTGAAGAGAAAAGGCCATGGTATAGATGAATGAATTAGGAGGGAGACACCTAACTCTAGGGGTTTACAATTGGTAAAAACTCAGGCTTTGTTGTACAGTAAGTATCATTATGTGTTACACAATGACTGGGTACTGATTGCTTGCAGTGGCACAGGCATAAGCAATCCTTCAAAATCAAGTATAAATATAACAAGAAAAAAAGCAATATGAAAAAACTCAGAAATGTCCAACTATTGCTATTTCTTGGGTGAAACTCTAAAACCAGACAAAGACATAGAAAAGAAAATTACAGGTCAATATTTTTGATGAATATAGATGCAAAAATTATAAACAAAATGTTAGCAAACCAAATACAAATCATAACAGCCATGTTCAAGTGAGATTAATCCTAAATTCACGAGGATAGGTCAACATATGCAAATCAATCAATATTATACACCAGATTAATAAAGCCAAAGACTACATGAACATCTCAATAGATGCAGAAGAAGCATCTGAACAATACATCCGTTTATGATAAAAAAAACTCTTACCAAAGTGGGTATCAGGGGAACATATTTAAAAAGCCATTTATGAAAATCCCACAGCCAACATAATACTCAATGCTGGAAAGCTGAAAGCCTTTCCATGAAAATTCATGTGGGAAAATCTGGAGAAAGACATGGATGTTCACTTTCACCACTCCTATTCAACATACTATTGGAAATCCTAGCTGCATCAATCAGAAAAGAAAAAGAAACACAAGGTATCCAAAGTGGAAAGGAAGAGGTAAAATTGCCAGTATATGCAGATGACATACTATAGCATTAGAAGTCATGACAACTCCACAAGAAAACAACTAGATCTAATAAATGAATACAGCTAATAGAAGGATACAAGGTTAACATTCACAAATCAGTTGCATTTCTTTACAGTAACAATGAAATATCAGAAAGGGAATATAAAAAACAACACCTGTAAAATCATGCCAGGGAGTCAAGAAGGCAGAGAAGTAGGAGGAATTCATCTCTGCCCACAAAAGCATCAAGAATACATTTACGAATGAAACAGTTAGCACAGAGAACCAGCTGAACACTGGCCGAGGACTTTGACACTCAAAAGGAGAATATCCTTGAATAACTAGGTAGAATGAAAGAAGGAAGAAAGGAAAAGGAAATGAGACAGGACCTGTACCCCTGGGGAAGTAGCTGGAAGGAGAGGAGAGGTATTCACATCCAGGGAATGCCTCTCACAGGTAGGGAGATCGGTTGAGTTATTGGAGGAGAGTACAGCAACCTGTCTGGGCTGCCAGGACAGAGTGCGATCTATACAGATGGTTCTTGCCACAGCCCTGTATACCCCAGCCTAAGACACGTCCATTGTGAATGCTTGTGGAGAAACCCAGAATGCCATAGAAGTGCCACTGCTGAGTGACACACAAGGGGAAGGTCAGTCATTGCAGCCTCTCTCCCCATAAGCCCGTCTCTGCCTCCCTGGTCACTAAGAGTGCTGGTTAGGGTTGATTCTCTCATGCCCACAGCCTCCAGCTACCCCACATGCCCTGTCTTGACACACGGCTCCCTCAATCCTAGCTGCTGCCACCTCTGTGCCCTCTCCTGGTGTGCTCTGGGGAAGCCTTAGGAACAGACCCCAACAGGTGGCCCACCAGCAGAGGTGGAACTGAAATCACAGCTGAGCCTCAGGAGCCATGCAACTAAGGAAGAAAAGCTGTAATCTCTCCTTGCAGCTGGCTGAACAGCAAACTGACATTCCCATGACCTGCTTTGCAAACTCAGCACCTAGAGAACATCTGAACGCACAGTAAGTACTCCCACACCAAAACGTGTCTAGCTTTAGCAGCTGTAGACTTCATGGGCACATAACATGTGGGAGCTGGCCAGACCAGAATCTGAGGTGCTCTCATGGTGCCCACAGTGGGTCCAGATCCATGATTACTGCAATGCTGGGACCCGATTTCAGAGGATCTACTCTGGAGGACTGGTGGAAACATCTAAGAGATACCAGGACAATTACCAGCATACTTACAGTCAACATGGAACCAAGAGCACTACCAACAACAGTGTAACCTGAGAGTTCACACGACAGGTAAAAGGGGACACAACAGAGCATGCCCACAGGTGAACAGTCCCTCCCAGTGAGAGTACCCCAATTCCCTCTACTTCCCACTGAAGATCAGAAACACAGCTAAGAAACAGACTGGGGGACCTCTACCCCAACATCTAAGGGGCATACCCCACCTCTGATAGAGCAGTGACAACCACAGAGCAAAGATGTGACCCCATTCAATATCCAGTGCAGGCTCTGGTCGCCACAGCACCAGTCACTCCTCCTATAAGTGGGATAATGGCCAGCATACAGTGAGGAAAGACATGGCAGACATCTCCACTAAAAACAACCCTCACACCAAAAAGTCTTAAGCCCATGCAAGACACACAGGGACATTCCCACATAAAACAGACCTCCAAGACAGTCTTGAGTGTCTAGCATCAGGCAGAGGAAACTTCAAATCATTTAGTCATAAAGGGCAGCAGAGCTTGAGTGGAGGATCTCCAGAGAGCTGGCTGATAGAAACAGACTCCACCCTCGGAGGGTGCACGCAAGGTCTCACATGCACTGAGACCACATGAAGCAGAGCCATCCATAGGAAGATAGGCTACACCTACCTAGGCATCTTGGAGAGTCTCCTGGGGAGGTGAAAGTTGACTATAGGTCATTGTGAGGGATAGGACACTGGTAGCAGAAGTCCCAGGTAGTACTGATTAGCATATTTTCTCCTGGGGGTCCACACTTTGTCACCAAGAAACCCCTGGACCAACCACAGTCACCAGAGGGTAGATGCCAGAAGAGGAAGTATGATCCTGCAGCCTGTGGAAAAGAGACCACAATACAGAAAGTTATACAAAATGAGACAACAAGGAAAAATTTTACAAACGAAAAGACAAAAAAAAACTCACAAGAAAAGTTAAATGAAGAGGTGATAAACAATCTACCTGAAAAGAATTCTGAGTAATGAGAGTAAAGATGATCCAAAGTCTCAGAGAAAGCGAGGAGGCACAGACTGAGAAGATCCAAGAAATGTATAGCAGAGCGTGAGAAGACTTAAAGAACAGGGTGAACAATACAATGACTGAAACAGAGACTATACGAGAAGGGGTCAATAGCAGAATAACTGAGTCAGAAGAACAAATAAAGTGAGCAGAACAGAGTCATGGAAGTCACTGCCACAGAACAGAATAAAGAAAAAAGAATGAGGATAGTCTCAGAGACCTCTGAAACAATACTAAATGCACTAACATTCACATTATAGAGATCCCACAAGGAGAAGGGGCCTAAGAAAATATATGCAAACTTCCCTAATCTGAGAAAGAAAATATTTGAGAATAGGAAGCACAGAGAATCCCATACAGGGTAAACTCAAGGAGGAACATGCTGAGACATATATTTATCAACCTAAGAAAAATTAAAAAATATTAAAAGCGACAAGGGAAAAGTAACAAATAACATGCATGGTAACTCCCATAAAGTTATCACCTGACTTTTTTCAGCAGAATTTTATTTCAAGTGATGAAAGGCAAAAACCTAAAACTAAGAACATTACCCAGCAAGGCTCTCATTCAGATTCAATGGAAAAAGTCAAAAACTTGCAGACAAACAAAGGTAAGAAAATTCAGCACCACCAAACCAGCTTTAGAACAATGCTAAGGAACTTCTCTAGGTGGGAAAGAGACATGTAATTTAAAATATTGAGGACTTCCCTGGTAGCTCAGACGATAAAGCGTCTTTCTACAATGCGGGAGACCTGGGTTCGAGCCCTGGGTTGGGAAGATTCCCTGGAGAAGGAAATGGCAATCNAAAGTCAAAAACTTGCAGACAAACAAAGGTAAGAAAATTCAGCACCACCAAACCAGCTTTAGAACAATGCTAAGGAACTTCTCTAGGTGGGAAAGAGACATGTAATTTAAAATATTGAGGACTTCCCTGGTAGCTCAGACGATAAAGCGTCTTTCTACAATGCGGGAGACCTGGGTTCGAGCCCTGGGTTGGGAAGATTCCCTGGAGAAGGAAATGGCAATCCACTCCAGTACTGTTGCCTGGAAAATCCCATGGACAGAGGAGCCTGATATGCTACAGTCTATGGAGTCGCAAAGAGTTTGACATGACTGAGCGACTTCACTTCACACAAAAAAATACTGTACATATATCAAAAGTTCATGGGAACAGCAACCCAAACATTAATATGTCATCTACCACAACAAAGGAGGAAGGAAAGAAAAATGATCCACAAAGCCAAAATAAGAAAATGGCAATAGGAACATATACATCTATAATTATCTTAAATGTAAATGGATTAAATGCCTCTACCAAAAGACACAAACTGGCTACATGGAAACAAAAACAAGACCCGTATGTATACTGTCTACAAGAGACCTACTTCAGACCTAGGGACACATACAGTCTGAAAGTTAGGGGATGTAAAAATATATTCCATGTAAATGGAAATCAAAAGAAAGCTGAAGAAGCAATATTCATATTGGACAAAACAGACTTTAAAATAAAGACTGTTACAAGAGACAAGGAAGGATACTACATAGTGATCAAGGGGTCAATCCAAGAAGAAGATATAAGAGTTTTAAATATATTATATGCACAAAGCATAGGAGTACCTCAATATAAAAGGCAAATGCCAAAAGCCGTAAAAGAGGAAGTCAACAGTAGCACAATAATAGTGGGGAACTTTAACACTACATTTACAACAATGGATAGATCATTCACATAGAAAATAAGGAAACACAAGCTTTAAATGAAACATGAAACCAGATACACTTAATTGATAGTTAAAGGACATCCCATCCAAAAGCAGCAGAATAAATATTCTTTTCAATTATACAGGATAGATCACATCATGGTCCACAAGTCAAGCTTCAGTAAATTTAAGAAACTGAAATCACATCAAGCATCCTTTTAACCACAATACTATGAGATTAGAAATAAATCACAGGAAAAAAATCTGTTTAAAAAAAAGACACATGTAGGGTAAACAATATGTTCTAAACAATCAATGGATCACTGAAGAAATTAGGTGGTGAAGGTGAAGGTGAAGGTGAAGTCGCTCAGTCATGTCCAACTCTTTGCGACCCCGTGGACTGTAACCTAGTAGG
>SJYX01019340.1:22865-37796 GCA_006410675.1 Oreotragus oreotragus | reverse complement strand
AACATCCAGCTGAAGACTAGCAAGGGGGTACTCTTTCTGCCCCCTTCTGATGCCTATGTCAGAAGCTTTATCTCCTTTATACTTTAATAAAAACTTTATTACATAAAAGCTCTGAGCAATCAAGCCTCATCTCTAGCCCTGGATTGAATCCTTCTCCTCCAGAGGCCAAGAATCCCGGCGTTTTTCCATTCAGCAACAATCTTTCATCTTGGGGGCTCGTCAGGATCCTTCAGGACAAGGTAAAGATGCTTGGAGCTCTAGTTCTTTGTTCTCCTAGCGAACACATTTTCTGTTGTACTTTACTAACTCTACGGTGTGCTTGAGTGAATGAATGAAACGCCCTGCACAAAGCAAATGAGGAGCCCTGCTCTGTGGTTCCACGGTGATTTCATACAGCTTATGACAGAAACCTGTCGGGGGTTTATACCGATCTGCCAATGCCAAGAGGCACCCAATGTCTCCTTTGGGAACCAACCAGAAATGGGCAAAGTGTGTGGACCGAACTCTCCTTTCAAAAACTTTTCGGTCTCTTTGACCATTTCATAACTCCTTGGGAATTAGAAGTACTAACCNCGGGGGTTTATACCGATCTGCCAATGCCAAGAGGCACCCAATGTCTCCTTTGGGAACCAACCAGAAATGGGCAAAGTGTGTGGACCGAACTCTCCTTTCAAAAACTTTTCGGTCTCTTTGACCATTTCATAACTCCTTGGGAATTAGAAGTACTAACCTAATCTATCGGACCATAGACTTTCAAGGGACTTGTGATCTATGCTGTTACTGTGTACTGTGACTTAGGTCCGAAACTTGGATTGGTAGTCAGGAAGTGCCTAGACTTGCTGGGAATCAAAAGTTCGGAAGCTAGATGGAGCTCTAGCTCCAAGAGCATCTCTGAGGTTAAAGGTTACTCAGATTGGAACTGCAATGGGTTTTTTCCTTTGGTATCAGTGGCTCTTAGTGGACCAGAGGAGGCTCTTATACTGGTGTGGTGACGCTTAGAAGGAACATCTCAGTATTATGTTTGTATTGGTCTTATTGTGGTCAGGAATATACTCAGGGTTGTGCACAGGCACTCAGGTGACGAATGTTTCCCCCAGCAGTTTAGCCTGGGAGGTATTCCGGAAGGTTACTCTGATTGCACCCCAGCTGGCATCAGAGGCAAGCAAGGTTTTAATGGTGAAGAGCTGGACGTCAGTCAGGCATGCCATAACGTCTACCCTTGGTGCATCCCCACCCCGTCTCAGCGGTAGAAACGGGAAGGACAAGTATGACGCCTGCGTCAGTAAGGGACAGACTACTAGGAAGAAAAAGCTTTTGGTGTGAAGTTTGTCTACACCCCCATCTAGAGCAGGGAGGGATGCCTCCGGTAGAAAGATGGCGCTGGTCGCTTTTTTTCTCTCTTACAGATGGGAGCTAGCAATTCCAGCCTCACTCCTTTGAACTGTATCCTGAAAAACTGGGATAGATTTGATCCCCAGGACTTAAAGAAGACACACCTGGTCTTCCTATGTGATACTGCATGGCCACAGTACCCATTGGAGGACGGCAAACAGTGGCCAGTTGGAGGGTCTCTTAAGTATAATACTGTTTTACAATTAGACCAGTTCTGAAAAAAATGAGGGAAAAGTGATCTTAAAAGATAGATTTCTCACTCACTCAGCTCCAGATATCCACCGTACGCTATTAAAACAGGTGTATGGACCAAATCAGTCTTTAGATAATCTGTTACAACTGGCTCAGTCTATTATGGTAGGGAATATGAGGAAAAGAAAGAAAGGCAGAGAAAGACAAAGGAACAGGCGAACGCTTTGCAATGGCTATGAAAACCGTTCTTAAACAGCCTGAGAAAAACGCCCAGAGGGACCCAGGTGAAAAGGGATGGGCTTGCTATTGAGAAGGAAAGTTAAAATTTTACTAACTATAAGCAATAGGTCTTTATCTCATGGAATGAGGCCTTTAGGCTCACTCAGGCAGCAAACTCTTATCTCAGGCCTCCAGGCCGACCCCCTCAGGGACCCTCTAGAGAGGCTGTTTGCTTTTCCCTCAGGGACTTTCCAGGAGAGTGTTTTTCCAAGAATTAGCTAAAATGTGGTAATGTGGTCCGATCAGCCGTTTCAACCTGATAAGTATACGAACCTATCCATGTAAGGGTCCAAACCTGCCCAACAATCAGGCGCTCCCCACCCTACCTGCACCTGTTTGTAACTCTTATGCTTAAATACTGTTCTGTAACCATTGTCCAGGGTTCGTTCCTCCTCGGAGGTGACTGAACCCCGGCGCGCCGGCTTAATAAATCCTCTTGCTGTTTGCATCGAATCCGAGTCTTGGTGATCTTTGGAGCGACGGGTTCCAGGAAAAGACCGCGAGGTCTAACACTATTACTGTGGAAAGGAGAGGCACCTCAAGCGGGATTGCCCTCAGGCATCTAAGCCGCCCCAGGCTTCATGTCGGGTGTGCAAAGGACCACACTGGAAGAGAGAATGCCCCCAGAGGCGTTGGTCTCAGGGGTCAGACTCTCAAGACAATCAGGACTGAAGGTGCTCGGGGGTCCCCCACACAAGCTCCTATCCTAATTACACCTGAGGAACCCCGAGTATTAATAACTGTTGGGGGCCAATCTGTCGATTTCCTTTTAGACACTGGGGCAACTTACTCCGTGCTTACTGAAGCCCCTGGCTCACTTTCTTCCCGATCTGCTTCCGTAATGGGACTGTCTGGACAAGCCAAAAGGTATTTTTTTCTGTAAGTTGTGACTGGGACTCTGTGCTATTTTCACATGAGTTTCTGATCATGCCAGAGTCTCCCTCACCCCTTTTGGGGAGGGATATACTGAGCAAGGTCCATGCCTCTGTTTTCATGAATATGGAGCTCTCCCTTTCTCTCCCTTTAGTTGAACAAAATGTAAATCCTAGAGTATGGGCTGATGGAAAACCTATGGGTTGTGCACAAAATGCTATTCCTGCAGTTGTCAAGATCAAAGACCCACACTTATTTCCACATAAGCACCAGTATCCAGTGAAACCCGAGGTTAAGGAAGGGTTAAAACCCATCATCAAAAATTTAAAGGAGCAGGGACTATTAGTTCCCTGTAACAGTCCATTCAACACTCCTATTTTGAGTATAAAGAAATCAAATGGTAAATGGAGAATAGTTCAAGATTTACAAATAATAAATGAGGCTGTAGTTCCTTTACACCCTCATGGTCCCTAATCCTTATACTCTATTGTCTGAAATTCCTGAACAAGCCAAATATTTCTCAGTAATTGATCTGAAACATGCCGTCTATTCAGTGCCTTTGGTGGAGGAAAGTCAATTTCTATTTGCCTTTGAAGACCCTACGCAGCCAGCTTCTCAGTTAACCTGGACAGTTTTTCCCCAGGGATTTCGTGACAGTCCTCACTTATTTGGACAAAGTTTGTCATGGGATCTACAAAACTTTAATAGCTCTGAAGCAGTGGTGTTACAATATATAGATGATATTTTGCTCTATGCTAAGACACAAGAAGCTTGTTCACGAGCCTCAGAAGATTTCTTAAACTTTCTGGCAGGCTGCGGTTACAAGGCATCAAAAGAAAAGGCTCAGCTTTGTCAGCATTCTGTTAGATATCTGGGCCTAATCATATCAGAAGGTGGCAGAAAGAGTACCCCCCTGCTAGTCTTCAGCTGGATGTTATATAGTCACTAGCAGTCTGCTAATGAAAGAAAGGAATGTCTTAAAACTCAGAATGGCACCAGGCCCCCCATCTAGAAGATGCATTTTGGGATAATCTTGGCACCAGATGATTCATCCCGGGCCATAAAACGATTGACTTGAATCTTGTAGAAGGGCAGATTACCATACAAATAGTTTCCTTTACATAGATTAGGGGAACAATATCTGAGTATAACATACTGGTTTGTCAAGTAGGTTCTGAGCCATTAGGTGGAAATGACTTGAAGACAGAGTCTGGGGTGAATGCATAGTACATTAACATAGCTTAAGACAAACATTTCCATAAGAAAAACGCATTGGTTAACTCAAGGTTTGAGACTAGTTAACTTCAGGTGAAACCAGGTGTCATTATGGCAACACAGTATTTTAAGAGAAACCTCCTTTTAAATTTATATAAAAATATCGCTAGTTTGTTTTCTCCTTCCGCTTAAGAGAGATAAAAATGTCTGACACTTGCAGCCTATTTCCTCCGTTTGGAGACCCCTGGCCTTCCTGTCTGTTACCCTCTCATTCAGATGGCATCACCGACTCAATGGACATGAGTTTGGGTAAACTCTGGGAGTTGGTGATCGATAGGGAGGCCTGGCGTGCTGCGGTCCCTGGGGTCACAAAGAGTCAGACACGACTGAGAGACTGAATGAACTGATGTTGACAATATCCTATCCAACAGAGAATACCAATAAGGGACATAGAAAATGTTCAAAAAAGAAAAGAACAAATAAATATGAAGACACAAAAAGCCAAAACTTATAGGATGGAGATAGAACAGTGCCTAGAGGAAAATTTTTAGCTATAAATGCCAATACACACAAAAAAACTCAAATCTATAAACTAAATCTAAGTAACATGGGGAGGGTGTGGAAGGAAAGTACACAAAACTCAGAGAAAGCAGAAAGAAAAAAATAATAAAAATGAGAGTGGAAACTGTGGACATGGAGAATGGGGAACAGGGGAAGAAAATAAAACCAAATTTCATTCTTTCAAAAGATCAACAAAAGTGACAAAGTTTTAGCTAGACTGATTGAGAAGACAGAAGACTAAAATCACTAAAATCAGAAATGAAAGAAGGAACATTACTACTGAGCTTATAAGAAAAAAAGAATTGTAAGAGAATATCATGAACAACCATATGCCAACAAATTACATAACAAACAAACAATCAGAATCAACTGAAGAAGAAACAGAAAGTCTCAAAAGGCCTAAGACAAGAGACTGGATTATTAAGTTAAAATTTCCACCAAAGAAAATCCCAAGCCCAGATGGCTCAACTGGTGAATGTCACAAAACATTTAAAGAATAAATATGAATCCTCTCAAACTCTTTCAAAATACAGGAAAGGAGGAAACACTTCTCAATTTTTTTCTATGAGGCCAGTATTATTCTAATACAAAAACCAGAAAGACATGTTTACCAAAAAACCCTACATACCAATATCTCTTAGAATATAGATGCAAAAGCCTCAACAGATACTAATCAACTGAATGCAGTAACATATAAAAAGAATTATACACTAAAACCAAGTGGGAATTATCCTAGGAATGCAAGGTTCACTTTACATTGGGAAATCAATTAGTTTAATGCACCATATTAATAGAATAAAGAACAATAATCATTTGATCACCTCAATAGGTACAAGGGGGAAAAAAGCACTTGACAAAAATCTGAAAATCTTTCATGATTAAAAATACTTAGTAACCTAAAAATAGAAAGAAACTTCCTTAAACTGAAACAGAGAGCATCTATGAAAAACCCATAGCTAATCATAATGGTGAAGGAATAAATACTTTCCCCACCAAGACCAGGAACAAGATAAGGATGTCCATTCTTACCCTTTTATTCAATAATATATTGAAAGTTCTATCCAGGTCAATTGAGCAAGAAATAAATGATACAGAGATTGAAAATAAGTAAGTGTTAGTCACTCAGTTGTGTCTGACTCTTTGTGACCCCGTGGACTGTATCCTACCAGGCTCCTCTGCCCATGGGATTTCCCAGGCAAAAATACTGGAGTAGGTAGTCATTCCCTTCTCCAGGGGAGCTTTCCAACACAGGAATCAAACCCATGTCTCCTGCATAGCAGGCAGATTTTTTACCATCTGAGCCACCAGGAAGCCAAAAAGATTGAAAAGGAAGAAGCACAATGATCTCTATTTGAAGACAACATGGTCTTATGTAGAGAAAACCCTAAGGAATTCACTTAAAAAATATTAGAACCAATAAAGGAGTTTAGCAAGGTTGTAGGATACAAATGAATAAACAAATCTACTCCTACACATTAGCGAACAATCCAAAAGTGAAATTCAAAAAACAAACTAATTTACAATAGCATCAGAAATAAAGTACTTAGTAATAAATTTAACAAAGGTGTAAAATCTATTCATTGAAAAGCATAAAAATATTGAAAGAATTAAAAATTTAAATAAATGGAAAAATATCTATGCTTATTGATCAGAAGACTTAATATTATTAAAAGGGTATTGTTAATACTCCCCAAGCTGATTTACAGATTCAAAGTAACTCCTATCAAAATCCCAGGTAGCTTTTTTTTTTTTTTTTTNATCGAATCCGAGTCTTGGTGATCTTTGGAGCGACGGGTTCCAGGAAAAGACCGCGAGGTCTAACACTATTACTGTGGAAAGGAGAGGCACCTCAAGCGGGATTGCCCTCAGGCATCTAAGCCGCCCCAGGCTTCATGTCGGGTGTGCAAAGGACCACACTGGAAGAGAGAATGCCCCCAGAGGCGTTGGTCTCAGGGGTCAGACTCTCAAGACAATCAGGACTGAAGGTGCTCGGGGGTCCCCCACACAAGCTCCTATCCTAATTACACCTGAGGAACCCCGAGTATTAATAACTGTTGGGGGCCAATCTGTCGATTTCCTTTTAGACACTGGGGCAACTTACTCCGTGCTTACTGAAGCCCCTGGCTCACTTTCTTCCCGATCTGCTTCCGTAATGGGACTGTCTGGACAAGCCAAAAGGTATTTTTTTCTGTAAGTTGTGACTGGGACTCTGTGCTATTTTCACATGAGTTTCTGATCATGCCAGAGTCTCCCTCACCCCTTTTGGGGAGGGATATACTGAGCAAGGTCCATGCCTCTGTTTTCATGAATATGGAGCTCTCCCTTTCTCTCCCTTTAGTTGAACAAAATGTAAATCCTAGAGTATGGGCTGATGGAAAACCTATGGGTTGTGCACAAAATGCTATTCCTGCAGTTGTCAAGATCAAAGACCCACACTTATTTCCACATAAGCACCAGTATCCAGTGAAACCCGAGGTTAAGGAAGGGTTAAAACCCATCATCAAAAATTTAAAGGAGCAGGGACTATTAGTTCCCTGTAACAGTCCATTCAACACTCCTATTTTGAGTATAAAGAAATCAAATGGTAAATGGAGAATAGTTCAAGATTTACAAATAATAAATGAGGCTGTAGTTCCTTTACACCCTCATGGTCCCTAATCCTTATACTCTATTGTCTGAAATTCCTGAACAAGCCAAATATTTCTCAGTAATTGATCTGAAACATGCCGTCTATTCAGTGCCTTTGGTGGAGGAAAGTCAATTTCTATTTGCCTTTGAAGACCCTACGCAGCCAGCTTCTCAGTTAACCTGGACAGTTTTTCCCCAGGGATTTCGTGACAGTCCTCACTTATTTGGACAAAGTTTGTCATGGGATCTACAAAACTTTAATAGCTCTGAAGCAGTGGTGTTACAATATATAGATGATATTTTGCTCTATGCTAAGACACAAGAAGCTTGTTCACGAGCCTCAGAAGATTTCTTAAACTTTCTGGCAGGCTGCGGTTACAAGGCATCAAAAGAAAAGGCTCAGCTTTGTCAGCATTCTGTTAGATATCTGGGCCTAATCATATCAGAAGGTGGCAGAAAGAGTACCCCCCTGCTAGTCTTCAGCTGGATGTTATATAGTCACTAGCAGTCTGCTAATGAAAGAAAGGAATGTCTTAAAACTCAGAATGGCACCAGGCCCCCCATCTAGAAGATGCATTTTGGGATAATCTTGGCACCAGATGATTCATCCCGGGCCATAAAACGATTGACTTGAATCTTGTAGAAGGGCAGATTACCATACAAATAGTTTCCTTTACATAGATTAGGGGAACAATATCTGAGTATAACATACTGGTTTGTCAAGTAGGTTCTGAGCCATTAGGTGGAAATGACTTGAAGACAGAGTCTGGGGTGAATGCATAGTACATTAACATAGCTTAAGACAAACATTTCCATAAGAAAAACGCATTGGTTAACTCAAGGTTTGAGACTAGTTAACTTCAGGTGAAACCAGGTGTCATTATGGCAACACAGTATTTTAAGAGAAACCTCCTTTTAAATTTATATAAAAATATCGCTAGTTTGTTTTCTCCTTCCGCTTAAGAGAGATAAAAATGTCTGACACTTGCAGCCTATTTCCTCCGTTTGGAGACCCCTGGCCTTCCTGTCTGTTACCCTCTCATTCAGATGGCATCACCGACTCAATGGACATGAGTTTGGGTAAACTCTGGGAGTTGGTGATCGATAGGGAGGCCTGGCGTGCTGCGGTCCCTGGGGTCACAAAGAGTCAGACACGACTGAGAGACTGAATGAACTGATGTTGACAATATCCTATCCAACAGAGAATACCAATAAGGGACATAGAAAATGTTCAAAAAAGAAAAGAACAAATAAATATGAAGACACAAAAAGCCAAAACTTATAGGATGGAGATAGAACAGTGCCTAGAGGAAAATTTTTAGCTATAAATGCCAATACACACAAAAAAACTCAAATCTATAAACTAAATCTAAGTAACATGGGGAGGGTGTGGAAGGAAAGTACACAAAACTCAGAGAAAGCAGAAAGAAAAAAATAATAAAAATGAGAGTGGAAACTGTGGACATGGAGAATGGGGAACAGGGGAAGAAAATAAAACCAAATTTCATTCTTTCAAAAGATCAACAAAAGTGACAAAGTTTTAGCTAGACTGATTGAGAAGACAGAAGACTAAAATCACTAAAATCAGAAATGAAAGAAGGAACATTACTACTGAGCTTATAAGAAAAAAAGAATTGTAAGAGAATATCATGAACAACCATATGCCAACAAATTACATAACAAACAAACAATCAGAATCAACTGAAGAAGAAACAGAAAGTCTCAAAAGGCCTAAGACAAGAGACTGGATTATTAAGTTAAAATTTCCACCAAAGAAAATCCCAAGCCCAGATGGCTCAACTGGTGAATGTCACAAAACATTTAAAGAATAAATATGAATCCTCTCAAACTCTTTCAAAATACAGGAAAGGAGGAAACACTTCTCAATTTTTTTCTATGAGGCCAGTATTATTCTAATACAAAAACCAGAAAGACATGTTTACCAAAAAACCCTACATACCAATATCTCTTAGAATATAGATGCAAAAGCCTCAACAGATACTAATCAACTGAATGCAGTAACATATAAAAAGAATTATACACTAAAACCAAGTGGGAATTATCCTAGGAATGCAAGGTTCACTTTACATTGGGAAATCAATTAGTTTAATGCACCATATTAATAGAATAAAGAACAATAATCATTTGATCACCTCAATAGGTACAAGGGGGAAAAAAGCACTTGACAAAAATCTGAAAATCTTTCATGATTAAAAATACTTAGTAACCTAAAAATAGAAAGAAACTTCCTTAAACTGAAACAGAGAGCATCTATGAAAAACCCATAGCTAATCATAATGGTGAAGGAATAAATACTTTCCCCACCAAGACCAGGAACAAGATAAGGATGTCCATTCTTACCCTTTTATTCAATAATATATTGAAAGTTCTATCCAGGTCAATTGAGCAAGAAATAAATGATACAGAGATTGAAAATAAGTAAGTGTTAGTCACTCAGTTGTGTCTGACTCTTTGTGACCCCGTGGACTGTATCCTACCAGGCTCCTCTGCCCATGGGATTTCCCAGGCAAAAATACTGGAGTAGGTAGTCATTCCCTTCTCCAGGGGAGCTTTCCAACACAGGAATCAAACCCATGTCTCCTGCATAGCAGGCAGATTTTTTACCATCTGAGCCACCAGGAAGCCAAAAAGATTGAAAAGGAAGAAGCACAATGATCTCTATTTGAAGACAACATGGTCTTATGTAGAGAAAACCCTAAGGAATTCACTTAAAAAATATTAGAACCAATAAAGGAGTTTAGCAAGGTTGTAGGATACAAATGAATAAACAAATCTACTCCTACACATTAGCGAACAATCCAAAAGTGAAATTCAAAAAACAAACTAATTTACAATAGCATCAGAAATAAAGTACTTAGTAATAAATTTAACAAAGGTGTAAAATCTATTCATTGAAAAGCATAAAAATATTGAAAGAATTAAAAATTTAAATAAATGGAAAAATATCTATGCTTATTGATCAGAAGACTTAATATTATTAAAAGGGTATTGTTAATACTCCCCAAGCTGATTTACAGATTCAAAGTAACTCCTATCAAAATCCCAGGTAGCTTTTTTTTTTTTTTTTTGCATAAATTGACAAGCTGATGCTAAAATAGTACAAGAAAAAAACAATAGTTCTGGTTTCAAAATTTA
Source organism: Oreotragus oreotragus (assembly GCA_006410675.1). Taxonomy (NCBI): domain Eukaryota; kingdom Metazoa; phylum Chordata; class Mammalia; order Artiodactyla; family Bovidae; genus Oreotragus; species Oreotragus oreotragus. The sequence continues at coordinate 27,500 of SJYX01019340.1, read as the reverse complement.
CTGGAGCTACAGAAATAAAGACAATGTTGTAGTGGTATGAAGACAGACAACTAGATCAACAGAATAGAGAGACCCCTAAAAAACCTACACATAAATAAATGGTGAAATGATCTTTGAAATGGTGCAAAGACCATTCAATAAGGAAAGAGTAATTTTTCAATAAATTGTGCTGGGGTAAGTTGACATCAATATATAAAAGAATGAAGTTGGACCTCTACCTCACACCACATACAGAACAAAAATGAACTCAAATAGATCACAGGCCTTTAAGTCAGAGCTGAGTATAAAACTCTTAGAAGAAAGCATAGAAGCAAGTCTTCATGACTTTTGGTTAGGCAGTGGTTGCTTAGGTATGACATTAAAAGCACATGCAATTAGAGAAAGAAAGAAATGTCAGGCTTAATTAAAATTAAACACTTGTGTTTCAAAGGAACACAACAAAAAACTGAAAAGACAGAGTAAAAGGAGGTGCCAGCCCTCACTGATGGAAGATTTGTCACCAGACTTGTCAGGGGGTGCCAATTCCTTCTCCCCACAGGACAGAGGCCCATGGCTCGTCTGGACATATCAGGATGTATTTCAGAGAGTGTTACCACGTTACAGCGCCGTTCAGAAGTGGTCTTGATACTGAAATTCTGAAAGAGGAGTGTGAGATCTCACACCTACATGTGTGTCAGCGAGCAAGTCCTTTCACAAGGTGGAGTTCTCTGGTTGTCTCGTTCATTGCTGTGTTCCCAAGCACCGGGCACCCAGTCAAGGCTGGCAGAGTTTTTACTTTTGGCTGAGTCACTGAACTTGGAACAGATCCTGGCTCTGCCTAATGCTATCTGGGTGGCCAGGGCTGGTCATCTCACCTCTTTGAACTTCACCATCTCACTGACCTTCAGGAGTTTTGAGGATGAAGCCAGAGATCAAGCCCTGAGCCTTTGGAGTAGGAGAACTGATTCCAAGACCCTAGACTACCAGAGAACTAACCCTAGTGGGTATCAAATAGTCAGAATTCACACACACAAAAAAACTTGACTACAAGACCAGGCATCACCTAACCACCAGTAGCACCCCATGCCTCATCTAGACAACAAATAAAACAAAAACACAAACCCAGTCATCAGCAGACAGGATTACCATCTCACTCAGCCTTGCCCATCAGAGGAAAAACAAACAAACAAAAATTCAGCACAAATCTCACAAAAACTCAGCACAAAACTCAGCTTACACAAACCACTGGACCAACCTTAGAGGGCAGAAACCAAAAGGAAGAAAGAATTCAGCCTTGAAGCCTGGGAAAAGGAGACCTCAAACACAATAAGTTAAAAAAAAATAACGAAAAGACAGAGACATACTACACAAATGAAGGAACAAACTAGAAACACAGAAGTCCAAATAAATGAAGAGGAAATAGGCAAACTACCTGAGAAAGAATTCAGAATAATGATAGTAAAGATGACCTTGAAAGCAAAATGGAGAAAATGCAAGAATCAATTTACAAAGACCTAGAAGAATTAAAGAATAAACATACAAGCAACACAATTATTGAAATTAAAAATACTCTAGAAGGAATCAATAGCAGAATATCTGAAGTAGAAGAATAAATCAGTGAGCTGGAAGATAAAATGGTGGAAATAACTTCTGAAGATCAAAATAAAGTAAAAAGAATGAAAAGAACTGAGGATAGTCTCAGAGACCTCTGGGACAATATTAAACACACCAACACTTGAATAATAGGGGTCCCAGAAGAAGAAGAGAAAAACAAAAGAGTATGAGAAAACTTTGAAGAGATTATAGTTGAAAATTTTCCCAACACGGAAAAGGAAATAGTCAATCAAGTCCAAGAGGCACAAAGAGTCCCATACAGGATAAACCCAAGGAGAAACATGCCAAGACACATACTAATCAAGCTAACAAAGACTAAACACAAAGAAAGAATATTAAAAGCAGCAAGGGAGAAGCAACAAGTAACATACAAGGGAAACCCCATAAGCTTAACAGCTGATCTTTCAGCAGAAACTGCAGGCCAGAAGGGGATGGCAGGATATATTTAAAGTACTGAAAGGGAAAAATCTACAACCAAGATTACTGTATCCAGCAAGGATTTCATTCATAACTGACAGAGAAATCAAAAGCTTTTCAGACAAGCAAAACTTAAGAAAATTCAATACCACCAAATCCACTTTACAAAAAATATTAAAGGGACTTATATAGTCAAGAAATACAAGAAAAGAAAAAAGATCTACAAAATCAACCCCAAACAATTAAGAAAATGGCAACAGGAACATATATATCAATAATTATTTTAAATGTAAATGGATTATATGCTCCAACCAAAAGACACAGACTGGCTGAATGGATACAAAAACAAGACCCATCTATATGCTGTCTACAAGAAACCCACATTAGACCTCAAGACACATATAGACTGAAAGTGAGAGGATGGAAAATTATATTCCATGCAAATGGGAAGCAAAAGAAAGCTGGAATAGCAATCCTCATAACAGACAAAACAGATCTTAAAATAAAGATGATTACAAGAGAAAAAGAAGGACACTACATAATGATCAAGGGATCAATCCAAGAGGAAGACATAACAATTGTAAATATCTATGCACCTAACATAGGAGCACCTCAATACATAAGGCAAACACTAATAAATATAAAAGGAGAAATTGATAGTAAGACAATACTAGTAGGAGACTTTAACACTCCACTTACACCAGTGGACAGATCATCAAAACAGAAAATTAATAAAGAAACACAAGCCTTAAATGATACAATAGATGAGATGGATATCTTCAGGACATTCCATGCAAATGCAGAAGAATACACTTTCTTCTCAAGTGCACATGGAACATTTTCCAGGATAGACCACATCTTGGATCACAAATCAAACCTCAGTAAATTTAATAAAACTGAAATCCTATCAAGCATCTTCTCTGACCACAACACTATGAGACTAGATATCAATTACAAGAAAAAAACTGTAAGAAACACAAACACATGGAGATTAAACAACACATTTCCAAATAATCAACAGGTTACTGAAGAACTCAAAAGGGAAATCAAAAAATTTCTAGAAAAAATGACAGTGAAAACACAACTCAAAACCTATGGGATGCAGTAAAAGTAGTCCTAAGAGGGAAGTTTACAGCAATATCCTACCTCAAGAAACAAAAAAAAACCATGGAATAGACAGCCTAACTTTACACTTAAAACAACTGGAAAAAGAAGAACAAAAAACCCCAAAATTGGTAGAAGGAAAGAAATCATAAAGATTCGAGCAGAAATAAATGAAAAAGAAATGAAAGAAACAATAGTAAAGACTAATAAAACTAAAAGCTGGTTCTTTGAGAATATAAACAAAATTGACAAACCTTTAGCCAGACTCATCAAGAAAAAAAGAAGAATCAAATCAACAAAATTAGAAATGAAAAAGGAGAGGTTATAACAATGAAAAAATATGAGGGATTATAAGAGACTATTATGAACGACTATATGGCAATAAAATGGATAACCTGGAAGAAATGGATAGATTCTTAGAAAAGTTCAACCTTCCACGACTGAATCAGGAAGAAATAGAAATTATGAACAACCCAATTACAAGTACTGAAATTGAAGCTGTGATCAAAAACTTCCCAAAAAACAAAGGTGAAGGTGAAGGTGAAGTCGCTCAGTCGTGTCTGACTCTTTGCGACCCCGTGGACTGTAACCTATTAGGCTTCTCCGTCCATGGGATTCTCCAGGCAAGAATACTGGAGTGGATTGCCATTTCCTTCTCCAGGGGCTCTTCCCAACCCAGGGATCAAACCCGGGTCTCCCGCATTGGAGGCAGACGCTTTAACCGCTGAGCCACCAGAAAAGCCCACTGTAAAGAATATGCTATGCACAGGCCTGTACTATAATTAACAGGGCCTCTTTGAAAAATAAGAATGACTTTTTCATCACCCCCAGGCAAAGGGCTGGGAGCAGTAAAAAGTACATCGTGGAAATACATCTTGAAAACAAGATGCTGAAGTACTGATGTGACTGATGGAAAACCATTAGTGACTGTTCCCATAACCAGAGCCTTGAGGGATTTGCTGAGAAAGGGCATCACTAGCCAAAGGGCTAAACAAAGTCATGAAAGGCCTGAAGGTTTGACACTGAGGACTGTTCATTCTATATCTTTATCCCCGATCTGAGATTGTAAAGAACAGATATCTCTAGAGCAAGAAAAGTAGAAGTTAACAACAAAAAGCATGCAAGGATTAGGATCTAGGCTTTTGCCTGTGAATGGCATCCGCCCCCGATCCCCACTTTATTTCTGAGTCTTACTTTTCCTTATTGCTCTGCGGGACCACTCCCTCAGGTTAGTTGTTGGGCTGGTCCTGACACCCAGGACCAGATGGCTTCACAGGAGAACTCTATCAAACATTTAGAGAAGAGCTAAAGCCTATCCTTCTAAAACTCTTTCAAAAATTGCAGAGGAAGGGACGCTTCCAAACTCATTCCATGAGGCCACCATCACCCTGATACCAAAACCAGACAAAGACAATACAAAAAAAGAAAGCTACAGGCCAATATCACTGATGAACATAGATGCAAAAATCCTCAAAGAACTTTAAACAGAATTCAGCAACACGTCAAAAAGTTCATACACCA
>SJYX01019340.1:0-20682 GCA_006410675.1 Oreotragus oreotragus | reverse complement strand
GGGGTGGGAGATGGGAGAGAAGTTCAAAAGGGAGGGGATATATGTATACCTATGGTTGATTCATGTTGAAGAAAACAACATGAATCAGAAAACAACAAAATTCTGTAAAGCAATTATCCTTCAATTAAAAATAAATTAATAAAAAATTGAAAAGACAACTCATAGAATGGAAGAAAATATGTGCAAATCATATACCTGATAAGGAACCTGTATCTGGAATATATGAAGAACTGTTACATTTCAACAATAAAAAGATACTCTAGTTTAAATATGCATGTATAACTGAAGCACTTTTCTGTACACCTGAAATTAATACAACACTGTAAACCAACTATATTTCAATTTTTTAAAAAGTTATACAAAGTGCTGTATGTCAATTACATCTCAATAATGCTATAAAAAAAAAAAGGAAAACAGTAAAATAAACACAGGGATTTTCCTGGTGGTCCAGTGGCTAAGACTTAGTACTCCCAATACAGGGGGCCCAGGTTTGATTTCTGGTCAGGGAATTAGATCCCATATGCTGCAACTAAGACCTGGCACAGCCAAATAAATAAATAATATTAAACACACACACATATAATGAGATATCCACTAAGATTGCTGAAATGAAAAGATAAATGTTTGACAGTTCATCTTAACGTTAAACACAGAGTCACCACATGAAATACCAATTTCACTCCTAGTTACGGGCCCAAGAGAAATAAAACCATTACTAACAGTTTTATATGAAATCTTATATGTAAATATTCATAGCAACATAATTCATAATAGCCAAAAAGCAGAAACAACCCAGATATTCCTCAACTGATGAATGAATAAACACAAATAGTATATTTACACAATGTAATGCTATTCTTCAAAAAAAAGGAATGAAGTACTGCTACATGCTACAACATGGATGAACCTTCCAAATGTTATGCTAAGTGAAAAGTTATTTACAAAAGACTATATATTGTATTATTCCATTTATATGAAATGACAAGAATAGGCATATTCATACACACAGAAAATAAACTGGACTTCCCTCGTGGCTCAGCTGGTAAAGAATCTGCCTGCAACGCAAGAGACCTGGGTTCAATCCCTGGGTTTGGAAAATCCCCTGGAGAAGGGAACAGCTACACACTCCAGTATTCCGGCCTGGAAAATTCTATGGATGCTACAGACCATGGGGTCACAAAGAGTCAGACATGACTGAGTGACTTTCACTTCACTTCACTAGGACTGGAGGTGGGCTTCCCTCGTTGCTCAGCTGGTAAAGAATCCGCCTGCAATGTGGGAGACCTGGGTTCGATCCCTGGATTGGGAAGATCCCCTAAAGGAGGGCATGGCAAACCACTCCAGTATTCTTGCCTGGAGAATCCCCATGGACAGAGGAGCCTGGCAGGCTACAGTCCATGGGGTCACAAAGAGCTGGACACGACTCAGTGACTGAGCACAGGGCTTGCAGTGAGAGTGGGCACCACATGGCTCACTGGGTTCCTAGTTCCCTGAGCAGTCCCTTGCCAGTGAAAGCACAGAATCCTGACCACTGGACCACCAGGGAATTCCCTGAATTATGTCTTAGTAAAGCCATTTAAAAAAACAAAACATAAATCTCTAGGTTTCTAACTCACATGGCCCTTCTTTCCTCACTCACTCACCTGTATCCATGTTCTCTTCTTTCTGTCAAATTTCCTATATTTTGTAAGTATGGTTCCTACTTAGAACATTCTATCCCAAATTATCTCAAGCTGAAATTATTATTATTTACTCTCAATTCAAGTGAATTCTCCTTAGAGACATTATCCCTGACCACACCAATTAAAGCAGTCTCTCCCCCTGAAAATGGTCTCAATTTTATATTCTGTTCAGGAACAAAAAATAAAGTAATTCAGCTATTCAGCTGATGCATGTCAGGTAGCACCTCAAAATTAGTTAAGTCCCTGAGCTGAAGCAGAATAGGAGTTTTTATATGGCAGGAGAAGAGAGGGGTATATGGTTATGGTATTGTCCCAAGTTGCAATTTTCTTTATCTGTAAATGCTGCAAAATATCGCAATTTAAAAGGGTGGAATATGTTGGCATATTCATGTCTCTTTCTCATAAATGACAGTACTTTGGTAGTAGTTCAAAGGATTCTTTTGAGAGCTATCTTTATAAGCCATGTTGAAGATCTAATGTCAATTAAGGTTCAAGGGAAGGACTGACAGAAAGGGGAAAAAAGAAAGAAAGAAGAAAGGAAAAAAGGAGGTAAAGGGACTTCTCAGGCAGTCCAGTGGTTAAGACCCCAAGCGTCCAATGCAGGGGATTTGGCTTCAATGCCTGGTCAGGGAACTCAGATCCCACATGCTTTGCAGCCAAAAATAAAATAAAATAAAATTTTTTTAATTAAAACAAAAGAAGGTAAAGACTGAAACAAGGAAAAGCAGGATCTGTTTCAATTCTTTAGTACACATCTCAGTACCTGAAATCGTCTTAGTTATTTGTCTGCTGCATGTTTATTTTCTGTCTCTCCTATCACTAGGACATTTCTATCTTGTTTGTCCACATATAGATGCCTAATATGTGGTGGCTGATTGACCAAATTCCACACCAACATGATAATCAAGGATGAAATCATGAGCAAGTATTTTGGAACTTTTCAGCCACTCCTCTCATTTCTCATGACTGCCTAGTCTCTATCATCTGGGTGTTTAAAAGAATTAAAATTGTTGGGGCCACACCTCCACAGACTGGTTCATCTGTGCTTTAACTACATCTGCCTGCCTACAGAAACAAATATTTTAAAAGGTAAGGAAAAGTCTGTGTGACAGTCTGGGCTGTGCTTCAGTGGAACTAGACACAAGTCATTGAACTAGACACTAGGACAATTAATTGTACAGAAGAAACTGGATCAAACTTACTAGTTTTTTTCAGGGCTCTTTCGTCCTTAATTCAAGCATGCTTTTCTTCCCTGTAGCAGCAGGGGCCACTGTGGTTAGTTACTTCTGCAATTGCTAGAGGCTAGGAGCAAAGACTCAAAGAATTTAAGCTCTGGAAGGAACTCCTGGGCACTACTTAGCTTGCTTCCTTCTTATCAGATGCTTCTTTCTTATTGTTTGTATCCCAAATATCAAGATTTCAACCTTCTAAGAACACTTCCCAACTCAACGCATTTTCTCAGACCAGCATCACTGGCAGTACCCAGATGTGTGTTCGGAAATGCAGGATTTCAGACTTTGTTCCAGAGCCATAGAATGTGTCACATCACAAGACCCCCAGGTGACTAGAGTGCAGTTTGAGAGGTACATAGCAATTCTAGACATGCTGAACCAGTGCTACTATCTCCAACAGTGTGTACTGATCATTAGCACTTACCTACAAGCTGGACTAATGGAACAAGGAGAATTCATAAGTGAAGTTTTCCCAAATGCCCCCTGTAGAATTCAGGACCTCTGTATTAGGGAAAGAAAAGACAGGCTCAAAGGATAAAACTCAAAAGTAATTACAAAACTTATTGGCAAAATGGTGATTTTTTTTTTTAAATGAATACACTGAGATTCATTAAACTACTCTACTTTAAAAGTTTTTTAGGAGAATTTTTTAAAATTATATTTATACTTGCATATTTGCTTGTTTGGTTGCACCATGTAGCATGTGGGACCTTAGTTCCCCAACCAGGGATCAAACCTTTGCCCCTGCATAGGGAGTCTTTGCCATTAGACCACCAGGGAAGTCCCCTGAAAGTTTCATAATAAAATTTTTTTTAAGTAATCTCAAGTTAGTGATAACTACCAGTCCCACCAAGAGGCATCTATGGTGGGAAAGTGTAGTCAAGAATGTGTATCTGCCCAAAGTGAAGACTGACAGGGAATGGGGAAAGAGTAAGGTTTATGAACCAGGACCCCTGGGTCTTTCATTTAATCCCCCATCACAGCTTTGTTAGGTAACACCACTTTAATTAAGTGATTGAATTTAGCATCAACAATCCTGGGACAAACTAGTATTGTATGCCCCCTGGTGAAGCGTGGGGCTTCCCTGGTGGCTCAGAGGTTAAACTGTCTGCCTGGAATGCAGGAGACCTGGGTTCAATCCCTGGGTCAGGAAGATCCCCTGGGGAAGGAAATGGCAACCCACTGCAGTACTGTTGCCTGGAGAATCCCATGGACGGAGAAGCCTGGTAGGCTACACCCCATGGTGTCGCAAAGTCAGACACAACTGAGCAACTTCACTCACTCACTGGTGAAGCGTATGGGGGAAGTAAACATCCTCATTGATGTGGTCCTCTCCTTTAAGCAGTAATTCAGGCAGTTGGGCTCCTTCCATTCTGTGCTCTGCCATCTTCAACTGAAGGCTTCTAAAGCAGCTAGTAAAAGGGTTTTCAAAGTGAGGCTGGAGACCATGCACCAATAGCAACAACTTACCTTTTTTCTGGCGCAGAGTGGGGTATAGAAATGGAGCGGGTTCAGGGTTAGATTAATTTCTGGTAAAGACTGCCCATAGCAGATGCTACACAAAGTTAAGGAAGTTGAGAAGTTCAAGTGGCTAGCAAGAATGTGGCTGAGTACTGCACCAAGGGGTAAATGCTGGGGGGAAAAAAAAGAAAAAGAAAAAAAAAAACAGAATAACAACAATGCAGGGGAGTTGATGGACTTGGGAGAAAAATGTGGAGAGATCAGAATGTTGAATAATGTCTAAGTATAAACTGTGATCAATCTGGAAGGCAAGCAAAGTGTAGGGAGTTACTTATATATCAGGGTTTAGGATTCCTAAAATAGTCTAGTTCAAGATCACCATAAGGAACAAAGGTGTGGCTGTGGGAGTGGGTGGCCATAATAAGGGTGGGATTTACAGTGCCTCCAGTCCAAGATAGGCAGGAGGCCTTAATAGGTGTTGGTTGGATTATCCACAGAAATACTGAAACTTCCCACATGTAAAGGCCCTAAGTAAACAGAGTATACAGAAAGGGTATAAAGTAATAGAGCCTATTTTTTTTTCAATTTTTATTGGAGTATAATTGATTTACAATGTTGTGTTATAGCCTATATGTTAAAGGATAGTTATTGTGTGACTCAGAGAAGAGATCCTGGGAGGACAATCAATATGTTAGACTACTCAGTTCAGTTCAGTTGCTCAGTCGTATCCAACTCTTTGCAACCCCATGGACTGCAGTACGCCAGGCTTCCCCATCCATCACCAACTCCCAGAGCTTACTCAAACGCACGTCCATTGAGTCAGTGATGCCATGCAACCATCTTCTGTTGTCCCCTTCTCCTCCTGCCTTCAATCATTCCCAGCATCAGGGTCCCTTCAAATGAGACTTCTAGACTGAGAAAAAAAAACAATTTCAAACAGGCTGTAAGGATGGCACTGTCTTTCAGGAAACAGCCAAGTTACACTTAAGGAAAAAAGGTGAAGGAAATATTCTCAACAATTTGGGAATGGCACAGAATTTTATCTGCTATGGAAGAATTCCAGGGGAAAAGAATGGAAAGAGGAAGCATGAGGTGGGAGGGACCAAAAAGTATGGGAATTTCTATAATAATATCACAAACCAGATAACATGAAAATAAATATGTGGGCTTCAAAACACCTAGATATGTTAAATCAAATCTAAAAGACATACTTTCAGATTCAGAGCTAATTTTGCAAGAGGGTAAAGGTAACTCTCAAGGATCACAAAGAGAGAACTAAAAACTAGAAGAAAAAAAGAGTATGGTTGGGACTTCCCTGAAGGTCCAGTGGTTAATAATCTGCCTTCCAAAACAGGGGACGAGGGTTTGATCCCTGGTCCAGGAACTAAGCCTGCTCATGCCACAACTACTGAGCCTTCTGAAGCTCTCTTGCTCTAGAGCCTGTGCTCTGCAACAAAACAAGCCTGCCTACCTCAAGAGAGAAGCCCCTGCATGCCACAACACTCAAGGCAGCCAAAAATAATATTTATTTTTTTAAAAAAGAGTATGGTTATGCTGGTGCTATCTCAGTAACCAGGCTTCCCAAGTGACTCAGTGGTAAAGAATCCACCTTCCAATGCAAGAGACACCAGTTTGACCCCTGGGTGGGGAAGATCCCCTGGAAGAGGAAATGGCAACCCACTCCAGTATTCTTGCCAGACAAATCCCATGGACAGAGGAGCCTGGTGGGCTACAGTCCATGGGATCATAAAGAATCAGACCCCACAACTGAGCAACTGAACCCAGCACACATTTCAGTAATCAAAAGGTTTGGATTTTAAGATGCAGAGAGGAGGCCTTAGGCCCAAGTAAGGCAGGGACTAGGAATTTAAACTCTGCATGAAATCAGGACCCTTCAAATGCTAAGCTTGAACAAAAGGATGAATTAAAAATTAATCTCCCTTGGTCTGCCTTTTGGAAGGAAAAAAAACCTCTCCCATGAAAATCTGTAACTATAGGCATTCCTTCACATGTTGCATTCTACCTACCTGAATGGTCTGGAATCCCAAGCTGAGAAATTCACATGAGAAGTGGTCCTAATCCAGTAGTTTTAATAACAGAAAAGATGAGTAGAAGGGGCATTGGGGGATATTCTAAAATTGTGTTGATGGTGGTATGATTGTCCTTCGTTCTATTACTGTGCTTTATTTCACTGATTGACTTTTTCCATGTGTTGAACCATTCTCATATTCCAGGAATAAATCCCACTTGGTCAAATCTGCTGTTGAATTCGGATTGCTGGTCCTGTGCTCATCTTTTCTATATTGTTCCAATTTTAGTACATATGCTGCTAAAGCAAGAAGTCCCTGTGGTTTTATTTTTTAAACAGGGGATAATGTACTTTCGCATTTCAATTTTCAAACGAGTAATGAGCGACTGAACTGAACTGAACTGAAATGTCTCAGAGAGCAAGAATCATTTTCTATGCCTGAAACGTTGACAAAAATTAAGACCCACATGCTCGTTTGCAGACTTTTCTTCCCAGAACTGGCATCCCTCCTTCCTACATAATACACCTCAACTGGAATATCAGAAAGCGACCGTTTCTACAAAAGGTGCTGTGCAATAATCTGACCCACAGAGAGAATCCAGATTTGAGGTTTCTGTGTCACCACATGACACCCATCTGCAAACTGTTTAAAGTAAGATTATGAATAACATGTCCCTGGAATTCACTTCTCCAAAGAACTTAATAATTCAACCTTTGGGGTACTTAAAATTCAGCCCCCCAAGCACAGTAATGTGTGGTGTGTGTGGAGTTCAGCGGAGGATTCATCTTTCTGGCTCAGCAGAAATCCAAACACGTGTCAGGTACTCGGGACCGTGAAAACCAAGATTCTTTGAAAAAAAGTTCCAGGGACAATACTTTTGAAAACTGACAACAGCTACCTGGAATTTCTTCTTCCGTTTCACAACTCAAGGAACTTACTGGCACCTGCCCAAAACTAGGAATAGGTTAACAGGTATTCACAATACCTAGGGGATGACTTGTCGACTTGCTGGAAGCCTCCCGCCTGACGGGGCCCGAAAGGGAATGGGGGGCCGGGGAGTGGGGAGGAAGGGATTCTCTCAAGGCGTGCGGTCAGGAAATAGGCTAAAGAGGAAACAATACCGAAGACTGAAAAGAAGTAACCGCCTCACCAACAGAGACCAATTATGGCCGTCGTCTGCTTCCAGAGCACTGCACCTAGCCCCAAGATCGCGCAGGCGCCCCGAGCAGTGCGGCACGCCCCACCCCCCCAGCCCCATCTGCGCCTGCGCAGGCGTCGGTTCTTTCCCCACAACTTGTGCTTCACTCCCCAACCCCGGTCTTCGAAAGCCGCCCCCCAGCCCATACCCGGGCGTTCGTGGTTGCCAGGGACTAGAGTGGCATGGTTTGTGTATTGGGTCAGTTATAACTCGCCAGTTACCGGGTAAACGATGCTTTGGTTAGAATTCACAGCCGCGAGCCCTTGTTTCTGAACTGTCGCCATCCGTGAGGTGGCTAGAAATTGTCTCTCGAGAATTTTAATCTTGTTCGGAAGCAGCCCCGGCCAGTGGTTCCTTTTTTTTTCCCCTAGGATCACCCATGACGTGATGGACATCTCAGAAATGTTATCCCTCCTTTGATTTCCATAGGAAGCTGAATTAGAAAGTTGTGCTTAGTCACTTAGTCGTGTCCAACTCTTTGCGACCCCATAGACTGTAGCCCACCAGGCTCCTCTGTCCATGGGGATTCTCCAGGCAAGAAGAATACTGGAGTTGGGTTGCCATGCCCTCCTCCAGGGGAATCTTCCCAACCCGGGGATCGAACCTAGGTCTCCCGCATTGCAGGCAGACTGTTTACCATCTGAGCCACCAGGGAAGACCAAATAATAGTTAACTTTGAAGAAAAAAAAGAGAAAAAGGAAAAATTCATGTAAACATTTACGTGTACATAGAATAATCTCGAAGAACTGGGTAGCAACTGCTACTGTGATTACCTCAGGAGAGAAATGGGTGGCTGAAGGATTGGCATGAATGTTTTGGGGTTTTGTGTGTGTGTGTGTGTGTGTGTGTTTGCATTGTTTGAAATTTGTCCAATATGTGTGTGTTTTAATCTTTGAATGTTCATTTGACTCCCTTACCAAAATGTAGATACCAAGGAAATTTGGAAACTTAAGATGTCTGTCTAGATGCCCTAATGCTAGACAGAATTATACATTATGTGTGAAGATAAAACGTTTTGTGTAAACCACTAAGTTTTCCTGTTTATTTCTGGACAAACATCCTTGGGAATTGGGGTGGGAAGTACAGGAAAAGAGGAGCCATTAATTTTCGAAAAGCCAGCAGGGTTAGCATACAGGAAACAAATTTTCATCATCTCAATCATTTGTATATTCCTTTTGGATTTGCTGAAGAAAATTGAAGGGTAAATTTTAGTTGATTTCACTAAAGTCCAACTAGATTGGAAGGGGGACATTTGATGTTTATTTTTGTAAAGGAAGTTAATCGAATGTGTTTGGCATGGTTGGGACTCGAAGTTCCTATTCTAGACAAGGAAAACATCCCTTAGTAAGGAATCTCCAGGATGATTATGATACATTCCTTCCCCTAACCTTGTAAGATAACTTCAGGTTCCCTCCTCCAAGGGAATGGTGAGGGAAAAAAAAGTAGGCAACTATGCCTAAGAGGATTTGCAGACAAAAAGCTCATATGGAAAAAAGATCTTGGACACACCTCATTCTCTTGGTTAGGTGAACCAATTCAGCTTGTTAGCCAGTAAGTGGTTAGTGGATCTAGGCAACAGAGAAATAAACCTAGTGGGTAATACATCAAACAGGTTGAGCAATAAGCAGCACCTGGGGACAGAAATTCCCCACAGAGGAGAATACTTAGTAAAATTTATTAAAATACAAAAAGAAAAACAATAATTTATGCCCTTGGCAAAATAAAAGATCTTGTCAATATAAATGTTTCTTAGAAAACATATGAAAAGATAATATATATATCAATAAATCAGTATCAATGTTACAGCAAAAGTAATAATGATTGTATAACACTGACAAGTGAGGATAACTCTGGCCCTTACACAACAGCATTTCTGGAAGGTCCTCTGATTCCTCCTTTTTTTTTTTTTTTTAGTACAGATATGCCTTCATTTTAAGAAAGCCTGATATGCATATATCTATATTTAGAAGCTCTATCAATTAAATTTATTTGTGTCACAATTCTCTACCAAAAAATCAACAAGTTTCTATAATGTATCCTTCAAATTAGCAAATTTTCTTCATGTGTTTAGAATTAACCAAATACATGTGTCCCCAACTTCTTTCCTTCTAGCACTGTTACATACAGTGAGGTACACCAGAAGAGCTGGGCTTCAAACCTGACTAGAGAGAGTGTGTTCTTACTTAGAATAAGAGGAAATGGCTGAGGGCACGTGTTCCCTCAATCTTTTGTTTCTTGAATCCTGAGCTCTTGATTTTCTTGTCCCTGCTGTTTCCTGGGCAACTTTGTTCACCTGGTACTCTCAAGATAAAAGGAGGAAGTCAAACGGGAGAGGGATGGATCAATGAATTAGTGAGTCACTCCGGCAGAGCACAGTGAGATGAAATCTGGGGTTTAGAGTGTGTGCGTGCGGTTATAGCTGGGGAAAGCCAGAGCAGTTCTCTGCCCTTGACGTGGTATTTGTGAGGCTCCTCTCCCAGCAGGAGCACCTGATTCCTGGAGGGGCAGCAGGGCTCAGTCCAGTTTCCCCGGCCAGATGGGACACATACTCAGGAGAATGGACTCCATCCTATTTGTCACATTCCTCCTGGCTCCCTTCAGCACAATGGTAGTGCTGTTCACAGAACTCCTGGATCCGGCTACAGGCCTCCAGCATCATCACTTCAGGGACTGTGATTACCACTCGGAAGAAATTTGGATACTCAAAACACTGCAAAAATAAAAGCATATTATTCTCAGGGCAGTTGAATCAGTGACTAGACCACCCTAGTATGGCCAGGGCCCTAATCAGCAAGAGGCAGCAATACCATTTACCCAGGGCTATCAGTTCCCACCACTGGGATGCTGAACCAGTAACTGAGTTAGTTTATCTTAAAAGGAATTTGTGGAACAAGGTTGATTTCCTCTCACTTAGAATGTCCAATTACAATTTTTCTTCCTGAATCAGATGGGATAATGATGAGGAAGAAACAAATTTTAAATAGAGGTCATGACACCCACCAGTAAGAATCTTCTCAAAAGAGAATACAGTAGTCCCTTAGTGGTTCCATAATCGCTGAGAGTACTAAAATCTGAGGATGGTCAAGTTCTGTATATGAAATGGCATAGTACTTGCATAACCTACATACATCCTCCTGTGTACTTTAAATAATCTCTGGGTTACTTTAATACCTAATACAATGTAAATGCTATGTACATAGTTGTCAGGCTGCAGCAGACTCAAGTTTTGCTTTGGGGCACTTTCTGGAATTTTTTTCTTCTAATATTTTTCCATCCCCAGTTGGTTGAATACTTGGATGCGGAACCTGCACATATAAAGGCCAACTGTACACTTTGTTGGGGGAGGAAAAGGCTAAAGGCCAGCTCAGGGAGAGCTCCCAAGGCAATATACACCATTGAGAGTTTCTAGAGAACCCTGAGAGGGATGCAAGCACTCACCGTTGCTGGGAGGCAGTGGACAGATTGCTCGGCAACTAACCGCTCCGTGAACTCCACATCATTCTCAAACCCTGGGAAATGTTCCATCTCAATTCCAACCTGTACCAATAACAGGGAAAGGCAAACTGATCATAAGGAGGGAAAACAGGCCACTCCCTATGCCAGAAATCAAGGCAGGGAACTGCTCTAAAAAATATCTTGGAACTCCACTACTGATAACTAAGAGTTCTTGCTCTTATGAGCTTGTGGAATTTTTCACAGGGAAGAGAGGACATATTCATATTAATATTTTAGTTTATTGAAGTGTTCCTTCTTGGATGCTGATAAATGAAAGCTGAAAACAGGATGCTAGTGTTCTTTTAAAAAGGCACTATTGATACTATGGGCCAGGCTAGTCTTGATTGCATGGAACTACCCTGCCACTGAAAAATATTCAGCATTGCTGGCCCACAAGATGCCAATAGCACCTTTCAATCCTTCTAGAAACAAATAACATTCCTATATATCCCCAAACACTCCAAGGGAAGCAGATCTCTCCTGTTGAGAGCTACAGTAGTGTGGAAAGCCTCTTATTTGTGTCATATCATCCCTGTATCTGCATATAAAACAATTCTCTGTATTGAAAAGTTGTCATTTTAAGAGTTTTGGTTTTTTTTTCTTTGTTTTTTTTAGCACTGAGTTTAAACCACGTCAGTGGGACAATTCAGAACAAGGCAGTTCCTAAACTGACTGGCTCAGGAGCCCATCTGGTTGTCTCTGTGAGCCTTACAGACTGACTTCCCTCACCTGCCACCCACATACTCACCATGAGGTACATGGCCCCAGAAGGGCGAATGGGCCGGAGTCCAGGGATGGCAGCCAATGCCCCATAGCAGAGATCTGCATTGGACTATGAGAAGAGGCAGAGACATCAAGGATGAAAACTTAAGCTAAAGAAAAACTGGGTCATTAAAAAGAGAGCCCACATCAAAGGCGGGGAACCTAGCTTTGCTCTGCTGGCATAAGGAGTTAACAAGAAAAAAAACCCTGCCCACTCACAGCTTTAGGCCGGGAGCAGAGTGGATTGCCAGAAGTTAGAGAAATGTATGGATGAATGTTGACAATGATGCCACCTTCTGGCTTGGAAGCCCCATAATGGCGGGGCTTCCCTGGAGGCATTCCCTGACTCCCAGAGTGGATTGCCAGAAGTTAGAGAAATGTATGGATGAATGTTGACAATGATGCCACCTTCTGGCTTGGAAGCCCCATAATGGCGGGGCTTCCCTGGAGGCATTCCCTGACTCCCAGAGTGGATTGCCAGAAGTTAGAGAAATGTATGGATGAATGTTGACAATGATGCCACCTTCTGGCTTGGAAGCCCCATAATGGCGGGGCTTCCCTGGAGGCATTCCCTGACTCCCAGAGTGGAAGGCTACAGGCTGCCCTTACCTTGAGGAAGCTTAGAGTGTTGTGGTAGAACTCTTGAGGGGTGCGACACAAGATGCTTTTCAGAGCTCCCTGGACAAGGGTGCAGGGGCCTAGGATCCGTTGACTTAGCTTCGTCAGCCCATCTCGGATCTAAAAGCCCCCCGGCAAACACATTATTTAGCCTTTCTTAAGCATCCCTGCTGTGGAGATTCTTGTTCTGACCATTCTTTCTATAAAGTGTTTATTTTTATTTATTTTTAATTTTGTTGTTGTTGTTGTTGTTATCTTCTATCTAGGCAGAGTTAGGGTTAGTTTTCAATCTCTGGAGACGTGGTGGTGCCTCGTGTCATTCTTAAATCAGACCACCTGGGTTTGTAGCCCAGCTCTGCCACACACTGACTGTGTGGCTCTGAGAAAATTATACAGCCTATCTGAGTTCATTTTTATCAGCTGTAACATGGAGATAATACCAATACTGGCCTCACAGGGTTGTTGGGAGAATTGCATTGAAATAAAGTACATAAAGCACTGGTACCTTATAAGCCCACAAATAGTATTAGGGAGCATTACTGCTTGTTGCTTCTTTTTGTGTGGTAATAAAATTGGAGGTAGATGGAACTTCCTAACCAACAGAAAAACTGAGTTCTGGAGAGAAATAACTAGTACTATCTTTGGTGCTGCTACTGCTGCTAAGTCGCTTCAGTNTACCTTATAAGCCCACAAATAGTATTAGGGAGCATTACTGCTTGTTGCTTCTTTTTGTGTGGTAATAAAATTGGAGGTAGATGGAACTTCCTAACCAACAGAAAAACTGAGTTCTGGAGAGAAATAACTAGTACTATCTTTGGTGCTGCTACTGCTGCTAAGTCGCTTCAGTTGTGCCCGACTCTGTGCGACCCCATAGACGGCAGCCCACCAGGCTCCGGGGCAAGAACACTGGAGCGGGTTGCCATTTCCTTCTCCAATGCATGAAAGTGAAAAGTGAAAGTGGAGTCGCTCAGTCGTGTCCGACCCTCAGCAACTCCATGGACTGCAGCCTTCCAGGCTCCTCCGTCCATGGGATTTTCCAGGCAAGAGTACTGGAGTGGGGTGCCATTGCCTTCTCCCCGTGTCTTTCCAGGCACACAGAACTACAGGGCCAAGAAAGGAAAATCTCACATCTATACCACCACTGTGAGATAAAGCAAGCAAGTAATAAGTAAACAAATAAATAAATATTTAGAATATATATATATTCTCACCTCATTGCCAAAAATATCTCTTCGGTCATGGATAAGGATCCAGCCCATCCTCCAGCCAGGAACCAGCCAGCGCTTGGCCAGCCCTCCACAGGACAAGATGGGGACATTGCTGCTGAGGGTAGCCAGAGGCTCAAATTTGGAATCTGAAAACACCTGAGGAGAAGAGGTGCTTCTTAGAGTTGTTTTCTGGCTTCCCTCCAAATCCCATGCCTCCCCAAATTTTCCTTATATCATTAAGCACAGGGCCTCAGATTTACAGGCTCTTTCTACCCTGAAGCATGACAGGGATCTCAAGAAGCTTCAAAGGGAACTATCCAAAAACATTTAACCTGGTGTCTTGTCTGGGTTAAAAAAAAAAAAAAGCCTAAAATGAGAAAACTGGTCCCAGCCCAGTAATATGTATAACCCCTGACTCTAGGGAATGAATGACTCACCATGTCTCCATAGATCTCATCAGCTAAGATGGGGACACATTGCCTTGCAGCCACTGAAAATAAGAGAAGCATGCTGATGTCATTTTTAATATGAATTGCCTTAGCACTTAAATATTTACCTGGGCTTATACTTTACTCTCAATGTTTGTGGGTTTTGTCTTCCTCTTCAAGACCTACAAATTCTTCTCATACCTTCCAGGGTACAGAGCCTAAATTTGCTGTTTAGTTAACTAGATATTTCAAGTCCTTTCTTCCACATGATGGGAGTGATAAAGAGGCAAGTCTTTTTCTCCTTCTTTCTACCTTTCCAGTGGCACACCACTCACTAGGGACCCCACTGGAGCCCTCCGACCTCTATCCTAGTCTCGGAACTTAGTGAAGGATTTCTTTCTCGCTCCAGGAAACAGCTAAAGGATTCCATCCCCATCTTCTTTCCTGTCAAGTGAAATCTGTTGGACTTACCTGCCAAAATTTTCTGGAGATGACGTCTACTGAACACTGACCCACAAGGGTTTGATGGATTGTTGACAATAAGACAAACTGTCTTCTCATCAATCAGAGATTCTAATTGTTTCAGGTCAATTTCCCAATTCTTCTCTGGCTGGGGAGGGAAAAAACAGTGAGATCAAGAAGATTCTGAAAAATTTAGGAAGACTCCTCACTTCACTCAAAGGTATAATATAAGTCACAAAATGTGTCTGTGGCCTCAGACTTTTCAGATCTTTCTCTGCTAAGATAATAGTCATGTATTTTTATGAAGTATTAATTGAGCATTTGTATCTAAAATTAAAAAGTCATTTACCAACAAATTGTAGAGTTTGACCTCAATTCCCATAGATTCAGCCAGAGTCCTGTAGAGAGAGAAGCCAGGTCTCGGAACTAGGATGTTTTGCCCTGGGTTGGCCAACACAGCCAAACACAGTTCAATAGCCTGACTGCAGCCACTTGTCAGAATGACATCCTGTGAAGAAAAGTTTTGTTTTGTTAGGGGTTCCAACAGCAATAGGAGAAAAGGGATTATCAGATGAGTGAGTGGGAAGCAAAAATAAGCTTACTTTTGAAAATCCTATGCAAAGTAGTGGGGACTATATTAGGCCAAAATTGAAAGAAACAAATATGTCTATATATGTCCATATCTAGAGGCTGTTGAAAATGCTGGCCACTTAAAAGAAATAAATCACTTTAAAAAGAACAGGTTGGCTGTGACTCAGCAGACCTCCATGAGAGATCATTATGACCTTGGACTTTTTCACCTGGTTATTTATTTACTTTTGACCAGAGATTTGAAGCATGGCTCTCTTCTGAAATACAAAGGGCTCCCCTTAACGTTAAGAAATGTTGACCTCCACCCTATAAACAACAGAGTGGAGGGCATTTAAACTTGACCCTGCCATGAGTCCAATATGCCATGGAAACTCGATCCTCCCATCTAAGTGACCTCAGGTAAGTGAAGGGAACTACAGATTAATAAAAGACCCTATTGGTAAAATTAAATTTTCCAATTATTTGGTATTTATGAATTACTGTTTTTCAATGATCTTTTGCAGAGAATCAAATATAAGGTGACCTCTGAGTCCTTTGAGCCTCCTTGAGACAGACATCACATAAGTTGTATACAATGTTATTATCATACTATAATTACATTAAATGTAATCACTGACTAGTGGCCTCCCCATATAAAAAGTCCTGGAATTGCCAAAGGGAAATTATTCTTAGTTTTTGTTTCCCTTGAAACCCTTATTCCTCATGGAACAGAAATAAAGGGTAGAGTTTGCCTGGTATTGCTTTAGAGCAATTGCTCTAGAGCAAAAAATTTTTTAGAGCTGGCACCTTGCCTAGGGCTCACCTTGGCTTCCAGGGGTGCCTCGGGACAGTGGTAATAAGAAGCAACTTCCTCCCGACTGGATAAGTGGCCTGAGAGAAAAGAGCAGAAGGAGAAAGCTGGAAGTTTTCATCCCACAACTGACAGCAATGCCCTTAAGTCACAGGGCTTCAAGGCTACCTTCTGTCCCAGATCAGAGCACATAGCATTCGGTTCAGCTCTCAGTCACTATAGTTAAAGGAGACTAACTTTGTACCTTGCAATTTTATAATGAGCACACAAATGTATAAATAATAACAAAAAGAGTTCACAAAATTATAAAGTATACTGCAGCATCTTGGTTACTGTGATTATGCTTTATTTTCTTTTAGATTATTTAATCTAAGATACAGGATTTAGATTATTCTTAAATCCCTTTCAGGGATTATATTTGAAAACTTGTAATTAATGAATTCATTACACTGGGTTCATTTTAACTTTTTCACATTGTATTGTATACCTATTAGCATTTTCCTTTTATATTATATTTAAATTAAAATATTTTCCTTTTAAATTATATTCTCATGCAGTGTTTCCAAATGTTGGCTTGCAAGCTCGAAGTATAGACAGTTTCATACCAGTTATTATGTTTTACAGAATTGCTGTCCAAAAAGATTATCTTCAGTTACCAAAGCTAGAGGCAATATTCCTAATGTTTGATAACTTAATAGGTACAGATAGTTCTCTTGAAATTAATCAGCATTTCCTTAATTGCTAAGAAAAAACACAGATAAACATGATCTGTGTTTCCTTTGGTATGAAGTGTTCATATCCTTTGAGTATTTGTCAAATGGAAACTTGGTTTTAGGTTTCTGGTTAAACCAGTTTCTTAATACTTTGAATATAAAAGTCATAATAAACATTTTCAAAAATTGTATTGAAGTATAGTTGATTTACAATATGGTGTTAATTTCTGCTGTACAGCAAGGTGATTCAGTTATACATATATATATTCTTTTTCATATTCCCTTTCATTATGTATAAACTCTTTTTATAACTAACTTTTGGTCTTATTTTATTTTGATTTTTATTTATGAAGCTGCATAAAATGTAAATAATCAACTTAAAAATCATGTCCCTGTTATCTCTTTAAAGTGTTTTTAAATTCTATTTTAGCATGAAGCTGATTTTTATTCTGCACATATACACAGTGGGGAAGTGTGTGACACTGAAACAAAGTCAAGGAGTCACTTATTTTATCAAAATGCTTAGGGCAGGAAGGTTCAATATATGGAGTTGCTGCTGCTACTAAGTCGCTTCAGTCGTGTCCGACTCTATGCGACTCCAGAGACGGCAGCCCACCAAGCTTCCCCGTCCCTGGGATTCTCCAAGCAAGAACACTGGAGTGGGTTGCCATTTCCTTCTCCAATGCATGAAAGTGAAAAGTGAAAGTGAAGTCGCTCAGTCGTGTCTGACTCCTAGCGATCTCATGGACTGTAGCCCACCAGGCTCCTCCGTCCATGGGATTTGCCAGGCAAGAATTACACCTAAATAGAATTATTCCTGTCTTAACCTTCCGCCCTCTAATAAAACAACTCATTCTTTGCTGTTGTTTTTGTTTGTTTTTGCCTTGAAACAAGCACAGTTACATTGAGAGTGTGACCAGGACCATAATTAAAATAAATCTTGAATGTGCAGAGGAGGAGAAATAATGCCAAGAAGTATTTACATAGGGCAGTAAGTAAATTGATTTAGGAGCTAGACGGCTCTGTCAAGAAGCAGCTGCAACCAAACTCAAGGCCTCTGTGGAGAATGAGCAATGATAGGAGTGTTATTTGAGCAGAGTGTGTAATGGGAACCTAGAACAGGGAGGTGCCATAATGCCAGAAGCCAGGAAAGAAGCTGGACCTTGATGGCTTGAGGTTAAGCATTCTGAGACTCCTTTCCCCAAATTCAACAGCCATATTATCTTAGCCTCTCCTTAGGAATTATGCATCAGGAAAACAAAGAGAACTGCTAGAAATTTATTCGTCAGAAGAGCACAGAAGATTTGGAAACTGCCAGAGTAGAGTCTCAGGGTGAACTTACCGATGGAGGGTACATAGCCATTAAACTTCCCTGAGTCAAGGGCATCTTTCATTGCTTGGGTAACTTCAGGATCTGTCGGCAGGTTTCCAAATACAGTAGGGTCCCCTTTTCAAGAACCACCAAGAGGTTATTCTTCCAAGCCCAGTACCCAGACCCACCCTCCACTTCCATCCCCTCCCCCGACCCTATGAGGATGGGGTGAGAGGAACAAGGCCTGCCTCTTGGTTAAGTGTACTCAACTCACCGATCGACAAAGCAATCATGGTCTTGTTTGGATTTGGCTTCACCTTCATGTTGTCCACAATGGCCCGGATGGGATTGAAAGTTTTGTTGGACATGTCCGAGGGCCTCACGGACCATCTGGCCTTCCTGCTTTTCACTTTTCCCAGCACGGAGCTTCTCCCAGCGACGCTGACATGCACATCCAAAACTGAGGGGGGGCTGCCATAGTGCTGCATCTGAATCACATATGGGTCCATGACTAGCAAAGACTATGGGGAAAAGAAGGGGTCACTGTGACGCTAAGAACAGATACAGTCCAGTAGGGCAGCTACAGTTGGACCTAAACACTGAGGTGACTTTGCCAGACATCTCTTTTCAAACTCCTTGCACATGTAAAGTAGCTTTGAATGAATGAGGGCAATTTAAAGACTTTTCACTCAGATGGAAAATAAGCAAAATAACCATTCTACAATATTAGCAGAGTGTTCCATTGAATGTTTATCTGCTGTGAGATTTACTATGTGCTACATTATCACCATGAAAATTTAACCATGCTGTCAGCAAAACCGAGGAAGAATGACATGAAAACTAATGCTAAACAAGGAAAACGTAGGTATCCCTTCCTTTCCATGCAAGGAAGAGTCTCCTTATACTTCAACAGACTGTGTCTTGTCCTGTGCGAAGAATAACCAGGAAGAATTATTCCATATTGTTAGAAATTTAGTGTTAACATTATCATTAGTAAAAAATAAAGACCTATTCTATAACCAGCTTACTACCCTGTGGAAAAAGAAGTCAATACACCACAAAGAAAAAACCATGCATCCCAAATCACAAGGTTAGCTGAGGCTTGAGATTTTACCTTCCCAGTAAAGGAGAAGCAGTCTCCAAGCAGCCAAACCAGGAAGTTGCCTAAGTTCTTTGACAAGTGACAGTGACAGTGAATTCAGATGCAACCTCTGATGCCTGAAATAGTCCACAAATGGGCGTTGGGCCCGAAACTCTCATGCTATTGGTTCAGGTAAGAACAGAGCAACCAGCGCTCTTCTTTCCTCCCCTCCTCACTTTTTGGTGCTTTTTACCTCTAACCCTGCCTCCACCTCCACCACCAAATCAGGAATTTGAACACTTCAGCCTTCTGGAATTGTGTGTGTTAACTCTCTCTAGGTAATTTGTGAGATGTTTGAAAGGATTGTCAGAGAGGTAGTTAGGATTACAGTTGATAATTTTTATTAAATATTTTTTTGTGACAAAATGACCTATTAAAATGTTAATAGTACAGAAATGTATAGAGTACAAAGTGAGAGTCTTGCAAGGGCCAGGCAGTGGTAATGATCTGGCCATTTCTATCCATTCATCAAGATAGATAGATGATAGTAGATCAATAGATCTACAGATGATAAATAGGTGATAGACAGTAGATGGATGAGATGATGGATACATAGATACAGAATTGTAAATATTTTCAAAACACAGCTGAGATCATGCTCTACAACTTGTTCAGCAGCATGCTTATTTAATTCCTATATCTGGGGTTCCTTTCCTTGTTAATCCACAAAGTTCTACTCCAGTTAGAACAAACTGTGCAGCTAGAGTAAATGAAGGCCCACTCCATAAACATTTAAAAAGTACAGGGTATCTAAGCAACCAAAACCTGTGCAATTTTATCCTTATGCTGTGAATTCTTAATTTTCCTGTTATGGAGTTATTGGAAAAATAAGATGTCAGGTGAGATCTAAACAAAAACCTTTGCTAAGCCAGCACAGCAGACATCTCAGAATTCCTGTGAGCCTATGAAAAGTATCATCCACCCAAGGGTTAAGAGAAACCTCAGTGATCCCATGGCTCAAATCCTATCGTTTACTTATTGAGAGACAGAGTTGTTTCATAAGCTCTGTCTTCTTCAGCTGTTTATTGGTGATTTGAGTCTCCACCAGGGTTGAATAACCTTTTTTTTTCCTCTGGTCTTTCCATCTTCTTCTTTTCCCTCTTTTATTTATTATTTTTCTTTTATTTATGTCTTTATTTTTCAAATAGGAGGCTAATTGCTTTACAATGTTTTGTTGCCTTCTGCCATACAATGATGAAAATCAGCCATATGTATACATATATCCCTTTCAACTCTTAGTGCTTTGAAAAATTCACCTAATGCAGTCACTTCCCCACTTCACTGAAGCAAGCATTTAACACTTCATCTCACCAGTGGAGAAGCAGAAGCACCAGGCAGGTGCAGGAACCCAGCCAGGTCAAAGAAATTTTAGGTTAATTATGAAGCCCTGAGCCCCGAGCTGGACAACCCAGACTGCTTTGTTTCAAAAAGCTATATTTAAAACATCTAAAAGACAGAAAAGGAAAGGTTTAGGTCTTTTACTTGGCACCCTGCTGCTGCTGCTAAGTCGCTTCAGTCGTGTCCGACTCTGTGCGACCCCACAGATGGCAGCCCATCAG
>SJYX01019338.1:33266-59021 GCA_006410675.1 Oreotragus oreotragus | reverse complement strand
TATACATGTTTCAATGCCATTCTCCCAAATCATCCCACCCTCTCCCTCTCCCACAGAGTCCAAAAGACTGTTCTATACATCTGTGCCTCTTTTGCTGTCTCGCATACAGGGTCCTCATTACCATCTTTCTAAATTCCATATATATGTGTTAGTATACTGTATTGGTGTTTTTCTTTCTGGCTTACTTCACTCTGTATAATAGGCTCCAGTTTCATCCACCTCATTAGAACTGATTCAAATGTATTCTTTTTAATGGCTTAGTAATACTCCATTGTGTATATGTACCACAGCTTTCTTATCCATTCATCTGCTGATGGACATCTAGGTTGCTTCCATGTCCTGGCTATTATAAACAGTGCTGCGATGAACATTGGGGTACACGTGTCTCTTTCAATTCTGGTTTCCTTGGAAACACCAGCATTTCTATTGAACAGCTTACTTTTGACTGTTAACTCAGGCCTGTTCCTAATTCCTATTGCTTCTGTAATAATTTCGTGACTGAAAACAATACAAATTTATTATTTATACTTCTGTAGGGCTTTCCTGGTGGCTCAGAGGTAAAGAATCTGCCTACAGTGCATGTGATGCAGGTTTGACCCCTGGGTTGGGAATATTCCCTGGCGAAAGGAATGGCTACCCACTCCAGTATTCTTGCCTCAAGAATCCCATGGACAGAGGAGCCCGGTGGGCTATAGTCCATGGGGTTGCAACTGAGCACAATTATCAAGGAGAAGTGAGCTATCACAGAGAGGACCTGCTCTTGTTTGATGACTTTGCTGATTCTTTCCCATACCAGCCTCTCCTGCTTGAGTCTTTGCTTTCTCTGGCCTGTGAAGCTGGGTTTAACAGATAACACATCTTTCACTTCCCTTTGTTAGACCTCCTAGTTGCTCTTGGCCTATGAAGCACTCATGTACCTTAATCTTTCATTTCCATTCATATAACAAGTATCTTAAAAACAAATATTACTAATGAGGTAGTGTAGTAGATTAAACTTTCTGGTAGACTGAAGGCAAACATTCACAGTATCACAATTCCAATCGTAGAATCCTGAGACCTGGATTCAATTTTCAACACATTCTTTTCTATCTGGGTGATCTTGGCCAAATTACTTTGTGTGTCTCTCAATCTTAAGGGCTCTTTCTTAAAAAGGTGATAACTTGGCACTATTATTAATGATTAAAAAGGATGACATATGATGGTACCAGGTGTGTGGAATGGTTAACGCATGTTTTTCTCCTTCTTTTTCTCTCTTGTTGCCCAAGACAAACAGGAGAGCTGAATCATGGAACCAAATTAGAGATATTTGAACATTTAAAAAAAAGAGGAGAAATTTTATTTGGCAATATTTAACATTGGAAATAACCCTAAAAATTTGGAATCTCAAGCAGAATGGCAGGTGCAGAGGTGTTTCTTGGTGACCACCTTCCAGCTATTTGTCAAATTTTGTCACATAGGTGTAGATCCCAGATTGCAGGGTATCACAGTCATTCTAATAAATTACATGGGTGATTACTTCAGATATATGATTATAAAATGACTGTGTAATACAAATTTCTTTTCTTAACACAGGAGAACATAGGGAAGTGGAAAATAGTAAAACAAAAGTCCTTGTCCTATCTCCATTTCATTCATTCATTTTTTTGCTTATGCATTAACTCACTTGATATTTCTTAAACATGTACCTGTGCCACTTTCATGAACCTGGGAATACCATGATTAATAAAATTAGGCTGTCTCGCAAGATGGCATCAGTTCAGTTCAGTCGCTCAGTCGTGTCCAACTCTTTGCAACCCCATGAATCGCAGCACGCCAGGCCTCCCTGTCCATCACCAAATCCCGGAGTTCACTCAGACTCAAGTCTATTGAGTCAGTGATGCCATCCAGCCATCTCATCCTCTGTCGTCCCCTTCTTCTCCTGCCCCCAATCCCTCCCAGCATCAGAGTCTTTTCCAATGAGTCAACTCTTCGCATGAGGTGACCAAAGTACTGGAGTTTCAGCTTCAGCATCATTCCTTCCAAAGAAATTCCAAGGTTGATCTCCTTCAGAATGGACTGGTTGGATCTCCTTGCAGTCCAAGGGACTCTCAACACAGTTTAAAAGCATCAATTCTTTGGCGCTCAGCCTTCTTCACAGTCCAATTCTCACATCCATACATGACCACAGGAAAAACCATAGCCTTGACCAGACGGCATATACAAGCGTTAACAACTGAGGAAAATAAATATTATGACAAAGAATGTCAAGATGCTTTAGGAGCAAAATAGAAGGGCATCCATTGTAGCCATTAAGGTAAAGGAGTCAGGGATGTCTTCCTAGAAGGAGAAAATATAATATGAGATCTGATTGATAAGTAGGAGTTATAGCCTTGACCAGACGGCATATACAAGCGTTAACAACTGAGGAAAATAAATATTATGACAAAGAATGTCAAGATGCTTTAGGAGCAAAATAGAAGGGCATCCATTGTAGCCATTAAGGTAAAGGAGTCAGGGATGTCTTCCTAGAAGGAGAAAATATAATATGAGATCTGATTGATAAGTAGGAGTTACTCAGGTAAAGAGAGAGAGGAGCAAGGGTATTCTAGGCAAAAGCAGAGCATAAACAGAGTCGTGAGGAAGAAAGCACATTCCATGTTGAGGCGAAGACATGATGGTAAACATGAGAGGGATGACATTGTATACATGCATGCTAAGTCGCTTCAGTTGTGTCCAACTCTTTTCAACCCCTTGGACTGTAGCCTGCCAGGCTCCTTTGCCCACGGGATTCTCCAAGCAAGAATACTGGAGTGGGTTGCCAGGCCCTCCTCTAGGGGATCTTCCCTACCCAGGGACTGAACCTGTGTCTCTTTATGTCTCTTGCACTGGCAGGTGGGCTTTTTTTTTTTTTTTACCACTAGCAACACCTGGGCGGGGAAGGCAATGGCACCCCACCCCAGTACTCTTGCCTGGAAAATCCAATGGACGGAGGAGCCTGGTGGGCTGCAGTCCATGGGGTCGCTAACAGTCGGACAGACTGAGCGACTTCACTTTCACTTTTCTCTTTCATGCATTGGAGAAGGAAATGGCAACCCACTCCAGTATTCTTGCCTGGAGAATCCCAGGGATGGAGGAGCCTGGTGGGCTGCCGTCTATGGGGTCACACAGAGTCGGACACGACTGAAGTGACTTAGCAGCAGTAGCAACACCTGGGAAACCCATGGATGACATTAGGAAACTCCAGACTGTGAGAAACTACGGAAAAACCACTTGGATTCCTTGATAAATTTCATAAAAGGTGGGGGAGAAGCAAGATTGAACAAAAGTAAAAATTAAAAGATATTTAGAATATCAAACAATTACAATCTAAGTTCTTACTTGGATCCTCATTTCAGTTAACAAATAAATTGTTAAGTATTTAAAATGGCTCTTGGCCTCAGGGTTGGGAGCTGTGGTTTTAACGCCCACCAAAAAGGTAAGTCACAGGCTTTGTGAACCAGGGAGGTGGAGCTGGGTTTTCTGCAGTCAGGAGCCACCAAAAATCTGTGGTCTGTGACAGGAAATGCCTCTACAAACGTGGGAAATGGTAAGGAAGCCGGTTAATTTGGGGAGCAGGGTGGAGATGTGTTTCAAAATCAGTGGATCCAAAATACTCTGAAATATTTATCAGAAGATGAATGTAGGATAGTTCTTTAAAAGGGGAATAAAAATGTTAATTAACCTTGGAGCTGTCCTGGGTATATACATCAAAAGTTAAAAGTAACCATTGGGAGAATGAAAGAGCCATGTATAACTTCCAAAGAGAAGGGAGCTTTCAAATAGAGGAAAACAGAAGACAGAAAAGTCCATTAAGTCCAATAAAAAAAGGAAAAGGCAATAAAGAAGAACCATGCTTTTTTTTTTTTCAAGCAGAGCTGAAATAATTTTAAAAAAATGACCATATATAATGCCCAACAAATATGTCACATGGTTCTAAAATACTGGAAATTTGTAATAAAGATCTACTCCCCCAAGCCCATATATTTAGAAACTAAAGTGAGTCTAGCTAATTAAAGAGAAAGAAAAATCATACTAGAAATTTCAAATATTCAGATTTCATTAATTGGTTACAAAAGAAGATGAAACTATTTCCTTGTTCCTCAGTCTTTTAAGAGCCCACTGTTTTCCTGAGTTTCGGTTTATTCTGCATCTCAGTGCCTCTTTTCAAGGCCTCTGCCCTATCCAGGCTGTAGGTTCCCCAGCCTCTCAGAGCCCTGTGGGAGCTCTGACGACTGCTCCCTTTATAGCTCCTGACCTCTTCTGCCCTGCCCAGCAGAGGTTCACCCTGTGTGTGCCCAGATGAGTACAATGACCAATCCAGGATCCTATGTGTCCTGGAGCTCTTTCTCTGTGGCCCACATGCCATCCTCTCTGGTTCTCTGATCCACAGACTCCCATTCCCCAGCCTTCCCTCACTCCAGATTCTGTGGCTCTGATTCAGCCAGTGCCCTGCATGCCAGGTAGGACAGTGCCTCCAGGCAGAAAGCCAGGGCAGTCATTCTCTGGGATCACAGTCCTGCAGGGCTGTTACTCAATGGCTGAAAGCAGGCCCATATATTTTTGTCCAGTTTTGATTATTTATAGCAGGAAGACAAGTCCAGACCCAGTTATACTCTCCTAGCTAGAAGCAGCAGTGCGACCCGTATTAATTTTAGCAATTTTAGCACATAGAATGGGAAAAGGCCCTAGAATGAGAAGTTTTCTTTCTTGTTGTTCCCTGCCACCCCCCAGCCCCAGAATTTCAAGGCAATTTGAAATTTGATATCTTTTTTAAAAATTGAAGTATAGTTGATTTATAGATATCCCAAGTAGCTCAGTGGTAAAGAATCTGCCTGCCAATGCAGGAGATGGGGCTTTGGTCCCTGGGTCAGGAAGATCCTCTGGAGAAGGGAATGACAACCCACTGCAGTATTCTTGCCTGGGAAACCCCATGGATAGAGGAGGCTCGTGGGCTACAGTCCATGGGGTCACAAAAGAGTTGGGTACAACTTATTGACTGAAAAACAACAATGTAGTTTCTTTACAATACTCTGTTAGTTTTAGGTATGCAACAAGAATTTGATATTTTTACAGATTATGCTCCATTTAAAGTTATGAGAAAATACTAACTATATTCTCTGTGCTGTATATTTCATCCTCGTATCATATTTATTTTATGCCTAATAGTTTGTACCTTTTAATGCCTTTTTTCCATCCTGTCCATCCCTCCACCCTTATCTCATTGGTTAACTACTATTTTGCTCTCTATATCTGTGAGTCTGTTTCTATGTTATTTTCATACAGTATCTGTCTTTCTTTGACTGACTTCACTAAACATAATACCCTCTAGGTCTATCCATGTTTACAAATGGCAAAATCCCATTCTTTTTTTTATGACTGAGTAGTATTCCATTGTGTGTACACGTAAACATGTCACAGCTTTGTCCATTCATCTGCTGATAGACAGGTTGTTTCCATATCTTGACTATGGTAAATAATGTGACTCTGCAAATATCTTTTAAAGTTGGTATTTTTGTTTTATTTGGATATGTATATCTAGAAGTGTAACTGCTAGATCATATGGCAATTCTAGTTTCAGTTTTCTGAGGAACCTTCATACTGATTTGCATAGTGGCTGCATCAACTTACATTTGCACCCATAGTGGCAGGGTTCCCATTTCTCCACATTCTCACCAACATTCATTGTTTATTCTCTTTTTGACAATAGTTACTCTGAGAAGTGTGAGATAATGTCTCATTGTGGTTTGAGGTGAGATGAGGTGAAGTCGCTCAGTTGTGTCCAACTCTTTGCGACCTGTGGACTGTAGCCCACCAGGCTCCTCCGTCCATGGGATTCTCCAGGCAAGAATACTGGAGTGGGTTGCCATTTCCTTCTCCAGGGGATCTTCCCGACTCAGGGATCGAACCCAGGTCAACCACATTGCAGGCAGACCCTTTAACCTCTGAGCCACCAGGGAAGCCCCATTGTGGTTTGGATTTACATTTAATAGATAATTGTGTGTTAGTCATTCATTTGTGTCTGACTCTTTGTGACCCCCATGGACTATAGCTTTCCAGGCTCCTCTCTCCATGGGATTCTCCAGGCAAGAATACTGGAGTGGGTTGCCATTCCCTTCTCCAGGAAATCTTCCCAACCCAGAGGTCAAACCCAGGACTCCCACATTGCAGATAGACTCTTTACTGTCTGAGCCATCAGGAATGCCCAATAAATGAGTAGTGATGCTGAACATCTTTTAATGTGCCTCTTGGCCACCTATATGTCTTCTTTGGAAAATATTTTTATTCAGGTCTTCCACCCATTTTTAAATTGGATTGTTTTTAGATATTGATTATATGAGCTCTTAATATATTTTGGATATTAACCCCTTATCAGACTTACCATTTGCAAGTATCTTCTCCCATTCAGTAGGTGGTGTATGCACGAGCGCATGCACTGGCAGTGGCTGCCTCTGGCCTGGTCAGAGAGAGGACTGGCATCCATCCCGCTCTGGTCTAAGTGTGCACACTCTCTTTGGCAAAGCAGCCTCTGCCTTAGTGGGAAGCAGTGTAGGAGCCAGAGAGTCTGAAGAAGGAACCTACTGTGTGCTGGTGGGTGCTTGGGGTGGCCCTGGCCACCTGGCCAGAGCACCAGGCAAATGCCTGAGATATTTTTGGTTAAGTTCATAATAGCTTATATCACAGATTAAGCTCCAACTTGGTACCAGAGAAATCTTTCTGTTTTGCTTGCATATATTGTCTTTTGCCTTATTTTAATGGGTAGTAGCATTTGGGAAGGTTTTAAGATAGAGATGATTGAAATATTAACAGTTGACTTTATATCGTCCCAAATCATTTTCCTGCATTTGCCTAAAAGACTGAAACTATGGCCTACATTCCTTATTATTTTCAATTCTTATGGAAGAGCAAAAAAAATATGTAACTTGCATTTATATACTCTCCATGGTAAAACATGGAAAAAAGTTTATGCAGATAGACAATATTAAAGTATAAAAGCTACCAAGATAAAAAAGACTATTTACTTATGAATATGGCAATTAGAATTGTCTAAACTGTGCAGATTTTTTTCTTATGAGATTCCCAAAGAAACTTCACAATAACATTTGCAAATGCTTCCATAAGAAGGAAAGTTTATGAAACATGTTTAAATATTTATAGAATGTTAAAACTGAGGCATTAATTGGCAAACAACTTAATTAAAATGCTTTCTCAAGTAATTAGCAACAAATACTTCCCTATCTGTTTTGCATGCCATTTGTCTTGTTGTGTTTGTTAAACCCGCCTGTCAGTCAAACTTTGCTTCAGGTAATTTTTTGGCTCTATGGGGAAAATCTTCAAAAATTACATCTGAATTTAAAATATTTTGATTATCATTTTTATCTAACAAATCCTCTTTTTCACTTCATCTTCTATATGTCCCAGTAAACCACCATCCTGGGAATTTAGGGCCTGAAGATGAAATTCCGCATCAAGGCAGAACTGAGTTTCCAAAAACACTCTCCAGAGAACAAACTGAATCAATCTAGAATCAACAAACAGTGCAGTTAATTAATGAGAACACCATAAGGGAGCTTTTTTAAACAATGTTGACGGCTGCTGCCCCAGGACCAATAGCACCAGAAGTTATTGCTAGTTTGAAAGAAGTGACTCTGAGGGGTCCCCCAAGGCACCTTGTGCTTACATTCGCTATTTACCACAACTTTTCCTTTTATTTGCACCCCAGGGGGAGTACACTTATTTCCTAAATTACTTTTTAAGTGATGCTTCTTCCTGCCAGTAGCCTGAGGGGCAGCGAAGGTACCACAGAGTGAAGAAACACAGAAAGCAAATCTGAAAAAGCACAGAACAGTCTACTGAAAACCCCCTGTACTAGAGGGTTGTTTCTAAACCACAAGTTCCGAGACGGCACAGAACGTACAGGGGCTCCTTCCTCCGGCCTGGTCTAACTAATGGTGGCGGGGGGAATGAACAGAAACGGCGAAGCTGGAGGGAGCGTCAGAGACAGGTGGTAGAGTGAGGTGTGATGGATTAGGAAGCTGTAAATACTTAGCTCACCACTCAAGCCTTCTTAAACTAAAGCAGCTGAAAGGCACTTAGACCTCATAATGAAGTCTCACTACATCTTGTGGTTTAGAGGCTGCTGCTAAGTCGCTTCAGTCGTGTCCGACTCTGTTCGACCCCATAGACGGCAGCCCACCAGGCTCCGTCGTCCCTGGGATTCTCCAGGCAAGAACACTGGAGTGGGTTGCCATTTCCTTCTCCAATGCATGAAAATGAAAAGTGAAAGGGAAGTCGCTCAGTCGTGCCCGACTCTTAGCGACCCCATGGACTGCAGCCCACCAGGCTCCTTCGTCTATGGGATTTCCAGGCAAGAGTACTGGAGTGGGTTGCCATTGCCTTCTCCGGTTTAGAGGCACTGATCCACAAAACTTCAGTTCAGTCACTCAGTCGTGTCCGACTCTTTGTGACCCCATGGACTGCATCACGCTAGGCCTCTCTGTCCATCACCAACTCCTGAAGTTTACCCAAACTTATGTCCATTGAGTTGGTGATGCCATCCAGCCATCTCATCCTCAGTTGTCCCTTTTTCCTCCTACCCCCAATCCCTCCCAGCATCAGAGTCTTTTCAAATGAGTCAACTCTTTGCATGAGGTGACCAAAGTACCGGAGTTTCAGCTTTAGTATTCAGTTCAGTTCAGTCACTCAGTCGTGTCCGAAGCTGTGTATAAGAGACAGCCTCTGCCCTATCCAGGCTGTAGGTTCCCCAGCCTCTCAGAGCCCTGTGGGAGCTCTGACGACTGCTCCCTTTATAGCTCCTGACCTCTTCTGCCCTGCCCAGCAGAGGTTCACCCTGTGTGTGCCCAGATGAGTACAATGACCAATCCAGGATCCTATGTGTCCTGGAGCTCTTTCTCTGTGGCCCACATGCCATCCTCTCTGGTTCTCTGATCCACAGACTCCCATTCCCCAGCCTTCCCTCACTCCAGATTCTGTGGCTCTGATTCAGCCAGTGCCCTGCATGCCAGGTAGGACAGTGCCTCCAGGCAGAAAGCCAGGGCAGTCATTCTCTGGGATCACAGTCCTGCAGGGCTGTTACTCAATGGCTGAAAGCAGGCCCATATATTTTTGTCCAGTTTTGATTATTTATAGCAGGAAGACAAGTCCAGACCCAGTTATACTCTCCTAGCTAGAAGCAGCAGTGCGACCCGTATTAATTTTAGCAATTTTAGCACATAGAATGGGAAAAGGCCCTAGAATGAGAAGTTTTCTTTCTTGTTGTTCCCTGCCACCCCCCAGCCCCAGAATTTCAAGGCAATTTGAAATTTGATATCTTTTTTAAAAATTGAAGTATAGTTGATTTATAGATATCCCAAGTAGCTCAGTGGTAAAGAATCTGCCTGCCAATGCAGGAGATGGGGCTTTGGTCCCTGGGTCAGGAAGATCCTCTGGAGAAGGGAATGACAACCCACTGCAGTATTCTTGCCTGGGAAACCCCATGGATAGAGGAGGCTCGTGGGCTACAGTCCATGGGGTCACAAAAGAGTTGGGTACAACTTATTGACTGAAAAACAACAATGTAGTTTCTTTACAATACTCTGTTAGTTTTAGGTATGCAACAAGAATTTGATATTTTTACAGATTATGCTCCATTTAAAGTTATGAGAAAATACTAACTATATTCTCTGTGCTGTATATTTCATCCTCGTATCATATTTATTTTATGCCTAATAGTTTGTACCTTTTAATGCCTTTTTTCCATCCTGTCCATCCCTCCACCCTTATCTCATTGGTTAACTACTATTTTGCTCTCTATATCTGTGAGTCTGTTTCTATGTTATTTTCATACAGTATCTGTCTTTCTTTGACTGACTTCACTAAACATAATACCCTCTAGGTCTATCCATGTTTACAAATGGCAAAATCCCATTCTTTATTGGACTGCAAGGAGATCCAACCAGTCCATTCTGAAGGAGATCAACCCTGGGATTTCTTTGGAAGGAATGATGCTAAAGCTGAAACTCCAGTACTTTGGCCACCTCATGCGAAGAGTTGACTCACTGGAGAAGACTCTGCTGCTGGGAGGGATTGGGGGCAGGAGGAGATGGGGACGACAGAGGATGAGATGGCTGGATGGCATCACGGACTTGATGGACATGAGTCTGAGTGAACTCCGGGAGATGGTGATGAACAGGGAGGCCTGATGTGCTGCGATTCATGGGTTCGCAAAGAGTCGGACACGACTGAGTGACTGAACTGAACTGAACTGAAGCAGTGTAAGAATATGCAGCCTTGACGTACTCCTTTTCCTATTTGAAACCAGTCTGTTATTCCATGTCCAGTTCTAACTGTTGCTTCCAGACCTGCATATAGGTTTCGATATGGGGTTTAGGGGTTCACAAAGCTAGAATATTCATCTCTCATCTTTTCTTGTGAATTCCAGTCTCAATTAAACCTCTGAAATACAGTTATTCA
Source organism: Oreotragus oreotragus (assembly GCA_006410675.1). Classification (NCBI taxonomy): domain Eukaryota; kingdom Metazoa; phylum Chordata; class Mammalia; order Artiodactyla; family Bovidae; genus Oreotragus; species Oreotragus oreotragus. The sequence continues at coordinate 48,533 of SJYX01019338.1, read as the reverse complement.
AGATGTCAATTGTTTCAAACTATGTCGTGCAATTCCAAAAACTTTCAAAAGTTGTACACCCACATAGGACTATTTTAGTAGACTAAGTAGGCATTAAATTCAGTAAGTCTTAATTCCTTTTCCTATAATTAGGATTTTAAAATATCTTAACAAAAAAGAGATTAATCCTTTAATTAATGAATAACAAGCTTCTAAAAGTTTTGACTTAATAAAAAGTTTAGGTTTCATACTAAGCACAGTAATAGGGGGGAAAATACTGCTTTTTGTGTACCAAGAACAATGCTAGTCTTTTACTTATTTTAAATACTTAATTGGGCTTCCAGGTGGCACTAGTGGTAAAGAATCCACCTGCTAATGCAGGAGATACAAGAGATGGAAGTTTGATCCCTGGGTGGGAAGATCCCCTGGAGGATGGCATGGCAACCCATTCCAGTATTCTTGCCCAGAGAATCCCAAGGACAGAGGAGGCTGGCAGGCTAAAGTCCGCATGGTCGCAAAGAGGCAGACATGACTGAGCAACTGAGCTCACACAAATATTCAGTCATAGTTTAGTTTGCTTTCTAGACAAGATTTCTGTTTTTATACTTTTCATTTTACTTATTTATGTATTTACCTATCTATTTAATGTAAGGATGAATAAAGTGAAATAGTTCACATGCTGGTGACCATTTTTAAAAGTTTAAAGAAAAATATGTATACAGACACAGAAGCATAAAGCATAAAGCATACAGACCAGTGCATAATGAATTAGGCAAATAAAGATGCTCCATTGTGGAATCAATTAGTGAGTTATCTGGAGACTCCCGGGATTTGTTGTTGTTGTTGTTGTTTTTGACTGTGTGTGTCTGCGTCTGTTCAGGAGCAGTAAGGATAGGGAGGGGAATAGATTGTTAGTGTCTTACTGCTCACACTTCATCCTTCCCAGTTTCTTGATTTTGTAGACTATTTGCTACCTAATAAAATTAAATTTCATCAGTGATAAAAGCTACCAGAATTGGTTAGGAGCTATATTTTAAAAAGTGATGGTGCCATGAGAACCCATGGTGGACACAGGCAAAGGTTAGAGGAGCCTATTTTCTAGGCTAGCAAGCTTCTAGGCATACAGTGGGGCTGGGGATGCCAGTCTACATAAATTGCTCTAACTGACTCCACTTCCGTTCAGAAATACTCAAGTGCTTACGTCTTGGCGAACATGGTACTTCTCTTCACTTTGGTAGTCACACATCCTCCTGATCTCTTTCACAAGTTTGGGAATTCCAGATGGCAGGGCAAGTTACCTAAATTGATACGACATTAAGACTGGACTTGAATCCAGGGAAGAAAAGATCAGTAAAAGCTGGAGAGACAAAGATCTTACTTATTAAAATAAGTGTTTTTAGAAATAAAAATATACCTATTTGGCCTCCAAAGAATCTAATGTGTACCGTTCAATGACCAAAAGAAGACTGAAGACCATAGGGAAATAATAAATGTGTCACAGAAAAGTGGACCTGGAGAAGGAAACTGAAAGTAAAGGCATCTGAAAAATAACTTTTAAGATGACAATATTTAAGAACAGTACTAAATGAAATACCAGACCACCTGACCTGCCTGTTGAAAAATCAGTATACAGGTCAGGAAGCAACAGTTAGAACTGGACATGGAACAACAGACTGGTTCCAAATAGGAAAAGGAGTACGTCAAGGCTGTATATTGTCACCCTGCTTATGTAACTTATATGCAGAGTACATCATGAGAAACGCTGGAATGGAAGAAACACAAGCTGGAATCAAGATTGCCAGGAGAAATATCAATAACCTCAGATATGCAGATGACACCACCCTTATGGCAGAAAGTGAAGAAGAACTAAAGAGCCTCTAGATGAAAGTGAAAGACGAGAGTAAAAATGTTGGCTTAAAGCTCGACATTCACAAAACGAAGATCATGGCATCTGGTCCCGTCACTTCGTGGGAAATAGATGGGGAAACAATGGAAACAGTGACAGACTTTATTTCTCGGGGCTCCAAAATCACTGCAGATGGTGACTGTGTCCATGAAATTAACAGACGTTTGCTCCTTGGAAGAAAAGTTATGACCAACCTAGACAGTTTATTAAAAAGCAGAGACATTACTTTGCCAACAAAGGTCCATCTAGTCAAAGCTATGCTTCTTCCAGTAGTCATGTATGGATGTGAGAGTTGGACTATAGAGAAAGCTGAATGCTGAAGAATCGATGCTTTTGAACTGTGGTGTTGGAGAAGACTCCTGAGAGTCCCTTGGACTGCAAGGAGATCCAACCAGTCCATCCTAAAGGAAATCAGTCCTGAATATTCATTGGAAGGACTGATGCTGAAGCTGAAACTACAATACTTTGGCCACCTGATGTGAAGAACTGACTCCCTGGAAAAGACCCTGATGCTGGGAATTATTGAAGGCAAGAGGAGAAGAGGAGGACAGAGGATGAGACGGTTGGATGGCATCATCGACTCAATGGACAAGAGTTTGAGTAAACTCCAGGAATTGGTGATGGACAGGGGGGCCTGGTGTGCTGCAGCCCATGGGGTTGCAAAGAGTTGGACATGACTGAGCAACTGAATGGAACTGAACTAAATGAAATATTTGCTGAAACGAGTGTTAAGTGCTCAAGGATGATAGAAATGCATAAAATGAAGACTGTAGAATAATAGAAAGGATATAAAATGTTTTATTTAACAAAAGCAAGAGAGGAAAGTATTGTTATTATTTTGGGACTCTTTCCATTTATATAAAGGATTCTCTAGTAAAGAGGAAGATTAATGTGAAGCCGGGAAGCAATAAACATGAACAGGAAACAAGTGTGCTTCAACAATAACAATAAAAAGTCATATTTTGGTGAAACTAGTAATGACTAGGCAGTGGCACCCCACCCCAGTACTCTTGCCTGGAGAATCCCACGGATGGAGGAGCCTGGTGGGCTGCAGTCCATGGGGGCGCTACGAGTTGGACACGACTGAGCGACTTCACTTTCACTTTTCACTTTCATGCATTGGAGAAGGACATGGCAACCCACGCCAGTGTTCTTGCCTGGAGAGTCCCAGGGACAGGGGAGCCTGGTGGGCTGCTGTCTATGGGGTCACACAGAGTCGGACATGACCGAAGCAACTTAGCAGTAGCAGCAGTAATGACTAAACACTGCCCTCTTCTGCAGCAACAAATCAAGGAACTGAATTAAGTAGCAGCAGACTTTCAGAAAACTAAACAGTAGCATTCAACTATCACATATCTCGGCACATTAACATTCAGTCTAAAAAAGTAGGAAGAAATGCCAGACACCAGAGATAATCTACAAAAAGAAGAACAAAAATAGAAGTACTAAATGCAATAATTTTAACCCAGATGATGTTTGGCAGTCTGTGTAAATATTAGTGTATAACTAAGTACACTTAATCTTAAAATAGAAGTTCCCCAAAAGTTTTACGTGACAAAAACAATATCCAATATAATTGTAATTCTGAAAAAAAAATCAGTCCAATTCTATATCATTCTGCAGATTCATTCTTGAATATGAAGGCTAGTTTTAAGTGCCTAGGGACAAGTGCCTATGGGACAAGCCTAAGTTATTCTTATATTACAAGCTGGGTTATATCTTCCCTAAATCCATAAGATTCTTTTCAGCTTGACAGCAATATGTGAATGGGGTTGTGGATTTGTATCAAATTAGATTCCCAGATAGCCTCTTTCTTTGTGGGTAACTTGCTCTTTTCTAGAATTCTCTCGTTGGGGCTTCTCTACAATTTAGCCAAACTCCATGGTGGCAAGGACATCTGGACGTTTACCTCAATGTGTTCAACACGTTGTCAGATCGAGAAATATATATGCATCACAGAATGGAAACTTTTGGTTTCAGAGAGCACTGGAAATACCTCCTAAGAAGAGAAGTGTCTGTTTGGATTAGATGGTTTCCAGTGAAACAGATGGGGTACCAGCCTCCTGGGTTTAAAACTGGCAGAACCTTTTAGGGCATTCAATAAAAGAATCAACAGTGTTTAAAGAGGAAGCAGAAACACTGGGGTCAAAAACATGACATATTTTTGCATGCCAAATAATAAAGTTAACATATCTACAAGTTAAATGTGCCAATAAGTTTGATAAATTTGATTCTTTGACAGAGTACAATTGCTTGAAGCAACAGAAAATTTGATTTACTTTTTAAGATTTCAATATTTTTGTCCTGTAGTCATTCAATTTAGCATATAAATTTCAATTTTATAGAAAACATTTACTTTCCTATAGTCTAGAGTTAGGATAAACTAACCTAGAGTGAGTTCAGCCAAGGCTCAACCAAGAGTGAGTTCAGGTTAATTTAATAATCACGTATTGGCTACTTAATATGGTCAAGTTGGTATGCTAGTTTCAAAAGATGAGTAACACTCAGTCTCTGCCTTTAAGGATTCACCATTTAAGAATAAGTTCCTAGCATTTTTCCTGTTTCCACATGCAGCACATGGGCAAGACATTCCAGAAGTGAGTTATAACCTGGAGGATTTATCTTCTTAAGAGTCTGACAGACTGTGGGCTTCCGTGTCCTCCAGCTTCTTATCTGAATATCGTTGATATATTAGAATGAAACCAATTTAGACTCAGTGGTAAAGAATCCGCCTGCCAATGCAGGAGACATGGTTTTGATCCCTGGGTTGGGAAGATCCCCTGGAGGAGGAGAAAGCAATTCGCTCCGTATTCTTGCCTGAGAAATCCTATGGACAGAGGAGCCTGGTGGGCTGCTGTCCATGGGGTCTCAAAGAGTTGGACATGACTGCGCATGCACGCACTTATAACAAAGGCTTTCGGGTGCTACGTAGAAATCTGAATCAAACACAGTTGAGGGAAGACAATGAGTTCAGTTTTGTATGTGTTCTCTTAGATTCTTTTGGGATATCCACGTACACTATCCAACATTCCAGCATTCTGGGAAAGAGGATTCCAGATTGAGAGAACAGCAGGGCCAAATACCCAGAATCTGTTTCTTACACAAGATACTGAAGCAGGCAAGTGAGGATAGGATGAAATGAAGCAGGTGGGGAGATAACTGGAGATGAGAAACAGGAAGGGCCAGTCCCTGCAGGATTTCCTAGGACAATTTAGAATTTTGGCCTTTACTCTGCAAAAGAGAGGAGTCCTTGAGGATTCAGAGTAAAGGAAACCCTTGGCTGAGGTCAGCACTGAGGAAATGTGAGTGTTCTTCAAAGGACAACAGTGGTCTGCACAACAGTCTTTCTCAGTCACATTCATGAGGTTACGAAGGATGTCCTTCAAAAGAGCACTATACAAAAGCAGAAGACAATTTATATCAAAGAAGACTTTTTATATCAATTACTAATTTTTATATATGTGGAGAATGGCTTTTATTCTTCCATTGAGTTTTAATCTTTTGCCACAATCATGTTATCAGACAAAACAATAAAGTTCCAATCACAGGCAATATATAGACAAAGAAAAAGTAACAAAGAGAAAAAGCAATCTAGGATCAAAATCACAGAAAAAAGTAAAGGAAATAAGTAAAGAGTACAGGGGAAGGACTTGCTTTATTAGGCAAAGAACACATCTTTCCAAAAGACAGGAAGAATTTAGGCATGTTGATGGGAGAGTTAAGGAATTTCCATTAAGAAACCCTTACTCTCCTCTGTAACATATAAAAGAGGTTAATTTGCTTAGAGAAAGATTCTAGATGTTAGAATTGGGGACTTGAAGGGGTTGGCAAGCATTTGAAATAGCTGTAATGGGAAATGGTGCTGAGAAGGCAGCTGAAATTGAGAACCATAAAAATATAATGTCACCATTGCTCACATTTATGTGATTTTTTTTCTCCAGCGGCCCCCCAGCATCTCAGAAATAGAAGTAGAGAAGGCAGATGTTTGGATTAAAGGAAGTTTCAAAACATGCATATAACAAGGGACGGGCTCTGGGAGACTGAACTTCTGGCCATGATGTACTAACAGGGACAGAGTTTGCCCTCACAACTTAAAAAACTACACGTGCGTGTCTTAGTTGCTCAGTCATGTCCAGTTCTTTGCAACCCCGTGGACTGTTGCCCATCAGGCTCCTCTGTCCATGCGATTTCCCAGCAAGAATACTGGAATGGGTTGCCTTTCCCTTTTCCAGGGGATCTATCTTCCTGACCCAGGGATCGAACCCACGTCTCCTGCATTATAGGAAATTTCCTTACCATCTGAGCCACCAGGGAAGCCCCACAATTTACAATAACTAGCATCTAATAAAAGAAACGCAGTTCAGGCAAACAAGCAAAAAAGTAGAATTCAAAACCAGAAGATAAATCAATCAATATTAAACAGACATGGAAATAGCATGTTGAGAAAATTATCAGTCTATTTAACACTCTCAGATAGGGCTAAATCCACTCTCTCAGATCTATATAATAAAAAAAGGAACTCATGAGCATCATGAGAACAGTAGTGGAGTACATGAAGGAGACTTCTAGAGTGAAACATTCCCCATCTCCATGGGATTGAGGTGTCTAAGTTAATGTTCATGCACGTAAGTGGTGCACTGTGACTTTAAAAGATGCAAACTTTATCACTAAATGTAATCTCAGAAAAAATAATATTTCTATTGAAAAATACAGCCAAACTAACTGATATAAAACTATATCTGCTGCTGCTGCTGCTGCTAAGTCGCTTCAGTCGTGTCCGACTCTGTGCGACCCCATAGACGGCAGCCCATTGGGCTCCGCCATCCCTGGATTCTCCAGGCAAGAACACTGGAGTGGGTTGCCATTTCCTTCTCCAGTACATGAAAGTGACAAGTGAAAGTGAAGTTGCTCAGTCGTGTCCGGCTCAGCGACCCCATGGATTACAGCCTATCAGGTTCCTCCGTCCATGGGAGTTTCCAGGCAAGAGTACTGGAGTGGGATGCCAAACTCAGCTAAACTAAATCTAAAATTACAAACATTTTAGAAAGAAGTAGATCTTTAGGCAAATATTTCTTCGATAAATCACTAAAATCACAATCCAAAAGGGAAAAAATTGATAAATTGATTTAATCAAAATTAACAGTGGGACTTGCCTGGTTGTTCAGTGGCTAAGAGTCCATGCTCCCAAGGCAGGGGACCCAGGTTCAGGGGCCTAGGGAACTAGATCCCACATGGCACAACTTAAGACTTTGCATGCTGCAACAAGAACAACAGAAAAGATCCTGCATGCCCCAGTGAAGACTGAAGATCCCACATACTGCAACTAAGAACAGGCTCGCCAAAGAAAGAAAGAAAAAAAAAAACTAAAACAATTATTAAGATTAACAATGTCAGTTCTTTGAAAGAATAAAAAGATAAGTCACAGATGAGAAGAATACACTTACAAGTTACATTATCTGATTAAAGACTCGTATTTAGAATATATAAAAATGCTCAAACCTCCAAAATAAGAAAACAAACAATTCAATAAAAATGGCAAAAGATTTGAGCCGAGATATATGTATTATCTTACCAGAGATACAAATGGCAAAAATACACCCTCAAAGATATTTAACATCATTAGCCATTAGGAAATGCACATTATAAATCACAAGATACCACTTTACACCTATTAGAATGATTAAAACTCAAAAAACCAACAATAACAACAAAAACTGCCACTACCAAATACTGATGAGAACATAGACCAGCTAGAACTCGCATTCATTGCTGATGGGAAAGCAAAATGAGAGACACTCTGGAACACAGCTTGATATTTACTCATAAAGTTAAACATGTGCTTATCATATAATAGGAAATTCCACCCCCCCTTTTTTTTTTTGGTATTTTCCCAATGAATACCCATCCTCATGCAAAAACCTTTAGGCAAATAAAACAGCTTTATTCATAAACACTAAATCCAAGGACAATCCAAATGCTCTTCGGCTGGCAAATAGATAAGTGCTGGTACAACCATACAGTTGCATATTACTCAGCAATACAAAGAAATAGACTACTGATATGAGCAACTAGATGGATGAGCTTCAAATGCATGATGCAAAGTCCAAAAGCTACATACAGTTTGGCTTCATTTCTCTGATATCCTGGAAATGGCAAATATAGAGGAGTGGGTATCTGGGGAGGGGTAAGGGCTGATCTTGGCGGGGCATGAGGGAAGTTTGGGGTTGGTGGAACAGTTCTGCATCTTGACTGTGGTGGTGAGAGCACAGCAACACATACGCATCAAAGCTCACGGAACTGTATACTTCAGCAAGAGAATCTCACTGTAAACTATACTCCAATATTGCTGACTGGAAAGAGAATTACTGTGGAGACGATTATAAACAAGTGTGTACCTATAGCCCAAAAGTTTTTGTACTTTTAAAAAGTTTTAATTCACCTAATAAAAAAACACACCTCCCCATGATGATTACTCCTCGGAATCTTTGATATAGATATTAACATAAAACACATAGAAATGTAAGTATAAGCATGTTAATAAACATGTCACTGTTTGGATTAAGAAAAAATCAACAGTTAATGTAGAGAAACATAAAGGATGAAACAACAACCCTTAGGAGAATGGTTAAATAAATTATTGTGCGTGCATATACACACATGGGCTTCCCAGGGGGCTCAGTGGTAAAGAAGCTGCCTGCCAATGCAGAAGATGCAAGAGCCACTGAGTACATACACACTACTGGTGGCATGGTATCACGGTCAGGAGCGTGGACTTGGGTCAGAACTTTCTGTCCAAATGCTGGTTCTGCTACTATGAGTTGTGTAACTTTAGACATATTGCTTCCTCTCTGTGACTCATTTTTCTCTTCTGTAAAATGGAAATAACAGTAACAGTCTTGAACTCACAGGATTTTTGTGAAGATTAAATGCTACATATATGTCAGTACGTATAAAGCGCTAGGTACACCACTGATACATAAACAGTCAATAAACGTTTGCTATTGTTAGTAGTAAAAATTGAGATTTCAGCTCATTCTAGAATCTCAAGAGATAAGGTCATGAATGCTTCAACTAGAGGATCAGAATCTAAGCAAGTCTCTTTTTCTTAGTCAAGGGAAAGAATTATAAAAAAAAAAAAATCCATATATCCAAAACGGATAGGACTGAAATTGTCTTTTCACAAAAAGGAAAAGTACTCTCTACTTGTAATGTAATCCTATACATAAGCCTGACACTTTCCCCCTTTTCTTCACCTCCTTATCCAAAACTGTGCCCAGGTGCAGAAAAAGGATTTGAGCTAGTAGAAGGGAATTCATTGCCATCTAAACTCCATATGGTCACAAGAGATACCAGAAAATGAAAGAAGGTTCAGTCAAAAAGACACTCGCAGTAAAACTGAATTTTTAAAGCTACATCTGTCATATTATTTGTGCCACATGAATCATTTGGTTGCAGTGAAGACAAAAGGAACTCAGTGCTAGAACTACAGGATGTGTGTGTATCCGTGCGTGTGTGTGTGTGCAAGCGCCTGTGCCTTTCCCAGAACATATGTCATCCCACTTGGCTTTTGCCAAAGGTGAAATTGGATCTTGTACTAAAATATAGCAATATACAATCAAAATGTTGGGGTTTAGTCCTCGTTGGGAGAAAAAGCATTTGATTTGAACTTGGGTTAGGCGGCTTTGTTGACGTTTTCCTACGAATGAAACAAACAAAATGATGCTTTTATCTTTTCCATATTAGCGCCTCTTCTTTTTCCCTCCCCCCCTTGTTTGTGGCATTCCACAACAAGAATGGAAACTTTTCAGGCAATCAATGCAGCCGAACCATGTGAAAAAAAAAATAAATAAATAAAATGGATGGAATGGAATCACTGGGCGACTCGCATGATATGGCTACAGCGAGGCAGATCCTAGAGTTGGAATCATATCATTGTAGCATCTGCAGCGGCCTCCTTAGAGAGTACACAGTAATCATCTCTCTTCATGGTCAGTAACCACATAAGGACAACACCAGACGATGCCAGTGGTTTTGGTCCTGTAGCGTTTATATGCTTCCCCGCGAAGACAGTCATGCCAGATAATATTCGTCAACCTTGTCCTTGGTCTTCTCTCTTGATGGAGGCAGATGTTTATTCTCCATCTGTACTATATGTCAGTGTAACTGCAGCCTTAATCTGGCAAAGGGTGCCTCTGATATGATGAGGCCATCACAGAAGCTGCTGGAAAGATTACTCTGGTGAATAAAATCAGTTTATGGCTAAAAACATTTATTCTTCATTTTGATAAGCTCTTAACAAATGGAAATTTGCCTTCCTACACTTTTGCCAAGCATAGGACTATGTTTATTTCTCACTATATGGGTCACCGAGGATTCCCAGCTGTTAGCTAGAGTCAGTTGTGCATTGCTGCACTCAGCAACATCTGTTTCGCAAAAACAGTATCCAGCTTTTAGCGCTCAAATGGAGGTTATACCATATGCCGGCAGACCACTTAGTTTTTACCTTGGGAACTAACTTTACTTGAGTCAAGGTAACAGAGGAAAAACTGAATATTTAAATGTTACCCGGCTTCAGTCACATCTTCATGTGTGCCTGTCATTTCCAACTATATATAGTAAAGTTACTTCCAAGCATACACTGCAAGCTGTTCCTCTGTTTAATTATTAATTGGAAGAAAGTTTGTTTGCAAAACAGTTGAGATGTATTTTGTGATAGATGTGGATGTTGAAAGTAGTGCCATAAGGTGATTTTGCTAAGAGAGTATTCTGTTAAAACGTCGATTATTAGCTATGGACAAAAGCAAATCAGGTGGATAGCCCCGAAGGTGTGCCATGATGGAAACCTACAGCATACCAAATATTTTCTTACATTACAGAATAGTCTTCATTGCTTGACTTTTCCCTTGGTTCCCTTGTCTTAGCCCAATATACTTTCCAAAGGAAAATAGAAAATAGAACTTGTGTTTTCAGTTTATAAGAAATTTAAATTTAAAACATATATTCAAACCAATACAATATTGTAAAGTAAAATTAATTAATTAATTAATTAAAAAAAAAAAACAAATGCATGTTGGTTTAAAGTTTATATCCCTGTTACTGTTGTTGTTCAGTTGCAACATTGTGGCTGACACTTGTGGCCCCATGGACTGTAGCCAGCCAGGTTCCTCTGACCGTGAGATTTCCCAGATGAGAATACTGGAGTGGGTAGACATTTCCTTCTCCAGGGGATCTTCCCCACCCAGGGATTAAACCTGGGTCTCCCACATTGCAGGCAGATTCTTTCCCTGGTCTGAGCCACTGGGGAAGCCCTGTAACTTTGGTTACCTTCTATTTTAAAGAATTTTCTGCTTCAAAAGCTAAGTCAAGGCCAGTCCTACGTAGAAATGTGAATTTATTCATCTTGACCCCCTCTGTAGCTGAGCCTATCTCTCCTTTCCTTGAAATCTAAAGTCATCTATCTTTTGAGTTATCCTCAATGAACTTCACTTTCAACTATTTGTCAACAAAACTTTTCTGAAATATTTGCTAACAAAATTCAAGCCCCTCCCACCTTTTTTGCAGAAATAGTCCCCCCCCCCCTTCACAGGTAACCTTGGGAAAGAGCAATGGTGAAGATGAGAGTAAGAATGGTAATAAATAACTAATAGCTGCCGTCTATGGGGTCACACAGAGTCAGACACGACTGAAGTGACTTAGCAGCAGCAGCCTTGTCCACAAACAAAAACCAAGATGACCAATGTGGCTGTTAGATACCTACAGTTTGAAAACTTTGATTATAACAATAGAAATCTCATTGTATCCAATGAAGCCAAGGCAGGAGGAGCAGATAGATCTGACAATGGACTCAAGGTGGGAACCAGAAACCAGAAATCAAAGTCCTTCTCTCCATTTCTCTGAGGCCATGCAGCCTTCGCTTTTCTCTGTGGGAGTGCACGTGACTCACAAACAACATATGAGCATGCCCTGTGGGAAATGGCTGTGTAAGCCTTGACTTTACACAGCCTCGCTGTATAGTCCTGGTGGGGCGCTGATGCCACACTCCTAGGATAGAGAACCTTCCTGGCCCAGGTGGAGTCATGTTTCCAAGGCTGATCCTTTCAGAGACAAATGACCTCATAGAAGTAACATCAAGAGAAACTTTGTTGTTGTTCAGTCACTCAGTTGTGCCCAACTCTTTGCGACACCAGGGACTGCAGCACGCCAGGCTTCCTTGTCTTCACCATCTCCCAAGGTTTGCTCACTCATGTCCGTTGAGTCAATGATGCCATCCAACCATCTCATCCTCTGTCACCCCCATCTCTTCCTGCCTTCAATCTCACCTAGCATCAGGGTCTTTTCCAGTGAGTTGGCTCTTTGCATCAGGTGGCGAAAGTATTGGAGCTTTGGCTTCAGTATCATTAGCTACTGATGAATTTTTTTAGGCTAAATCTGCCTCAGTGAGTATGGTTCTGACAACACAGAAAGCAAAAATATTTCATAGGTTTAATCCTGCTCTTTCACAAGAAATGTATATCTGTATACTTTGATATAATTCAGTTAATATTCAATTAACAACCAAACTTTTACTGACCATTTACTATGTGCTACTGAGTGTTCAAGAACATTCCGTCTCTGGTTCTCTGGTCTTAACCTTTGGGAATGCACAAGCTGGGGGCGGGGGTGAGGAGGGGAGTAGGTGGGTGATGTTTACGACACAACACTGGATCCTGCACAGGGTAGGGGAGGTGTTAGAAGTTCTGTAGAAAATTCAGAAAAACCCTTTCTTATGAAGGTGAAAATACTTCTGCTGCTTTTTTAGGATCAATTCCTCTTTCATTAGGACTTCCTTGGTGGCTCAGACGGTAAAGCGTCTGCCCACAGTGCGGGAGACCTGGGTTTGATCCCTGGGTCAGGAAGATCCTCTGGAGAAAGAAGTGGCACCCAACTCCAGTACTCTTGCCTGGAAAATCCCATGGACGGAGGAGCGTAGTAGGCTACCATCCATGGGGTCGCAAAGAGTCGGACACGACTGAGCAACTTCACTTCACTTCACTTCCCCTTTCACTGGCATAGGTGGGGCTGTGTGTGCATGCACACCTCATAAAAAATACGATGGGAATTTTTTTTCTGAAGAAAGCAAAGAGAGGAAAGAACTCTGTGATAAAGCAATTGATGGGCTCTAAAGAATTTCTGATTTTCTATGAGGTTTGGGGGCCCATCTTGGTTCAGGAGGAGGCTCACAAGCTCCTCTTATCTGTAATAAAATCAACTTTATAGACCAATGGTCTTTCCTTTCTTTAGGATCATTGGGACCATGATAATCTGATGAAGCTGGAAATCCTCTCCTCAGGAAGAAAAAAACTGTCACCTAATTTTTGCATACAATTGGAAGAAAACTTTTCCCCTCCAAAATTCTAGAAGAGTATATGGACTCCCTAACATCCATCCACAGAATCCTATTTAAGAACCCCTATTTCACTCTGAACTCCCACAAAGTGGGGAACAGGTGGGGGGGTGTCATCATATCCTCTTTTATTCCTAATTCCTGGCAGAGGGTCATCAAAAATTTTTAACAAATATTGAATGATAATAATAAAATTGATAGTTAACATCTAGCATTTTTCAATTAGCAGCAAAATTTTTCTCTAAGCAAACTATAACTAATTTAATCTTTACCACAACTTTAGAGGTAGATTTTATTACCTCCCTTTTATGGATGAGAAAATTGGTCAAAGAAGTTGCATAAGACATAAATGAATTAATTAAAATCCTTTCCAGGTCTCTTAAACCTAGCAGACCAAGGGTTAAGTTGTATTTTTCTTTAATTTCTTCTTAAGTACTCACCTAAATTTAGTTGAGAGATAGTAACTCAGATTTCCTATATTAAAAAAAAATTCCCATAAAGGAAATAACTTTTGTCATTTCACAGAGAATTTAAAAAAAGAAGAAGAATGCCACAAAGTCCCACCTCTTCTTGTTCTACAGATTATGAACACCAGTAACTTCCCCACATGGTTTCTCATTCATCACTTATTATTAAAAACAAAAAGTCTGTCCTGTGATTACCAAGGCAAAACTTCCAGACACCTAAGATAAGCAAATCTCACTATGGAGTTAATTTTAATGGCAGATCACAGATTCTTTCAAATGGACTGTCTAACATTTCTCAGAGAAGTGCACACTATTATTTGATTTTTGACGCCATCTTCCTTCTCCATTGGTATTTTTATTATGATTTGTTGTTGCTTTATTCTCCTCATTTCTTGTTCTATATTACTTTCATTTAAGTTCTCCCTAACCTACAAGCTTGATGAGCTGTCTATAAAGAAAGCAGGAAAGATATTAAAAATAAGAGGATTTTCCAGGTGGGTTCTCCCAAGCTCTCAGCTCTCTCGTTAGAATCAAGATTTTACAGTTACATCTGCATAGTTCTTTTTTTTTTTTTTAATAAAAAGTTTTATAAAGGAAAAAAATAGAAAAGGGTCCGAGATACCTCATCGCTCTTCACCCACCACCATCCAGCTGGCATCAGAGGATAGTACAAAGACCCAGGGTGAAACCAACTACGAGTACAATGGATCAAAGGACTCCAGCTCCCTTTACACAGGCAACAGAAGCATCAGTCTCTACCTGTCAACATGCCAGGTTACAAGTCTTCATCCCATATTTATATATTGTATTACATCTTACTGAGATTAGACTAGTTAATAAGAATTAAGGAAAGGGTTTTCTCAGGTGGCTCAGTGGTAGAGAATCTACCTGCCAATGCAGGAGACACATGTTCTATCCCTGGGTTAGGAAGACCCCCTGGAGGAGGAAATGATAACCCACCTCAGTATTCTTGCTGGGAAATCCCATGGACAAGAGGAGCCTGGTGGGCAACAGTCCATGGGGTGACAAAAGAGACATGACGTAGTGACTAAACAACAAGAAACAGCATGCCTTTAGTGTCCAGAGAAATGCAAGAGAATAAGGTGCAAATCTGTTGAACTAACTTACTGAAATACTCTTTTTCTACCTCTAGAATCAGAAAGAAAGTGAAAGTGTTAGTCGCTCAGTCGTGTCTGACTATTTGCAACCCCATGGACTGTAGCCTGCCAGTCTGTGATTGGCTCCTCTGTCTACGGGATTCTCCAGGCCAGAATACTGGAGTGGGTAGTGATTCCTTTCTCTAGGAGATCTTCCCGACCCAGGGATGGAACCTGGGTCTCCCATGTTGCAGGCATTCTTTACTGTCTGGGCCACCAGGGAAATCCCTTTCAATACAAATCTGAGTGTTATTTTCAATACAAGGATCAGAGCATCTTATTTTAAATTACTGATGGGATATCCTGATGAATGCCAAAGCCTTTGACTGTGTGGATCACAAGAAACTGTAGAAAATTCTGAAAGAGATGGGAATA
>SJYX01019338.1:12244-30431 GCA_006410675.1 Oreotragus oreotragus | reverse complement strand
CCTTGTCTTGTTCCTGACTTTAGGGGAAATGCTTTCAATTTTTCACCATTGAGGATAATGTTTGCTGTGGGTTTGTCATATATAGCTTTTATTATGTTGAGGTATGTTCCTTCTATTCCTGCTTTCTGGAGAGTTTTTATCATAAATGGATGTTGAATTTTATCAAAGGCCTTCTCTGCATCTATTGAGATAATCATATGGCATTTATTTTTCAATTTGTTAATGTGGTGAATTACACTGATTGATTTGCGAATATGTCATTTTCTTCTCTGGGTCTTTGCTTCTTCACTCACTGATTTACCCTATGTATAATTCACAGCGGGCTGCCCTGGTGGCTCAGATGGTAAGAAATCCACCTACAAGGTGGGAGATCTGGGTTCAATCCCTGGGTCAGGAAGATCCCATGGAGAAGGGAAGGGCAATCCATTCTAGTATTCTTGCCTGGAGAATGCCATGGACAGAGGAGCCTTGTGAGCTACAGCCCAGGGGATCACAAAGAGTTCCACACAACTAAGCAACTAACACATAATTCATAGTGAAGTCAAGACAGTAAAACGAGACAAGCTTGAGAGCACTTTGAAGAACAAAGGGTATTCTACAAAGCAGTGCTGTCCATATTCCAACTGGGCAGCGCGCGGGTGAGGGGGAGTTCTGGCTGACCTGTGTCGTGAGACGGTGGCTCAGCAAAGTATCATCTAAGTGAAAACCAAGAGCTATCAAGTTCCGACTCTTCACCAATTACCCAAAGGTTGGAGACACTCAATCAAGTGTCATCAGAAACAAACCAAAAATTTGTGGACCACAAAATAGATGACAGTCAGATCCTGGAATCTGAGCCAGTGCATGTTAGGAAGACTGATATCTGCTGAAGCAGTCTTTTGGAACAGTGAATGCACATGTGTGGCACCAATAGAATGCCCCATTGCAAGCAATCTCTGAACTCCCCAGACTCAGAAATAAACAACACTTAGGATGGGAGGTGGGGGGGTTCATGTTTGGGAGCTCATGTACACCTGTGGCGGATTCATGTCAATGTATGCCAAAACCAATACAGTACTGTAAAGTAAAATAAAGTGAAAATAAAAATTAAAAAAAATAAAACTCAAAAAAAAGATAATTTGCAGTGTATTTATTCCCTTAGGAAGAAAGGTATGTTCTCTTATTCTGGAGGTCCATGTGACAGATAAAGCCAAAGGAAAGCAACAGAAGTAAATGTGAGAAAGGGTGGGTCATTGCAAGTTTGGAAACTCAAGCATGGTTAATGGAGTCAAAATCTCAGAACAGTCTACTGAATAGACATGATGAATTTTCATAAGAGCAGAACAGCCTGTGATAGTTTTGAACAAACAAGTCAAGCTGAAAGAACACAGATCCTGGCTTTTGAAGTAGGCTCAATGTCAAATTCGGACTCTGCAACCTCAGGTATTATAATTATTCATAGTTATTTTACTTCTGTATCTTTCACTTTCCTCCCTAATAAAAGGGAGCCAATAATGATATGTTATGAGTATTAAATGATATAATGCATACAAAATGCCTAGCACAGAGATATTTAGAAGGTTGGTTCCAAGGTTATAACTGAAATAAATGATCTGTATTATTTCCAAAGCTCAGTGCCCATTTTACTTCTGGTGAGTCCTAAATTCTAATAGAATTGATGGAGTTCAGGGTAGACAAAAAGTGTCTGCATTGGTTTTCATATGATAATGTATGTGGAAGGATGTGGGAGGAAGGAAGGAGGAAGAGAAGGAGGAGGGGAAAAGACAGAGCACAAAGGAAGCTTAAAGGCATTGGAAAATGGTTACTCCCTGTGACTACAAGCTTGCAGAGAATTCCTGAGTCTTCTAAGAAGGATGGCTTGGTAGAGAAAGGGCAGAAGGATACATGAGTGATGACCCAGCTATGAACAGTGAGCCACTCCATATATCTCTAGGGGATTCCTTCTTGTTATATATTAAATCATCTAGCTTCTATTAAAATGCTTTATAAAAGCATCCAAAATGAATTTCTTTGTGCTAGATGTTTGTCAAAATCATATGAGGAGGGAGGAAAAAAAAAAAAAAGAGAAAAATCTCTAAGGTTTTCTTTGGAGGGTTACAAATCATTGAATTATGAGTTATACTGATATTTACAAGCTTGGCCTAGATATAGTACAGTAATCTATAAATGCTGTTCGAGTGATTTATGGCACAACTGTTCTAACACATTAACAATAGCAGGAAATGCATTTAATTTATTTTCAGGGAAGCACATTTACATTATTCACAACAAGCCATTTATAGGGAAATGTGCAACCCTTAAACTAAAGTGAATGCATCTCTAGTGGGTTTTGAACAGTTTTAACTGTCTAATAAATGCTTGTCTCCTAACTTATAACTGTACAGCCAGTGTAAATGTTCACTAGCTATCCTGTAAGCATGTTATTCTGTGAGTTAATGAACAGCTCTGGAATGCATGGCAGAATCTGTAGTCTAGCAAAGTTTTCTGAGTCCTGAATGACAAAGAGCCTCCTTTCCTTGCTGAAATTTTTTAAGGTGTGAAAAAGAAAATCATCTTTTATTCCTGATTCTATATCCTAGATGTGTCAGATGCAGCAGAATGATGTATTTCAAGATTCTGAAGATCTCCAAGCATATTTGGCAATTGTCAGGAAAATGTACCACCTGGCAGGCTACTATGGCTTCAGACCAATTTGCATTCTACCTGCACCAAGACAAAACTGTTTGGGGCTTTTGTCTATTTACCACATATATAAGGCTTGGAGACTTAGGTGAAGAAGAAAGTGAGAAAAGAAGAAAGTAGGAGTGAGGAAGAGACACGGGAGAGGCATGAGAGAGAGAGAGATGGAGGGAGTGACAGATGCAGGAAAAGGAAGCCCTATGCTAAATCACTATATGTCCTATTGTTTATTTCTCAGGAAACCCTTGAGGTAGAGTTACCTAAATAACTTTTTATAGATATAAAATGCAAGGACTACATTGCTAGATATAGACAATTACAATTGAATAGTCAGTGTCTTACCAATAAAACTTGTAGCCCTGCTTTAAAGTAATTAACCTATAACCACCAAAACTGTGTATCTTTATAAATTTCAAATTAGAAAACTCAGTGAAAAGAACATTGATCTTTTACAAGTTTAGATAGCTAAGTTTTACAAAATGGAAGTATATTGTGTGTTTGGATCATAATATATTTCTTTGCCATTTGTGTCTTTATGATGCTTGCAATTGCTTGAACTTTGTATTTTCTGTCTCTTGGCCACTGATCAAGACAATCCTTGTCATTTATGCAAAGGGGAAAGTGAACTACAAGCAGACTCTTTTTATGATTCCCAGATAAATTATATTGCAGCCAGGAGATAGCTACAAACAAGCACCATCTTTTGTAAAACAACAGTTGTTTTCTCCCACATTTGCACATTAAATCTTCTTGGATTAGTAAATGACTTTGACAGCTCAAACAGCCGATGCATTTTGAATATAAAGACATCTGTTTTCCAGCATTAAAGGACCATGCCCTGAGGCCTGACGGACATCTGAGAATTATAAAGTCTGCTGCTGCTGCTAAGTAGATGCAGTCGTGTCCAACTCTGTGCGACCCCAGAGATGGCAGCCCACCAGGCTCCCCCGTCCCTGGGATTCTCCAGGCAAGAACACAGGAGTGGGTTGCCATTTCCTTCTCCAATGCATGACAGTGAAAAGTGAAAGTGAAGTCGCTCAGTCATGTCCGACTTTTCGCGACCCCAAGGACTGCAGCCTACCAGGCTCCTCCGTCCATGGGATTTGCCAAGCAAGAGTGGGGTGCCACTTCTCCATTCTAAAGTCTAAGATGGTTTTAAAGTCAGAGAATTATAGCTCAGTTTTATAGGTGTTTGATAATACAAGCAGAATTCCATTATTCTAAATGCCATTATGATAAAGATTTTGTCCAACACTCTATTATATTTCCCTGACTCATTCAATTGTCCATGACAACAGTAAAATTTGTTGTATTAATTACAATGGTGTTCTATTACAAAAAGTTGCTCAACTAAAATTTTAGCCCATTTCTTTCAAACTAATGGTCATTCACAATGAGAATAAGCTAAGTGTAAGGGTCCGTCTAGTCAAGGCTATGGTTTTTCCAGTGGTCATGTACGGATGCAAGAGTTGGACTGTGAAGAAAGCTGAGTGCCGAAGAATTGATGCTTTTGAACTGTGGTGTTGGAGAAGATTCTTGAGAGTCCATTGGACTGCAAGGAGATCCAACCAGTCCATTCCAAAGCAGATCAGCTCAGGGATTTCTTTGGCAGGAATGATGCTAAAGCTGAAACTCCAGTACTTTGGCCACCTCATGTGAAGAGTTGACTCATTGGAAAAGACTGATGCTGGGAGGGATTGGGAGCAGGAGGAAAAGGGGATGACAGAGGATGAGATGGCTGGATGGCATCACCAACTCAATGGACGTGAGTTTGAGTGAACTTTGGGAGATGGTGATGGACAGGGAGGCCTGGCATGCTACGATTCATGGGATCTCAAAGAGCTGGACACGACTGAGTGACTGAACTGAACTGAAAGGTGTACTATATGAACAAAGTAATTCTCAGTACTACTTCTTTTGAAAAGTCGAAGTCTGAGTTGGGGAAGAGCAGAAAGAGGGCAGAGAACTCTTTATTAATGAAAATGAAAGTGCTATATTGTGTTTTATTAAAAACAAGCCTAAGATTTCACTAACCCCTTACTAGAGGAAATAATCAGAATAAGTTATGGGAGAGGGAGAGGGTGGGATGATTTGGGAGAATGGCATTGAAACATGTATAATATCATATATGAAACAAATCGCCAGTCCATGTTCGATGCATGATACTGGATGCTTGGGGCTGGTGCACTGGGACGACCCAGAGGGATGGTACAGGGAGGGAGGAGGGAGGGGGGTTCAGGATGGGGAACACATGTATACCTGTAGCGGATTCATGTTGATCTATGGCAAAACCAATACAATATTGTAAAGTAATTAACCCCCAATTAAAATAAATTTATATTAAAAAAACAAAAATTAAAAAAATTTTTTGAAAAATGACTAGACCATAATTAGCTGTTATACTCTAGGATAACTAGTTAGCCCTGTATTCACATATACAATATGATTGTGATCATATCTGTCCCAGGTTCCCATAGTATGGCTGTGAGATCATATATGTGAAGGCATGCAATTATAATCTTACTGTGGTTTCCTCAGCACTCATCAACACTTTCTGAAGAACTAGCTTTATTCTGTATTTAATAGCTTTCTTTGGTGACTTTGTGTGTTTGTATATGTGTGTGTACATGTAGGAGGATCAGAGAGAAAATGCATATATAGTATAATAAAATTTACCCTTTTATCTAGTTCCATATATCTAACTTTTTCAAAGTTATCCTAAGAGTTACTCTTAAATTATCACTAACATTAGCTACTTCCAATTTACTAATATCCATTCTAACAAAATTTTAAAACCACACAAGACATTACCTCATACCCATGAATTTGGAACCTGTACTACCTGAAATACTATTTACAAAATGTTTTTTGTGTATGAAATACAATAAAATAACTTAAATATTTACAAAAGTGATGAACAAATATTACATTCTTATATTCTATTGTTTCTACGGCAATACACATGTAGCATCTCTGAAATTTATACATACTCATCTTGCTTTCATTATCTCATTTCAAACCTTTATAAATAATGTCAAGTATATAGTAATGGAGGAGTAAATGTACTGTTTACTGTTGATACTGTTTACTGTTGATACTGTTTACAGTATCAATCCACTGTTACTGGACCATAGAAAATATCATACAGTACTACCAATTATGAAGAGAAAGAAAGGATAAAGTTCCCTAAATAACCTAAAAAAAAAAAGACAAAACCAGAAGTACCATATGATCCAGCAATTCCACTCCTGTGCATATATCTGGAGAAAACCATAATTTGAAAAGATAACATGCAACTCTTTGTTTATAACAGCACTATTGACAATAGCCAAGACATGGAACCAACCTAAGTATTCACTGACAGATAAACAGATAAGAAAGATGTGGTACATATATACAATGGAATATTATTCAGCCTTAAAAAGGATGAAATACTGCCATTTGCAGCAACATGGATGGACCTAGAGTTCATCATACTAAGTAAAGAGTTGGACAAAGACAAATATCATATCACGCATAAGTGGCATCTAATTTTAAAAGATGCAAATAAACTTATTTACAAAATTTACAGGTATCAAAAACAAACTTATGGTTACCAAAGGGGGAACATGGTTATGGAGGAATAAATGAGGAGCTTGAGGTTCACACACAACACTGCATATAAAATAACCAATAATAACCTACTGTATAGCACAGGAAACTCTAATCAATATTCTGTGATAAGTTATATGAGAAAAAAATCTGAAAAAAAATGAATATATGTATGTGCATAATTGGATCACTTTGCTGTACACCTGAAACACAACATTGGAAATCAATTATACTCCAATAAAATTTAAAAAAAATTACAATAAAGAAAGAAGAAGAGTAGGAAGAGGAAAAAGAAGGGAAAGAAGAGAAGGGGAAAGAAGGAGGGAGGGGAGAAATTGGGGGAGGAGGATGGGAGGAGCAGGAGGAGGAACAGAGGAAGGGGATGGAGATGGACTGGGAGAGATCAAGGAGAGAGAGAAGAAAAGGGAGAGAGAAGGAAGAAAAGTAAAAGAAACTATGCCTATTAGAAACTCAGAACACAACTCAGCTCGCACATTAACTCACCTTGTGTGTATCTGGATCAATCTGATTGAAGTCAGTTCATTTTGTTTTGTGAGGTGAAAGTTGCTCAGGCATGTCCGACTCATTGCAACCCCATGGACTGTACAGTCCGTGGAATTCTCCAGGCCAGAATACTGGAGTAGGTAGCCTTTCCCTTCTCCAGGGGATCTTCTCAACCCAGGTCTCCCACATTCAGGTGGCTTCTTTACCCACTGAGCCACAAAAGAAGCCCAAGAATACTGGGGTGGGTAGCCTATTCCTTTTCTACCGGATCTTCCCGACCCAGGGATCGAACCGGAGTCTCCTGCATTGCAGGTGGATTCTTTACCAACTGGGCTATCAGTGAAGCCCAAGATAAATATGAGTTGAGATATAGCTAGGAACTGTTTGATATCTGATCTGAGTATGTTTAACTATGGATTTTGGTTTCAGGAGGTTTACCTGCTCATCTGAGCAATCAGAAAATGATGTTTGCACACACTGTTAAATGAAGTGCAATTAAAGGAAAATTTTTTAATGGAAGTTTTTAGGAAATGTGTAGTTTTCGAAACACATGCTAATTCTATATGCCGGCAATTTAAAAATAATTTCTGAATCTGCCATTCAAAATCTCTGTTCTCTGCTCCGGTTTAGAAGAATCCCTGAAGTTTGAAAATAGCTACGTTGTACTTCAGGTAAGACAGGTTCTGCCCTCTCCGTGGAATATGCTCTATCACACAGCACGTATTCATGCTTTTTGCCTGTGTTTCATGACTACTGTCTTTCTCCACTTCTTGGGTTTACAGTGATCTTATGACCCTACATGAAAGGATTAATTTCTCAGTTGTGTCCGACTCTTTGTGATTTCATCGACTGTAGCCTGCCAGGCCCCTCTGTCCATGAGATTCTCAAGGCAAGAATATTGGAGTGGGTAGCCAATCCCTTATCCTGGGAATCTTCCCAACCCAGGGATTGCATCTGGGTCTCTTACATTGCAGGCAGATTATTTACTGCCTGAGCCACCAAGGAAGCGTGTGTGACACCACAATAAGATTTAAAGACTGAAATATATTTGACTATTTTGTATAATCTCTATTTTTTTTGCCACTTGTGCCATTATTCCATATTTAATACTTAATCACTTGAAAATTAACATATTAAATAGGTATCTAATGTAACTCTCCCCTAAAGGATTTTATAATAAACTATATTATTTTAAGAGGTTTTCTGTGACTAACATATCATTCATGATGGATCTATATATCTATTAATATCTCCATTATCATATGTGGAAATATATATGTATTTTTAAAATCAGATTCTTCATAAAGGATCATCAGCATAAAAGGGTATTAGTTTATATACAAAGCTAGTTCATCCTGATCAAAGTGAAAGTTGAGTACTTCCAAACCAAGTTGACACAGTAAATCTTTACTTAAATTGTTATGAATCAATATTTGCAAAAAAATTTTAAGCTAAACCAAAATTGATTTGGACTTACACAAGTAAGACGACAGAATGTTAGCAATCAGAAAACACTTTTATGTATTACATCATTCTCAGCCTTTTGAGACTCCGTGTCTCTTGTGTGTTAGGATGTGTCTGCTTTTGAGCTCCTTATTTGGCCATATGCTATAGATCGGATAATAAAGTATGCTGAGATTTATGAAATTCACCACAATTTTCATACTACTTTCCATGAGAAGGTATGAACAGACTGGCAAATAACAGGAGCAGATGTAACGTTTTCATATCTTCTTTTAATTAAATATTGTCATTTTGGAATAAAGAAGCAAAGGAAATGCATCAAAGAGAGGAATTTAGGTTTAGAGGCCATGATATACACTATGGTGAAGAAATATGAGGAAGGAAGTCTATCTTATGAACACTGGAAAGATCGTGTTTCCTGCAGAAAAAGATTGCTTTTATCTCTAGTGATTTTAGCATAAGTAATGACATTTAAGGATAATTTTTGAAAACTAATATCAACAATGGGAAAATTAAAATAGCAATTTCATTTACAGTAACAGTGAAAATATAGAAACAGAAGGAATAAGTTAAGATATACAAGACCTCTATATGGAAAACTATAAAACAGTGCTGAAAAGAATGAAAAAAGATCTTAAAATGGAGAGATATACCAGGTTCATGGATTAGAAGACTTAATGACATTTAAGGATAATTTTTGAAAACTAATATCAACAATGGGAAAATGAAAATAGCAATTTCATTTACAGTAACAGTGAAAATATAGAAACAGAAGGAATAAGTTAAGATATACAAGACCTCTATATGGAAAACTATAAAACAGTGCTGAAAAGAATGAAAAAAGATCTTAAAATGGAGAGATATACCAGGTTCATGGATTAGAAGACTATCATTAAGAGAGTAATCCTCTCCAAACTGATTTATTAATTCCATGCAATACTAATCAAAACACAGTGGCCTTGGTGGAAGAAATTGCTGATTGCATTCTAAAATTTATATGGAAATGCAAAAGACACAGAATAACTATGATAATCTTGAAGAAATTTTTTTAATGGAAGATTTTAATTCTTACTTTAAATCTATAGTAATTAAGTAATGTGCTATTGGTATGTGGATAAAATGATAAATGAAATAGAATAAACAGTCCAGAAATAGAAACACACATAACTGTTCACTTCATGGTATTCAAAAAGAAAAAAAGAAGGTCTTTTTAATAAATGATACTGGAGAAATGAGCTATTTGTATGGAGGCAGGGATCATTCATTTTATAGTATATATTAGTGCATTCAGATTACTTTGCATATTTGTAATAGCTCTGAGTTTCCTTTTTTTTTTTTTTTTTTTGCTTCTGCATGCTCTGCTGCTAACGACTTATACACCTGAGACTCTCAGATAATTTCCCTTGGACATTTTCCTACCTTTCTGAAACTGTAAAGAGAATCAAAAGTGCCTATATGATTTAACAGTGACTTAGTTCCTAAGTCATGTCCGACTCTTTGTGACCCAAAAAGGCCGCTTATGGTGGGTGAAAGACTAGTAGAGAGATACATGAGTCTAGTTACTTTACATCACTTTGCATCAAGAAGAGACTTTTTTATGTAATGATGCTCCAGTTCTGCTTTCAAAATCAGGCTGACTCAGGGACTTCCTTTGAAATGGGACCCTTATGTGGCTTCATTTTCTTTTCAGTTTTGCTTCCTTACTACATTATTGGCTTCTCCTTAGAATATTCCTTAATAATTCATTTATACTGAACTATTGGCTTAGGATCCAACTTTGGAAGAACCCAACCTGATACATCTGTTACACACACACACACACACTTTTGAGATGGACCGTAGATCTAAATGTATACCCATTCAGCATTCCCTCCAGAGAGGGTCCTCCCGCCCCCAACCTACGTAAATGCAAGATCCACCTTTCCCACCAGGGCTGCTAAAACGGGTCTGCTTTCCCCACCAGAATGATGTTGTTATTGCGAACCAGGGAAACAGGAAAAAAGGTACAGTCTCTATCCTCACAGAGAAGGTGATGACACCCCACTCCAGTACTCTTGCCTGGAAAATCCCATGGATGGAGAAGCCTGGTAGGCTACAGTCCATGGAGTCCTGAACAGTCGGATATGACTGAGCGACTTCACTTTCACTTTACTTTCATAGATCTAAATATGAAAATGAAATCGATAAGCATTTTAGAAAACATAAAGGAGAATGCTTTTACAGCTCTGGGTTAGGCAAAATAGATATGACCCATAATATATTACAAGAGAAGGAAATGGCAGCCTGCTCCAGAATTCTTGCCTGGAGAATCCTGTGGGCAGAGGAGCCTGGTGGGCTGCTTCCATGGGGTCACACAGAGTTGATCAAGACTGAAGCGACTTAGCATGCATACATGCAGGCATGCATTGGAGAAGGAAATGGCAACCCACTCCAGTATTCTTGCCTGGAGAATCTCAGGGACAGAGGAGCCTGGTGGGCTGCCGTCTATGGGGTTGAACAGAGTCGGACATGACTGAAGCAACTTAGCAGCAGCAGCATAATATAAAACAATAAATTGGATGACATTGAACTAAAATCTTCTGCTAAAACAAAAAACCCATAGTAATGAAGTAAAAAAAAATGAACTAGAGGTTATTAGAAGATATTTATAATGTGTTTATCTGACAAAGGACTTATATCTAGAATATTTAAGGAATTTCTTTAAATCAATAATAAAAATAGAGTGATGTCTGCAAAATGGTAAAAATAACAACTATCTGTGGACAAGGTACCTTTGTAAAAATCCCAGAACTCAAGGATGAGACTGAAGCAACCCTGTGCACTAGAGAAACAGAAAAACTACATTAGAAAATAAGACGAATGGTTTCACTTTGACTGCAATTCCCCACTCCCACCCAGGCTGGCACACTGCTGCCTCCACGGGGTTTCCCTGGACCTACAGTTCCTCCAGTGGTAGTGAGAGAGCCCAGGATGCAGAGCTAGCTTCTCCACTGTTGCAGGACGCTCTCAGAAGGCCCCCTTAGGTCTTGCTCCATAGGGATCACTGGGAGAATCATAAGCCAGTCCACTGTGGATCAGCAGCAGGTAGGAAAGTAGAGGGGATACACAGCAACCAGCAAACAGATCTTGGCGGACAATGTTTCTTCTGCTTGTGGCACCCAATATGCTTTGCCCATGTGCATAGCTGAGCTGGTGGCTCTCTGTGGCCAGGAAGCCCAATCAGCAGGTCTGATTTGGGTCCCCAGCAAATGGGCCACCGTCACCACGGACACCATTTTATAGCCCAACCTGGACAATGAAGCAAATCAGCAGCCCTGCTCAACTACTGAGCCAAGCCTCTAGTCCCATCTAACCAGGAAGCTCTTCCAGAGACCATATCTAACTACAGAGTTCATCCAAGGGCCAGTTTTATTAGAGGACCAAGCCAGCAGCCCTCCACAGCTGTTAGGGAGAGCCTCCTGTCATGCCTAATCAGTTAGTCCAGCCAGATAGCCTGGGCAACCATGGAGGTTATCCTACAGCCTTGCTCAGGCAAGAGCAAGCCAGCAGCTTAACCCAAATACAAAGCATATCCTCCAGGCCTGCCTAACCATGGAGCCCGACAATTATCATGGGCAGGCTTGCAGCCAAGTCTACATTTTGGAACTCAGTATACCACAGCACCCAGCAACAGAGTTTGTCCTATGGTCCTGCCCAACTGCTGAGCAGTTGTGCCCTCATCCAGGCAGGGAACACTGCCAGTAACACTGTCCAATTATGGAGTCTTACAAGTGGCACCATGCTGTCATGGAACATAGCCCGTGACCCTGTTCGGTGGTTACTGAACCTAGGAAATGGCTCCATCTGATGTCAGATCCAAACCATCAGCCTGGCTTCACCAGTGAGCCAATCCCATGGTCCCACTTGAATGTGGAGCCTGGCCAGCACACCCCTGACCTCAGAGCCTTGGCAATGGCCTGGCCCAACTAGAGATCAGAACAGCAAGCCTCATCTGCTTGTATACATTACCAGGTAACCCGTCCAAACCCCCAAACTAAGCTGACTGATGAGATCTTTCCTTGCTTAAAGGAAACTTTAAAAGGTGGAAGAAGAGGCTGCTTCCTGAGATGCACAGATACCAATGCAGAGACAGAAGGATCACAAAGAATAAGGTAAACAGAAAAACATGACAATACCAAAAAAATAATAAAACCCAAAAACTGATTCTAAATAAATAAAAATCCAGGTACTGTCTGAAAACAGTTCAGAATAATCCTCTTAAAAATTTCAGTGAACATACAGACAACAAAACAAACTTGGCAAACATTGCATGAACAAAATGAGATGTTCAACAAAGATTAAACACACACACACATAAAAAAAAAAAAAAGAAAACAATTAGACAAACAAAACAGGAAACCCCAGAGCTGACACATACAATGCCTGCACCAAAAAATTCAATAGAGAGATTCAACAGCAGACTTGGCAAAGCAGAAAAGAAATCAGAGATCTCAAAGATAAGTCATTTGAACTTAGCCAGTTAAAGCAAAAAAACAAAAACTAAAACTAAAAACAAAAAGAATGAAAGAGTGAAGAAAGCCTTTGGTGCCTATGAGACATCAAAAGAAACAATATATATGTTTGAATCCCAGAAGAAGAGGGATAGAAAGGGATAGAATGTCTATTTAAAAAATCATGGCAGAAAATTTTTCCAAATGTGGGAAGAAAAATGAACATCCAGATTCATGAAGCCACAAATCCCCAACAGGCTGAAATTAAAATGAGTTACACCAAGACATAAATAAATTGTCAAAAGTGGAATACAAAGAGAGTTTTGTAATCACAACACAAAATATACATAAAAACATATACATGTATAAAAATCCCAAGTAAAGATACAGTCAAGGTCAGATTCTCTAGTATGTGTTGACGGTGCATACATGTAACTAGAGCAGGGCCCTGTTGTGGTCCCCTCCCATACCTTCTGCTTGCCTTTTGCGTGTGGAAAAACTTAAGCCAAACAACAAGCTTAATCAGAGAAGTGAGAAAATGCAGAAGCAAAGGAAAGCAGCCAGACAGGACAAAATAATAGTTTAGTCATCAAGCAAGTTCCTTCTCAAGGGCTATAGATACCATTGAGGCATATCCTGTGAGCTGTTTTATAGATATGGAAACTCCCACCAGGTTGAAGAAGTTAACTTCATGGTGACCACACTACAGCCATAACATAAACTTCCACCATTCTGAGAATGGGCCTCAAAGAAATGGGAATGAACTGACCCTGGAATTCAAAATTTACAGTACCCCAAACAATCATGATGATGCTGATCAGACCACCACATGACCAATTTCAAGGTGACTGTCACAGCTGACTGTGCTGTTTCTGCATGTAGCCTCCTCCTTCTATCTATAAAAGTCAGGCTTTGGACAAGGAGTCTGCCTTATCTCCCCAGCTGTCAGCATCCAAAATAAAGCAAACTTGCCTTCTAACAACCTTGCTTTTTTATTGCCTTCCAAGGAGCAATTAGCCAGACCCCTACTTTCAGTGAAAAACAATCACTTTCAACTCTAGTTTCAAATGTAGAGTAAAAGGTATTTAAAATAGCTATAATACTTAATTATTGGATATAAAATATTAATAATGTATGTCAGTTATAACAGCAAAAACCTGAAACATGAGTGGGGGAGAGGGGTAAAAAGAGTTTTTTTCTAATATTATTAAGGTTATCAGCTTAAAATAAGATATTATCACTATAAAGTATTTTATGCAACCCTATAGTAACCACAAAGGAAAAATCTGTAGTAGATACACCAAAGGTTAAGATAAAAGAATCAAAGCATACCACCATAAAAAGTTACCAAATCACAAAGGAAGTTAAGCAGGAGAGGAGGAACTGAACTACAAAACCGTCAGAACACAATAAACAAAATGGCAATAAGATGGTACACAAATAAATATAAATACTTCAAAAATAAGTCCGGCCTTAAATCCTCCACAGCATGTGGAATCTTCCTGGGCAAGAGACTGAATCCATGTCGCCTGGACTGGCAGGCAAATCCACTCCAGTACTACTGCCTGGAAAATCCCATGGACAGAGGAGCCTGGTAGGCTACAGTCTATGGGNAAATATAAATACTTCAAAAATAAGTCCGGCCTTAAATCCTCCACAGCATGTGGAATCTTCCTGGGCAAGAGACTGAATCCATGTCGCCTGGACTGGCAGGCAAATCCACTCCAGTACTACTGCCTGGAAAATCCCATGGACAGAGGAGCCTGGTAGGCTACAGTCTATGGGGTCACAAAGAGTCGGTCCCGACTGTGTGACTTCACTCACTCACTCAAGCCACCAGGGAAGGGCCTAGAAATAGATTTGCAGCTTCCCTGGTGGCTCTGTGGTAAAGAATCCACCTCAAGGCAGGAGATCTGGGTTCAATGCCTGGGATGGAAAGATCCACTGGAGAAGGGAATGGCAACCCACTCCAGTAGTCTTGCCTGGAGAATTCCATGGGCAGACGAACAGGGCAGGTTACAATCCATGGGGTTGCAAAGAGTCAGACATGACTGAGCAACTAACACTTTCACTTTCACCAAACATAAGCAGATTAAATTTTCTAAATCAAAAACCACAGAAAAACTGAATGGAGATTTAAAAAATCCAACAATATACTGCCTACAAGAGTCATTTTAGCTTTAAGAATGCACATTTGTTGAAAATAAAAGGAAGAAAAAGATTCCAAGAAAATGGAAACCCAAAGAGGGCAGAAGTGACTATACTTATGTCAGACAAAGTGGCCGTAAGTTAAAAACAGTCACAGGAGACAACTATGGTCATTAAAGAATAACAAATGGATCAATTCATCAAGAAGAGGAAACAATTATAAGTATGCACCCAACATCAGAGCACCTAAATGTATAAAGCAAATACCTACAGAACTAAAAACGAAAATAAATAGCATACAGTAAGAGTTAGGAACTTCGGCTTCCCTTGTGGCTCAGCTGGTAAAGAATCTGCCTGCAATGTGGGAGACCTGGGTTTGATTCCCTGGGTTAGGAAGATCCCCTGGAGAAGGGGCAAGCTACCCACTCCAGTATTCTGGCCTGGAGAATCCCATGGACTGTATAGTCCACGGGGTCACAAAGAGTCGGACACAACTGAGCAACTTTCACTTTTTAATACTCTACTATCAAACAGACAGGCGTTCAGACAGATAGTCAAAATGTAAATGGTGGATGAGGAACTAAAAAGCCTCTTGATGAAAGTGAAAGAGGAGAGCGAACAAGTTGGCTTAACGCTCAACATTCAGAAAACGAAGATCATGGCATCCAGTCCCATCACTTCACGGGAAATAGATGGAGAAACAGTGGAAATAGTGTCAGACTTTATTTTTGGGGGGCTCCAAAATCACTGCAGATGGTGACTGCAGCCATGAAAGTGAAAGACGCTTACTCCTTGGAAGGAAAGTTATGACCAACCTAGATAGCATATTCAAAAGCAGAGACATTACTTTGCTAACTAAGGTCCGTCTAGTCAAGGCTATGGTTTTTCCAGTAGTCATGTATGGATGTGAGAGTTGGACTGTGAAGAAAGCTGAGCACCAAAGAACTGATGCTTTTGAACTGTGGTGTTGGAGAAGACTCTTGAGAGTCCCTTGGACTGCAAGGAGATCAACCCTAGGATTTCTCTGGAAGGAATGATGCTAAAGCTGAAACTCCAGTACTTTGGCCACCTCATGTGAAGAGCTGATTCATTGGAAAAGACTTTGATGCTGGGAGGGATTGGGGGCAGGAGGAGGAGGGGATGACAGAGGATGAGGTAGCTAGATGGCATCACTGACTCGGTGGACATGAATCTGAGTGAACTTCGGGAGTTGGTGATGGACAGGGAGGCCTGGCGTGCTGTGATTCATGGGGTCGCAAAGAGTTGGACACGACTGAATGACTGAACTGAACTGAACTGAATAGGCAAAGTGGACCAAACAGACATAAATATATCACTTAGCTGCAGTAGCATATACATTGTTCTCAATTTTCAACAGAATATTTTTCAGAAGAGATCATGTTAAGCCATAAAACAAGTCCAAACAAATTCAGCAAAATTTAAATTATATCAACTATTTTTTCCTACACAATAGTATGAAACTAAAAATCAGTACCATGAGAAAAGGTGGAAAATTCACAAGTATGCCATAATGAAACAACCCCCTCCTGAATGATCAATGGGTTAAAGAAGAAATCAAAAGGAAAATCCAAAAATATTTTGAGACAAATGAAATTGAAACATAGCCTACCAAAATATTTTTAAAAATGAAAATGTAGGGGCTGCAACAAAAACAGTTCTAAGAGGGAAGTATATAACTATAAATAGTTACACTAAAAAAAGAAAGAAAGAAAGAAAACCTTAAATAAATAACCTAACATTACACTAAAAGAACTACAAAAAGAATAGACTAAGCCTAAAGGTAGCAAAAAGGAAGGAAATAATGAAGGTGAGAGCAGAAATAAGTAGAGAATAAAAACAATAGACAATATCAGGAAAAATAAGACTTGGTTATTCAAGAGGACTCAAAAACTTACAAACCTTTAGAGAGGATCATCAAGGAAAAAAGACACAGGACTCAAGTAAATTTTAAAATGAAAAAGAAGATTTACAACTGATACCACAGAAATACAAAAGGATCATAAAGGCCAACTATTAACAATTACATGTCAATAAATTAGAGAACTTAGAAGAAACAGATAAATTCCTAGAAACATACAATCTACCATGACTGAATCATGAATAAACAGAAAACCTGAAGAGACCAAGCATCAGTAAGAGATGGAATCGAGAATCAGAAACTTCCCAACACAGAAAACCCTAGGACCAGATGGCATATCCAGAAAATCCTACCAAATATTCAAAGACAAATTCATTCCAATACTTCTCAAACTCTTTCAAAAAATAGAAGAGTAGGGAACATTTCCAAAATAAATTTAAAAGGCCAGCATTACCCAGATAACAAAACAGTACAGCAAAAGAAACAATAAACAAAACGAGAAGCCAACACATAGGATTGATTAAAATATTTGCAAGTCATATATGTTTAAAGATAGCTCATACAACTCAATAGCAAAAAATCAAATAATCCAATTAAAAAGGGTAAAGGACCCAACTAGATATCTTTCTAAAAATGACATACAAATGGCCAACAGATATAGGAAAAGATGCATAACATCTGTAGAGATGTTGCATTCAGTTCAGTTCAGTCACTCAGTCGTGTCCGACTCTTTGTGACCCCATGAATCGCAGCACGCCAGGCCTCCCTGTTCATCACCAACTCCCAGGGTTCACTCAGACTCACATTCATTGAGTCCTGATGCCATCCAGCCATCTCATCCTCTGTCGTCCCCTTCTCCTCCTGCCCTCAATCCCTCCCAGCATCAGGGTCTTTTCCAATGACTCAATTTTCGCATGAAGTGGCTAAAGTACTGGAGTTTCAGCTTTAGCATCATTCCTTCCAAAGAAATCCCAGGACTGATCTCCTTCAGAATGGACTGGTTGGATCTCCTTGCAGTCCAAGGGACCCTCAAGAGTCTTCTCCAACACCACAGTTCAAAAGCATCAATTCTTCGGCACTCAGCCTTCTTCACAGTCCATCTCTCACATCCATACATGACTACTGGAAAAACCATAGCCTTGACTAGACAGAAATTTGTTGGCAAAGTAATGTCTCTGCTTTTGAATATGCTATCTAGGTTGGTCATAACTTTTCTTCCAAGGAGTAAGCGTCTTTTAATTACATGGCTGCAGTCAACATCTGCAGTGATTTTGGAACCCCCCCAAATAAAGTCTGACACTGTTTCTACTGTTTCCCCATCTATTTCCCATGAAGTGATGGGACTGGATGTCATGATCTTCGTTTTCTGAATGTTGAGCTTTAAGCCAACTTGTTCACTCTCCTCTTTCACTTTCATCAAGAGGCTTTTTAG
>SJYX01019337.1:604134-614364 GCA_006410675.1 Oreotragus oreotragus | reverse complement strand
TGTCAATGTATGGCAAAACCAATACAGTATTGTAAAGTAAAAAAATAAAATTTAAATTAAAAAAAAAGAGAGAAAGAATTAATTGTAATGAGTACCTAAGGAGCTAAGAAAACACAAATCTGAAAGCTTAATCTTTATACCATATCTGCTGGCAAAGAGTTTGAGGTGAGTTACAAACATATAAAAGATATAGATGTATTACAGATATGAAAGAGAAGAAAGAGGGTAGAATTTACTATATACAAGCAATATTAAAATACTATATCTGGATGTTAATCGCCTAGCAGTTGGGAGTGAAATACATCATTAAAATGTCCCAGCATTTGCCAGAGGAATCAAGCTAATTTATTTGATACCTTCACATCAAATCAAAGGGACATTTATTTACATCGGGTCCTTAATTCTACTTTTTCTAAATAACTTTTTTATTTATCTT
Organism: Oreotragus oreotragus; assembly: GCA_006410675.1. NCBI lineage: Eukaryota > Metazoa > Chordata > Mammalia > Artiodactyla > Bovidae > Oreotragus > Oreotragus oreotragus. Next base: position 613,928 of record SJYX01019337.1, on the reverse strand, counting down.
TGGCTGTGATGGGTCTTGGCTGCTGCACGTGGGCTTTCTCTAGTTGTGGTGCGTGGGCTTATTGCAGTGGCTTCTCTTGTTACCCAGCATGGGCTCTAGGGTGTACAGGCCCAGCAGCTGCAGTTACCAGGCTCTAAAGCACAAGGTCAATAGCTGTGGCACATGGGCTTAGTTGCTTTGTGGCTTGTGGGATCTTCCTGGACCAGGGATCAAACTGGTATCTTCTGCACTGGCAGGTTGATTCTTTCACTGAGCCACCAGGGAAAAGAAACTGTTAGTCGCTGAGTTGTGTCTGACTCTTTGCAACCCCATGGACTGTAACCTGCCAGGCTTCTCTGTTCGTGGAATTCTCCAAGCAAGAATACTGGAGTGGGTTGTCATTTCCTTCTCCAGGGGATCTTCCCAACCAGGAATCGAACCAGGTCTCCTGGCATTGCAGGCAGAGTCTTTACCATCTGAGCCCTCAGGAAAGCCTGTCCTTAATTCTTAATTATGGCTTTGAAAAAAAACAACAATGATGACTGTGTGGAAATTTTTATGCTGACAATTTACAAGAGCTGAGAGTGTAATGAGTGTCATACAGGACAAGGAAATACATCTGTGCTTCATTTGGGTACAAAGCACTTATGATACTCTCCAGAACAAAGAAAGAGAACTACCTAAATGCGTGTTGCACTCTAATACTAGCATCATCCAAATAATGGTATGGAAGAGATCATGGGCATCTAGCCTATGTTACCAAGTTGCAAAAGCCAGAGCTGTGATTCTATTCTGAAGAACAAGTGAAAACAGATACAGGAGATGAACTAAGAATGGCTGGGTTATACCAACTCTAGCTTTACTGTTCAGAAAATATAAAAAGACACAGAATTAAATTCCAGTATCCCATTTTTATAAAGTGATTTTAGGATTACAGTTTTAAATTATCAGTACCCCTGGGATTCAGAATGATAACAAGATCTGGTTCAGTTTAACCTCTTACCTCTGAGATATCTCAATAACCAAAATGGCTTCCAAATAAAATGGGTGTGGCTCTGCAAATATTTGATAGAGCACTGATTCAAAAATAACTTTTATATAATCCAGGATCTCTGGATATAAAGGAGTACCTTTTTTTTTTTTTTTTAAATGAGCAAGGTAGATTACTTTCCATTCTGAGAGACAACTCGTTACAGTGGGACTAGCACTGTGCTAAGAGGTCAGAGAGGTTGCTACAGCAATGAAATAAGTCAATACATAACTTTAGAACAATGCCAGACACATAGGAAATACTATATATGTGTCATTTACCACTACTTTTTTGTCATGACTCAAATTATTTTCATCTCCACAGTCTCAACTTGCTCTTTTTTAAATGAGGCATTTCAAACCCTATCTCCTCTGCTTGCTAGCCTGTTTCCTGTGAAATCAAAGTAGTAATACCTGCCTCAAGATTATTTTAAGAAACAGAAGTAGATGGATGTAGAAAACAAACTTATGTCTACCAGGGGATAAGGTTGGGGAGATGGATAAACTGGGAGACTGGGATTTACACATACTCACTACCATATCTAAAATAGACAGCTAGTGAGAACCTGCTGTATAGCACAGGGAAGTGTACTCATTACTCTGTAATGGCCTATATGGGAAAAGAATCTAAAAAAGAGTGGATATATGTACTTGTGTAACTGACTCACTTTGCTGTATATCTGAAACACAACATTGTAAATCAATTATAGGCCAATAAAAAAAATTTTTAATATTATTTTAAGAGTTAAGCGAGGGAAATCTGATATAGTACCCTTAAGAAATTCAGTCTATGGCTCAATTAGATTAAGAATAGTTTTATAAAATTATCTATAAATTGTTTTCTGTGATTATTTTTATTAAATTATACATAATTTTTTTTAATATCATGTTCTTAATATGGAAAGTACAGTCTAAGTTTTTGAGAAACAGACTATGCATTTCTGTCATGTAGTGGTATGCGTCATTTGGTCTAACTACAAACTGTTTTAGTGAATCAAGCAGTCAGTTGTCATTTGCTTCTTTGTATGGATAGAAATAGCAAGTCATCTTGATCAAATACATGATCTAGAAAGCAAGATGTGAATGACCCTGCTGGACGGGATTCTCTAGACTTGTAAAGGGTCCCCTGAAGTCCTCCTATGGCTAATAGAGCTTGCAAGAAGAGGGCTTGACATCTCAGTCCTTACCACTTGAGATTAAACATCATAGAACTTTCTCCAGGGGATTAAAATAACTGAGTAAAGACCAGGTCCAGCTTTCCAGGTGGCTCATTGGTAAAGAATCCCTCTGCCAACATAGGAGTCATGTTGGGTTCAATCCCTGGGTCAGGAAGATAGCTTGGAGAAGGAAATGAATTTCCCAGTATTCTTGCCTGGGAAATTCCATGAACAGAGGAGCCTGGCGGGCTACAGTCTCTGGGGTTAAAAAGAGTCAGACACAGCTGAGCATATGAGCACACACAAAGACCAGGTCACTGTTGCAGGAGAATTTCAGGGGCACTCGAGGGGGCACTCCCCAGAAGGAAAGGACGAAGCCAGGCAACTAACGTACAAAGACAGCACGGGGCTTCCTGGAAGAGCAGCTGTTATAGACCTCTTTGAGGTCCCTGTAATCCAGTGGCCTGACAGTCCAAGAAGGCCCCACAGAGCAAGAGATGGATATGGGTTATACCAGTTATAATTATAAGGCAAGTACACATATATTAAGAAAAATTTGGAAAATAAGATAAATTGCTATTAATATTTTTTAAAGTTTTTTTTTATGTGGACCATTTTAAAGACTTTACTGAATTCATTACAACATAAATTCTATTTCATATTTCTGTTTTGGGGGCACAAGGCATGTAGGATCTTAGCACACCCCCTACATTGGAAGGCAAAGTCTTAATCACTAGACCACCAAGGAATTCCCCCAAAACAGACACGTTGAAGAAATTACAATAACAATTTGTATATATTATAATAGAATAATAAGCTAAGCAGTAAGAAAGTAAACATAGTCTCAGAAATTAAGTAACTACGACAAAATGAAAAATATCTGCAGATGGATGGTGATGATGGTTGAACAGCAAGGTGAATGTATGCAAGGCAATGAGATTTTATACTTAAAAATAGTTACAAGGGTAAAGTTGATGTATATAAATTTACCACACACACAAAAAAAGAATTCCAGGTGAGATTACGTGAAGGTATATGAATCGAAACCAACAGAAATTGTTAGACTTAAAAAGTAAACTTACTTTTAAACTAATCACAATTACTTCTTGCATACTTTCTCTGTTTTAAAATGGTTTTTCCCCATGCAAAGATTATTTCCTCGTGGCAATCTACTTCTACAACTCATTTTTACTTTAACAATCTTTGGAAACCTTTTCCCCATATTAATTCAATCTGTTAATGTATATTATTTTAGTAGTTACATGGTAACTCATCAAATATACCTAGCATAGTGAATTTAACCACTGTAAGACATTTTGATTGCTTACCGGTCTTTGATAGGATTAAATGAAAAGAGAAGAGAACTTTTCAATCCATATTTTTACTTATATTTAGATTTATTTTCATATGTAAGATTCCCAAACCTAGAATTACCAAAATAAACGTTTATTTTGACGCATATAGCCACATTTCCCCTCAAAAGCTTGATATCAAATTATTTTGGTTCAGGCAATCTCTGAGTACCAAATTCACCACACCTTTTAAAGCATGATTTGGAAATCTCTGAGAACTTGAAAAGTGAAAATGTCACATTATTACTTTTATTTTTATTTGCCTTTGTAGAGACTGATCATTGTCACAGGTTTGTAAACTAGTGTTTCCTCTGGTGAATTATTTGTTCATGTCCTTGGTTCAATTATCTACCGATGCACTTAGATTTGCCTAAAAGATATAACCACAAGATATTCATTGAACTTAACCATTTCTTTCACATCATAATGTAAGCTGTTTCAGTGTTTCGCCCACTACTGAATAGAAGGAAATAAAACAGGATAATTTGAAGATAATTCCAAATCGGAAAGTTACTCCCCAGGAGGTAACTGCAGAGGGAGAAAGACAATACCTGACTTTGTGGTAGCTTCTCCCACCTCCACGACTACACTAGGGGTGTGCACTGCTCTGTAGTAAATCAGGAATTCCACATCCCTGTCAAACTTGTGTCCATCGGCCAAGGAAACCTGAATTGGGAACAGACAAAGATGCCATGTTAGAACCATCGCTGCCTCTGCCCAGGGCTGAGGTCAGAGCTGAAGGCTACAGGCTTCTTCCATGAAGGAGAAAGCCAAGAGCCGGAACCAGAACAGAGAGAAGCCTCGGGAGATTAAAGGAGGGGTGAGGAGGGAGCGCAGTGTGATCCCCTCTGGGTTAATAAGAAAAAATAAGGAGGAAGAATTGAGTGAGGACCAAGGTCAGGATCTAAAGGAAAAGGGTACCAGCAATGATAATGCTCTCCTGTGAATTACCTGAGCAGAAGTCTTGTTATCTCCAAGGTACTCAATAGGACTCAGGGAGCAGTTGGATTGAATCCTGTCAATGCCATGCTGGGAACTGATGGTCGCCACCATGCTGATTGTGTAGGGCAGGTCCTCCAAAGAGACTACAGGAGTCTTCATATTAAGGCAACTGTCCTCAGAACATCCTACAAAAAGTTATCTTAGTTCTGTGTTCCCTCCCCACATTTTCCAGCACCCTACAGCCTTGAAGGGGTTTCCCCAATTACGTCAACTCCCCCAGGAGTATTTGGAGGGAGAGGAGACTGACCAGAGAGTGGGTACCGAGGATTCAGGATAGCAGGGAGCACGTAGCGCAGAGCCCCGTCTGCTTCCAGCGGCAGCTCCTGCACGTACTTCAGGGTGATCTCCGCCTGCGACCCGGGGAGGAGGTTCCCCACGCTACAACAGAACACGTCCCTGGAGCACATGTCCTCCTCTAACAGGAAGGCTTGGTGGCCACGGATGATGGCATTCTCGTAGTTGGTGTGTGCCTGAGGACAGAAAGAGAGCCGGCACGGTCGGTGGAGGTACCCAGGGTACAGAAAACAAAGACTAGCGGGGAGAAACGGTGACTGGTATTGCCAAGTTCACACCCGCACTTTGTTTTTAAATTGTATTATTTGCTTTTGTTTTCGGTTTCAGTGGGTCTCTGTTGCCTGCTCGGGCTTTCTCTAATTGTGGTGAGCAGGGACTACTCTTTCCTGAGGTGTTTGGGCTTCTCAGTGTGGTGGCCCCTCTTGTTGTGGAGCACAGGCTCTCATGTGGCCTTCAGCACTTGCAGCTTATGGGCTTAGCTGCCCCGTGGCGTGTGGAATCTTCCCAGGCCAGGGATTGAACCCATGACCGTGCATTGGCAAGCAGATTGTTACCCACTGTGCCATCAGGGAAGTCCCCACAGCTGTACTTTAAGCGACTCTGATGAACTTTCCCTCCAAATGATTTTAGGAAAATAGCAGTTAGAGGGGAATAAAGGAAAGAGCATTCAACATCAGCATTTTTTGTGAAGTTGCATTTGCTAGAGATCCTGAAGAGTATGCATTAGGGAAAGGAGGAAGGAGGTAATGAACTTATCCGCAGTACCGTCGACTTGTCCTGTAATTCTGCTTTAATATTCTTTCCATCCACCACGGCCTCGAAGCTGTAGACAGCTGAGTCTTCCTCCATGGGGAATATAAAGAAAGCCTCCAAGGGAACTTCCTCCTCATTCTTGTAGTTTAAGGTTGCAGACACACCAGCCACAAACTCACAGATGGACAAGGTCACAGAGATGCTCTTCAGTGGCACTGGAGACAGACCAGAGCTCAAGAGTTCAACACAATGTAACTGAATGCCTCCTGTAGGCCAAGTTAGGTACGAAGGCAAGTAAGAGTTATGAATCAGACTTACCTGGCTTCTCCCGGGGGGTCAGGAGGCCTCCTGGGTGCACCATGGTGACACAGGGTTACTGTGGAAAAAACACATGATGAACAGAGTCACATGCTGGGAGCTATACACTCAGAAAATTAAAGTGAAAGTTGCCCAGTCGTTTTTGACTCTTTGTGACCCCATGGGCTATATAATCCATGGAATTCTCCAGGCCAGAATACTGGAATGGGTAGCTGTTCTCTTTTCCAGGGGATCTTCCCAATCCAAGGATCGAACCCAGGTCTCCCGCACTGCAGGCTGATTCTTTACCAGGTGAGCCACCAGGGAAGCCCAATCACTCAGGTACCAGCATTGTATTTGCTTCTCTCTGGCATAATGGTGGAGGAAGGAACCTAGAAAAAAAGGCTGGATAGGTGAAAAAGTTGCCAACAGTAAGAAAAGAGTCAGTTGCTCAGTTGTGTCCGACTCTTTGCGACCCCATGGACTGTACTCCACCCAGCTGCTCTATCTATGGAACCCTTCAGGCAACCCCTTCTGGAGTGGGCTGCCATTCCCTTCTCCAGGGGATCTTCCTGACCCAGGGATGGAACCCAAGTCTTCTGCACTGCAGGCTGATTATCTACCATCTAAACCACTGGAGAAAACCCAGTAGTAAGGCTCCTTCTAAATGCCAGACCCAGGTGGGGAACCTGTAAGGTTCAGTAAGTATATACTAAATAGGAAATCTCTGAAAAACCCTGAGGTTTGTTCAAAGGCTGGCTCCAGTTTTTTCAAAAGCATATTTAATACACCACTTGTTAGAGATATTGAATCAGTGTAATTAGTTTAACCCCTCTGAATCTCAGTACTCTCTTGCTAAAATGAAAACCATAATAGCTGTATATCATATATGCACATATGAATTAGTACATGTGAAGTTCTTAGAATAGTGCCTGACTTATAGGAAACAGTTAATCAATGTTAATAGACATGAGTATTGTTCCTATTATTCCTTTTACTATTATTAAATAGACCTCTGCTGTTACTTTGATCATGCTATTCAGACAAGTAGGAAGCTGCCAAATTCAAAATGGACCCCCTTACAATTTGGAGCAATTACCTTGTAGCTTTTCTTCTGTGGCTCATAATTGAAATTGCTGATGGATTCTCCTATTTGAAGATATATTTATATGTGTGTATGTGGTTTGTACACATGTATGTGCCCAGTTGTGTCCAGCGCTTTGGACTGTAGCCTGCCAGGCTCCTTTGTCCAGGGAATTTTCAAAGCAAGAATACTGGAGTGGGTTGCTATTTCCTTCTCCAGGGGATCTTTCCCTACCCAAAGATCAAACCCTTGTCTCCTGCATCTCCTGCAATGATAGGGTGATCCTTTACAATTGAGCCACCTGGGAATCACTTATTTGCAGTGTGTGTGTATATTATATATATATATATACACATATGTAAGTATATTACATATATTACATGTAACATGTCCTCTATTTTAGATCAGGCCATTCTAAACATATCTTCCAAGTTTTACTATAACCTTAGACAACCATTTCATGTGACATATTAACAAAGAAATCAATGTATGTACATATACTGTGATTTACATTATGATTCCTTTATGCAGAGAAGTAATAGGTGGAGCTGGTCCTACCCATTGAAGATGCCCTGGGACTTTTCTGGACCCAGGCATTTGTGAGATTGCCTCTAAGTATTCTAGGCCATCTATGCTCATCCCAATCACCATTTAAAGTATAGAGAGCAAAAGAGACACAGATGTATAGAACAGACTTTTGGACTCTGTGGAAGAGGGAGAGGGTGGGATGATTTGGGAGAATGGCATTGAAACATGTATACTATCATGTAAGAAACGAATCGCCAGTCTAGGTTCGATACAGGATACAAGATGCTTGGGGCTGGTGCCCTGGGATAACCCAGAGAGATGATATGGGGAGGGTGGTGGGAGGGGGGGTTCAGGATTAAGAACTCATGTACACCGTGGCAGATTCATGTCAATGTATGGCAAAACCAATACAGTATTGTAAAGTAAAAAATAATAATAATAATAAATTAATTAATTAAAAAAAGAAAAAATAAATAAAGTATATCACACACTATCCACAATCCAGAGCAAAGTCCAGGTCGCTCCTCCAGATGATGGCAATCCTGTTTCTTATCGCGGTGCCCCTCCTCACAAATCAGAGACAATAAAACAGGCTCTTCCTTCCGTGTCTGTTTTTATTTTGAGCAACTGAGTAAACCCGAGTGTGGTAAAATGGCACAATATCTGACAGAGAAACACAGAGCGCAGTAGCAGCTGTAGGGGAGGAGAGGTTTCCATGCAGACTCCTGACTGGGCTAAATTCCCTGATAGAGAACAGGCTGGAGCTGGGGGCAGGAAGAATTGCTAACCACACCAGCCGGGCGCTTAAAGCAGGAGGAGGACACCGACCCGGGCACAACAGCTGAAGAAACTGCGTCAGATGTCAGGCCACCCATGCTCCAAAATTAGGTAATACTCACCCGGTGGTTTTCAGATGGGGTGAGAGAAGCAGAGGGACGTCTCCTATAAAGAAACAACCCTATTTATTTCCTGATTATGACCCCAGAACAAACCCCTCTTTGCCAGTCATTTGATTTCCTGCACCCTCCTCCCTACCCTTCCCCAAACAAATGATGCTGCGTCAGAATTAGTTCTTCCTTCAAGAAGGCACTTCAGAAATGCAGCCAGCAACAGGTAGGCAGACTGGCTACAGCGGCTGGCCAAGATCAAAGCCTTGAATCCCAGGCAGCAGGGAGAGCAGAAGATGGCTCACTGAGCCGGAGGCGGGGGGCGTCAGTGCCAGGTGGACCCTCAGGAATGCAGGAGCCCCAGCAGAGCGGGGGCGGGAAGGAGCAGCTGGCGGTGGCGCAGTGGGTCACACCCCTGCAGCCTGCTGCAGGGGAGAAGTGGAGAAGCCGGAATCCGGAGGAGTGGGTGAAAGCGGGACTCCTCTAGAAACGGAGTGACTGAGTCTTTATTCAGTCCTAAAATTTCAGCATCCAAATACTAACGGAAGGGATCTGAGTCGGTCCTCAATTTCTATATACAAACCTTTAGGGGCTGCAATCCGACTGGGGAGGGGGTTGAGGGTCGGGGGTGGGGGGACTTGGAGAGAGAAGGCTTGAAGCTCCATTTTCCCAGCATAAAATCACATAAAATTGAGAAAGCATCAAGTGTCCACAGGAAACAAAGGAAGGAAGAAAGAACGAGAGAAGTTGATCAAAAGTAAAATGAAGTAAAAGAGAAATGAAGTAGAAAGAGGGGTCTTGGGATTATCCGGAGATGGCTACATCCCCCTTCCACATTCAGCAAGATTCCCCTGAATCTCCAAACCCGCAGATACCCTCAGGGCATCGCACTCCAGGACTGAGTTCCCTACCCTGGGCTTGCAGTTAAAACGAGCCCCGAAAGATTTAAAGATGGGGAAAGGGANTTGGGATTATCCGGAGATGGCTACATCCCCCTTCCACATTCAGCAAGATTCCCCTGAATCTCCAAACCCGCAGATACCCTCAGGGCATCGCACTCCAGGACTGAGTTCCCTACCCTGGGCTTGCAGTTAAAACGAGCCCCGAAAGATTTAAAGATGGGGAAAGGGAGTTGGAACAGGCAGGTCTCAATCTTCAGGAGCAAGGGGTGCCATTCAGCGCCGGCGCGGGCACCCTAGTCACTTACCTCCAGCTGTTCCCAGCACTCTGCGTCGCTGCAGGCAGAAAACAGCTGCAGACAGAATTCCCAGGAAGCCACGCCCCCTCCTAGGGACCGGATGTAAGGTAGTGACTACGTGACTAAGGGATCGACGGAAAATTCTTAGACAGAATATTGAAAATTTTACTTCTCTCTGGTTCCAGTCCTCAACCCTGGAACGTGGTTTCCCGCCCCCCGCCCCCCACCCCCCCC
>SJYX01019337.1:592245-603997 GCA_006410675.1 Oreotragus oreotragus | reverse complement strand
GGTATCAATCTAGAGGGGTGGGGTGGGGAGGGAGATGGAGGAAGGTTCAGGAGGGTGGGGACATATGTATACCTATAGCTGATTCATGCTGATGTTTGACAGAAAACAAGAAAACTGTGTAAAGCAATTATCCTTCAATTAAAAAATAAATAGAATTTTACAAAAAGCCTCCATTTAGGAGGGCTCCGTAAGCTTTTTTTAATTGTCTTATTCAACAGGTATGTTCCAAAAGGAGAAAAATCAGAACCTCGTAATTTTTAAATATGAATATTATCTTTATTAGAACAATTGATACAAATAAAAATGCTGTCAAAATAAATCTTTTTGTCCCTAAAGGGGGTCATAATTTATCAAATTCTCTGCCTTTATTTCACACTATTTATTGTATTTCAGAGCTGTATGATCTATAAGAATTACATGATTATTATTTCCCCAGTGTTATAAACCTCTAGTTTTTCTCTCTAAATAGTTTAAAGGTTTAACACTGATGTTTAGAAAAGCTTTTCAAATGTCATATTTAAGTACTTTTCCCCTAAGGATTACATCATCCTTTTAGTAATTAACCAATCTGATTGCTTCTGGTTAAAATAAACTCTTTAGCAAAATTACACTCATGTGTTTACTATGGTGCAGTTATTTAAACAACTTGATTCCAGGAAGTGAAGCTGCAAAACATGTTTAGGTAAATAATGTTTTAGGTAAAAACATTATTCAAATGGTCCTGTTAACTAGATTTACAAACTTATTAGCAATTTCTATTGCAAAGTAAACCTTCATTTCAACAGAAGGCACCAGCCTTAAGAATAACTCAATATGGGTCATCATAGTGGAGGATAGAGGAGCTTGGCATGCTGCAGTCCACGGCGTCACAAAGAGTCCAACACAACTTAGTGACTGAAAAATAACAGCAACAATAGCTCGTCCCAATTTTGTTCGGCTCTGGAGAAATTTAACACTGACCTAAACAATTAATATACAGCTATTTCCAAAGGGCATAGCATAACGAAATTCCAGGCACTAAATTTGAAGACAGGACACCTGAGTTTGAATGGAAACTTTTTGTTACAATTGATATTCCTTAACCTAACTGGGCAGAGAAGGCGATGGCACCCCACTCCAGTACTCTTGCCTGGAAAATCCCATGGGCGGAGGAGCCTGGTGGGCTGCAGTCCACGGGATCGCAGAGTCGGACACGACTGAGCGACTTCACTTTCACTTTTCACTTTTATGCCCTGGAGAAGGAAATAGCAACCCACTCCAGTGTTCTTGCCTGGAGAATCCCAGGGACGGGGGAGCCTGGTGGGCTGCCATCTATGGGGTCGCACAGAGTCAGACGCGACTGATGCGACTTAGCAGCAGCCACCTAACTGGGAAATGATAACCATTTTACAGAACTCTTTGAGGCTTCAGTTTCATAATCTATGTGACAACTCTTTATAAATAGACAAGCAAAAATTATTTCCTTTTTCTGGGGTGACAATACCCATAACTGTGACCAAGCCAATAGAAGTCGACTGTAGCAACTGGCTAATTTTTCATCTTGAGTTGGGATTTCTGTTTTGCCTCAGAATAAATCAGAGCCTATTCATGCCTAAACAGACAGTGAACCCCTGCCTGCATTTGGGGCCCCTGATATAGCCAGACACTCAGTGAACTTGACTATTACTAACTATCCCCTGTCCTGCCTCATTCTGGCTTCTCCAAGATAACACAATCTTTCTCACCTGCATTTTCAAATTATTTATGTACAAGTACTATTTTCTACAGGCTTCCCTGGTGGTTCAGTGGTAAAGAATCTGCCTGCAATGCAAGAGATGCAGATTCAGTCTAAGGGTCAGGAAGATACCCTGGAGAAGGAAACGGGAAACCCACTCCAGTATTCTTGCCCAGGAAATCCCACGGACACAGGATCCTGGCAGGCTACAGTCCATGGGGTCGCGAAGAGTCAGACACGACTGAGCGACTTCACTTTCACTTTTCACTTTCATGCATTGGAGAAGGAAATGGCAACCCACTCCAGTGTTCTTGCCTAGAGAATCCCAGGGACGGGGGAGCCTGGTGGGCTGCCTTCCATGGGGTCACACGGAGTCAGACGCGACTGAAGCGACTTAGCAGCAGCAGCAGCAGCAGGGCCAGTGGGCTCTGTCATGTCCAGCTCTTTGTGACCCCATGGATAATAGCCCACTAGGGTCCTCTGTCCATGAGGTTTTCCAGGCAAGAATACTGGAGTTGGTTTCCATTTCCTGCTCCTGAGGATCTTCATGACCCAGGAATAGAATCTGCATCTCTTGTGTCTCCCGTATTGGCAGGCAGATTCTTTACCACTGCACCACAAGCTCCAAACGACGCCCAAAACAGCATTTTGAAGGATGTCTCATTGACCATCTACATCATAGTCACATACGATATTAAATAAAATGCAGACTTATCTAGAGGATTCAGTAGCCTGCAAGCCACTGAAACTCCCTAGGGAAATGTTACCATGCTGACGTTGGAACATGATGAGAAGCGTACAGTCAGCACTTGAATACACTGGAATTTACTGAAGAATCAGTATACAGAACTACACTTAGACACGTCTCCATCTCGTTTCCCCTTTTCCTCCACAGTACATCCATCGTAACTTCTAATCCACCACTGTCCTTTGAACCAGTTCACCCTGTGCCACACATGAGAGCACCACACGGCGGAGGGCAGAGTCCCCTTGTAAAACCAGTCTGGAGCTACTTGTTTCTCTCTGCTCCTCAACCCTCTTTCCATTCTGCATCTGAACTTCACTGTAGGTGAGGGAAGTAAATTAATATTGCAGGCGGATGACGTGCAGGAAGTGGCAATTACTCATGGTGGTGGCGCTAGACCACTACATAAGTGAACAAGGTTGAGCAAGGAGCTTTAGGAGAAATTTCAGGTTAATGTTACTCATAAGTTACTCATAGGCTAACAGCTTGTTTTGAGTAACATAAGTTAGCAGTTTTATTTCCACTATATTATCTTATTTTGCCAGTGATACCTGTAAACCACATCTCCTGTAAACAAAGCAAAACAAAAGAATGCCTTAGGGCTTCCCTGGAGCTTCAGTGGTAAAGAATTCACCTGTCATTGTAGGAGACACTGAAACTACATTAACATCAAAAATTACGTGTTTTTGTAATCGATTGAATTAACATTTCTTCATTCTTACTGTGCTAGGCCCCAAACTCTATTGGCTTTATATCATTGATTCATTTTTCATTTGAGTCGTTTGTTCCAAGATTGTATCCCCTCCTACAATATGTGAGGAAAATGAGGAGCCAAGGAAAGGCACCCACAGACCAAGTCGTCCAGTCATGAGTCGCTTGTGGGTTTTTCATTCTGACTATAAAATCAAATGATGGGGGCTAACAGTGCAAATAACTGAGAATATTTGTGCTCATTCAGGCCTTAGGTGCATTTTGGAATTCAAAATCAATTTAGCAATTTAAGATTGTTCCAAGATTGTATCCCCTCCTACAATATGTGAGGAAAATGAGGAGCCAAGGAAAGGCACCCACAGACCAAGTCGTCCAGTCATGAGTCGCTTGTGGGTTTTTCATTCTGACTATAAAATCAAATGATGGGGGCTAACAGTGCAAATAACTGAGAATATTTGTGCTCATTCAGGCCTTAGGTGCATTTTGGAATTCAAAATCAATTTAGCAATTTAAGAGCTACGTTTTTAAACATTTCCATGTACTGCATACTACTATTAAAACTATGAGAATTGAAAGTATTTTTTTCAAAAGTGAAGTCTAGGGGAAAGCGGAATCGACACCTTCCCTGCCAGCTGTAGCAACTGCAGAAATGCAGGAGACAATCTTTCTAGACAAGGCAGTTGAGGAGGAGGGAGCGATTTGAAGGGGGGGTTGACTTGGCGTGCACTGTGCCCCTCAGGAACGTTATTGCACGAGGAACGGCTGCTTTTGGGAGGCTATTGCCCAAAAGAAAAGATGTTTGGTTGTCACAAGCCAAAGATGTACCCATGTATAGAAGGCTGCTGTATTTGCAGAGCTAAATCCTCCAGTTCTCGATTCACTGACAGTAAACGCTATGAAAAGGATTTCCAGAGTTGTTTTGGGCTACATGAGACTCGTTCAGGAGATATCTGTAATGCCTGTGTCCTGCTTGTGAAAAGATGGAAGAAATTGCCAGCAGGATAAAAAAAAGAAAAACTGGAATCATGTGGTAGATGCAAGGGCAGGACCCAGTCTAAAGACTACACTGAAACCAAAGAAAGTGAAAACTCTGTCTGGAAACAGGATACAAAGTAACCAGATCAGCAAACTGCAGAAGGAATTTAAACGCCACAATTCTGATGCTCACAGCACAACCTCCAGTGCCTTTCCAGCTCAGTCTCCCTGTTAGGTTAACCAGTCAGATGATGGCTCAGATACAGAGATGTCTTCTGGCCCCAACAGAATGCCAGTGTTTTCCTTTTTAGATCTCACATACTGGAAAAGATAGAAAATACGCTGTGGCATTATCTATAAGGGCCATTTTGGGGAAGTCCTCATCGGCACACATCTATTCAAGCCTTGCTGTAGCAATAAGAAAGCAGCTGCTGAGAAGCCGGAGGAGCAGGGGCCAGAGCCTCTGCCTATCTCTGCTCAGGAGTGGTGACTAAGCCCCTATGTAGAAGGGGAGCAAAAACGATTTAAGTTTTGGAAAACAAAGCAACAAAATGACCCTCCTATTTTTAATTTGGATACCTGCTATTCTGCCAAAAGTTGGATTTGTAGAATAGTTTTGAATGGGTTATTTTTCCTCCAGTTCCACAAGAGTTTGTGAAGCCAGTGAAGCTTACTAAGAGATAAAAAAAGAAATGTACGTGATATTTAAGATGCTGAGTATTTCATAGGAAAGCTGAATGCTGCTGTAAAGTGCTCTTTAAGTCTTTTTTAAAAATCCCCTTCTAATGAATGAAACTAGGGGAATTTTCAGGGGACAGAGCTGGGATTTGTTGTATGATAAACGTATGTAGTTTTAGTCTTTCTATTTTGAGAAGCAGTGGTTGGGACATTTTTTAAGATGGCTGGCTACACTTGTTTTCCTTCATTATAATAAATTTGTCATAACTCAGTAAACACGGATTTGCCCCTAGAGGTAGTTGTTAATAACTGAAATATTAAGGTCTTGCCGAGGTTCTGGTGATTCAAACCTGTACTACTGAATATTAAGCAGGACAGACAGCTCTCTGGTGTGAATATCTTGAAGGAGTAATTTCTAAATATGTTGCATCCTGTGTCACCTCCCTCCATATTGGTATTTGATACAATTTTAATTTATATGAAACTTAAAAAGCAGAATCAAAACTTAAAGCAGAATTAAAGTTCCTCTTGAGGAAATGTCAAGTCTTTAGGATAAGCAATCCTATATGAATAGTACCAAAGCATTACCAGTTGGTAGAGAACATTCTCTATTAAAAATGTTAGATTATCTGAAAAATAACAATGTGCAAGTCTTTAGGATGGCACATGAGAAAAACAAAGGTTAATGCTTCTTGGGGCACGTTTCTTAGAGGGCTTGCAAGTGTGTAAATAATTTGTTTATGTTATGTGACTGGTGACTTCACTGAAAATCTGCACAATTCCGTTTTAGCTCTGAATTACTTCAGTTGGCCTTTGTGAAGGTTTTATCTGTGTAGAATGGTTGTTTGACTTGTTTTATCCTGTTAGGGTTTTGGGATTTTTGTTTGTTTGTTTGCTTTTTTCATTCTATAGTAAAGTAAAATTCTACTAAAAGAAAAGAGGTGTGTGTTAATGCTGAGTGGGTTGGTTTTGGTTTGGCTTCTTTTAGTCAGGCTTTCTGAACATTGAGGTGTTAGATGATACATCCTAAATGTGGAGCTCTTCCATTCTAAAACTTTCATTAAAAGCCTTTTACTTGAATCCAAACCAAAGTACTATCTATTGCCTCTTTTCTAAAAGTACAGGAAAAATATATCATCTGTTTTCATAATGAGGAAGCATCGTTTGCCTCCCTGGTAAAACGACTCAGTACTTATTTTTAAAACTGGATTTTACAGATTGGATAGTATACATAACAAGAGAGTGAGCCACTTTTTATGGGCACCCTATAGTTTCATAGTTCTTAATCAAAACTTAAAGTTTTATATTTCTTCCTTTGGAAAAAACTACAAGCCACGATATGCACAGACTACACAGTGAGTTGGGTCAGTGCTCCCACAGACTTTGAGGTGTATTACAAGAACCCCAGCCATTATCGTCTTCCTCCTGAGTTATTTTGAAAAATTTTTTGTACATTTTGGCTGCAGTATTGGTGGTAGAATATACTATAATATGGATCATCTCTACTTCTCTATTTATTTATTACTAGACCTCAACCACAGTCTTCTTTCCCCCTTCCACCTCTCTTTGCCTATAGGATGTACTGTATGTAGTCGTGCACTTTGTATTAATATATTAGAAATCTACAAATCTGTTTTGTACTTTTTATACTGTTGGATACTTATNTTTTGGCTGCAGTATTGGTGGTAGAATATACTATAATATGGATCATCTCTACTTATTTATTTATTTATTACTAGACCTCAACCACAGTCTTCTTTCCCCCTTCCACCTCTCTTTGCCTATAGGATGTACTGTATGTAGTCGTGCACTTTGTATTAATATATTAGAAATCTACAAATCTGTTTTGTACTTTTTATACTGTTGGATACTTATAATCAAAACTTTTACTAGGGTACTGAATAAATTTAGTCTTATTAGAAAATTTTTAAAAAAAGTGAAGTCTAGATCATCATTGCTCAATAGAAAGATAATGCAGGGTCTTTCCTGGTGGTCTAGTGGTTAAGACACCACCCTTCCAGTGTAAGATGTGCAGGTGTGAACCCTGGCAGGGGAACAAAGATCCCACACACCACATGGCTAAAAAACTAAAAAGAAAAAAAAATTTAGAAAAAGAAAGATAATACAGTCACATGAGTGATTATAATGTCCTAGAAGCCCATTTTTTAAAAGCAAAGAAAAAAAAGTAGCTGAAATCAATTTAATGTTTTATTTAATATGGTATATACAAAAACTTATATTTTAACATATAATGATGTAAAATTCCTTATGAAGCATTTTGCATTTTTTTGTACAAATTTTTGAAATTAATAATGTATTTATATTTACACTATACCTAAAATCATACTACAGTGCAAATGCTCAGTGACCACACATAACTAGTGGCTATAATATCTGACAACACGGGTCTAGAATATAATTTTTAAAAAATCAAAGTTGACTGTCAAATAATTGCCCCCTTTTAAAGAAGAGAACCATTAACACAAAAGTGGCAGAAACAGCACTGAATCACAAGTCAAATACATTTTGTTTCAGTGCCAGCTCTAACACAGGGTACCATCTGATCCATCAGAGAGGCTTTCTGAGCTCATGTTTTAACCTGTAAAAAAAATATATTAAATACTTCTAAGAATTGCCATACAAATTAAACAAGACATTTTGTCCATTGTCCATTGTGTATAAAAATATTTCTCATATTAAAATTTCTATTTTAGAGGCTGATGATGTCACAGACTAATTCACACGTTAGACACTATGTGACTTAACTAAGCATTAAGCGGACACTACACATCTGAGTCTAAGGTAGGTGTCCACATAATCCCTAAAAACCCACAGGCCAAGAATCAAAGGAACTGTGGTATCACCTAAGAACTAACAATGTGAAGACAAGGCAGGTGAGGAACTCTTGAGGATTTTCTTGCCACTCTCTGGAATCCCGAAGGAGCTGAGGGGACACTTGATGACACCAGCTACACTCTGAGGTCAGCAGGGGGCAGTGTGGTAGAAGCTGCCCCAAAGAAGAGACTAATTCAGAGCGGAGTCCAAGACCAACCCGGGCAGGGCGGCATTGGCCATTGTATATTCCAGAACATGAGAGAAAGCACAGCACAAGTTTTAGCGGCAGCTTGACTCCAGTTCCAATTGCTTCTAGATAGCTAGGTGACATGACCTTAAACAAGTGACTTTTTCTTAAACTTAATAAATTTTATACTGGAATATAGCCGATTAAAAATGTTGTGATACTTTCAGATGGACAGCAAAGGGACTCAGCCGTACATAAACATTTATACATTCCCCCCCTAAACTTCCCTCCCATCCAGGCTGCCACATAACGCTGAGCAGAGCTCCCTGTGCTATACAGTAGTACTTTATTGGTTACCCATTTTAAATATAGCAGTGCATACTTGTCAATCCCGAGCTCCTTCCCTCCTTTCCTTCCCCTGGCATTCCTTTCCCATATCCCTTCCCTCCATTCCTCCCCCNTTGGAAGAGGGTGTTTGCTATGACCAGTGCATTTTCTTGGCAAAACTCTATTAGTCTTTGCCCTGCTTCATTCCGCATTCCAAGGCCAAATTTGCCTGTTACTCCAGGTGTTTCTTGACTTCTTATTTTAGCATTCCAGTCCCCTATAATGAAAAGGACATCTTTTTGGGGTGTTAGTTCTAAAAGGTCTTGTAGGTCTTCATATATCCGTTCAACTTCAGCTTCTTCAGCATTGCTGGTTGGGGCATAGACTTGGATAACTGTGATATTGAATGGTTTGCCTTGGAAACGAGCAGAGATCATTCTGTCGTTTTTGAGACTGCATCCAAGCGCTGCATTTCAGACTCTGTTGTTGACCAGGACTCCCGTCTTCCTCGTGTAGTCACCTGACACTGGACATTTGGGTTGCTTCCATGTCTTTTTGTTGTTGTTGTTTAGTCACTAAATCATGTCTAACTCTTTCGTGACCCCGTGGACTGTATAGCCCGCCAGGCTCCTCTATCCATGGGATTGCCCAGGCAAGAATTCTCGAGCAGGTTATCGTTTTCTCCTCCAGGGCATCTTCCTGACCCAGCAATCGAACCCACATCTCCTACTTGACAGTCAAAATCTTTAGCACTGAACCACGTCTTGGCAATTTTTAATAGTGCTACTATGAGCGTGAGGGTACATGTATCTTTTCAAATGAGTTTTTGTCTTTTCTGAATATATGTCCAGGAGTGGAAAAAATTCAGTCATATAATTGTAAGTGACAAATGATGGAATTTAAAATTTTTATTTAGTAAGTATTTTGGGGAGTTCTCTCACAGTCCCGTAATTAGGACTCAGTGCTTTTACTGCTATGACTTTTGGTTTCAATCCGTGGTTGAGGAACAAAGATCCCACAAGTTACAGAACATGGGCAAAACAAGTATTGAGGATATCTACTAGATAGCATATTAAAAAGCAGAGATATTACTTTGCCAACAAAGGTCCGTCTTGTCAAGGCTATGTTTTTTCCAGTGGTCATGCATGGATGTAAGAGTTGGACTGTGAAGAAAGTTGAGCGCCAAAGAATTGATGCTTTTGAACTGTTGTGCTGGAGAAGTCTCTTGTGAGTCCCTTGAACTGCAAGCAAATCCAACCAGTCCATCCTAAAGGAGACCAGTCCTGGGTGTTCATTGGAAGGACTGACGCTGAGGCTGAAACTCCAGTACCTTGGCCACCTCATGCAAAGAGTTGACTCATTGGAAAAGACCCTGATGCTGGGAGGGATTGGGGGCAGGAGGAGAAGGGGACGACAGAGGATGAGATGGCTGGATGGCATCACCGACTCGATGCACATGTGTTTGGATGAACTCCGGGAGCTGGTGATGGACCAGGAGGCCTAGTGTGATGTGATTCATGGGGTCACAAAGAGTCGGACGAGACTGAGTGACTGAACTGAACTGAACTGAACTACAAATGAGCACACTGAAAGATGATGCAGCATCAGTTCTTTCACAATCTTGCAGTCTAGTAAGGAGAGGACTGGCCAACACATGCCTCATCCTGACCCACTGCTGAATGAATGAATCACCGTATCCAGTGCTCTCTTTGACTTAGAACCATCACTCCTAATATATCAAACCCATCCCTGAGGAGACCAACAAGTCATTATAAAAAGTGGTAGGAACTGGTTGAGTTTCAGAGATGAGGCAGAACACTACTGTCTATAGCAATAGTAGCAGTCTTTAGGGAAAGGTAGATTTTAAACTTTCAGAAGTAGGGAGAATTCACTTAGGCTGAAGGACACAAAAGGATATTCAGGTGTAAGATAAAATAATCACCACCAGATTCCTAATTCAATCAGAATACTTTGTTTTTCTCCAGCTTAGAGATTCATGGCCTGAAAAAGAGGTAAGATACATTAACTTACACAAGAAGTTTTTCATTTCCTAGAAAAATCACAAAATGAGATTGGGTGTATCCCCCAGATTTACTGACATATAACTAACAAATAAATATTGTGTAAGCTTCCCAGGTAGCCCAAGTTTAAAAGTGTCCACTTGCCAGTGCAGGAGATGCAAGAGTCAAGGGTTCAGTGTACAGGTTGGAAAGATCCCCTGGAGAAGGAAATGACAACCCACTCCAGTATTCTTGCCTGGAAAATTCCATGGACAAAGGAGACTGATGGGCTATGGTGCATGGGATCTCAGAAAGTTGGACAAGACAGGGCAATTGAGTACTCACACACATACATACTTAAAGTGTACAAACTGATGATTTGATATATTTTGAGATGATTATCACATTAACACATTAACCACCTTATATGGTGATTGTTTAAAAAAATTTTCATTTATAAGATAAATTCCTGGAATCTGATGTACAGCATGTGAATCTTATTCATAATACTATTTGTATACTTGAATTTGGCTAAGAGATCAACTTTTAATGAAAAGAAATGAGTTCTAAAAGATATGGATTATGGTACTAAAAGAGTAGATGTTTGACACAGTATTCTTGCTTATCCTTAAAATAAAATATTATAGATAAACATCTGTTCTCCTTATATATGTTCTAGCAAAATTATTGCATAAGGTCTACTGGAGTCAATATTTTATTTTTTATTTTTATTAAAAAAATTTTTTTGAAGTTAAGTATTTTAAACACAAAGCTTCAAGCATATCCAAGACCTATATGAGCCCTCCACCAGCCCATGAATCACACATAGTGTGAATAATGTTTAGTAAAATAAATCTCAAATCAGACTATTATGATCCTGTGGGTGTGAGTATGTGTATGTGTCACTGTCTCACCATGCAAGTAGTTTGTTTGGAACTAAAAATTATTTGTAATTTGCTTCAAAATTATCTTGAGGGGTAATACCAGATTGCAAAAAACAATAAATGTAATTCAAAGGCAAGGAGAAGTGTTCGAACCATCTCATATTCTTCTTGTAACGTGGATAAGTCAAAGTGAAATGAGCTAAAGCAATGTCTTCACAGTTATACCAGGCATCCCTTCTAATGTGGAAGGAGATAATTTAAGTGCTTTGCTCTGTGTTCTAACTTCTGTTTGTTGAATTAAAGGTGAGCTGAGTCCTTATACATAAGTGTCAATGTGTTATTTGACTTAGTATAAATATTTCAAATATATCAAATCCTTCTCTGTGGGGCAAAGCGAATCATTGATCTTATTCTCATACAGATAATTACATAATTTATTTTCCACTATGGTTGGAAATTCTTCTGGAGGAGGGCATGGCAACCCACTCCAGTATGCTTGCCTGGAAAATCTCATGGACAGAGGAGCCTAGCAAGCTACAGTGCATGGGGTTGCAAAGAGTCAGACATGACTGAGCAACTGCATACATATTCCACCACTGATATGGTGCAGTCATCCAAAAAACACTAAGGGGTACATGTACCTCTAGAAGATATTTTTCTTTAATCCTTAGACAGAAATTAATATAGGACTTGGGT
>SJYX01019337.1:562048-572518 GCA_006410675.1 Oreotragus oreotragus | reverse complement strand
TTTAATCCATTTTGAGTTTATTTTTGTGTATGGTGTTAGAAAGTGTTCTAGTTTCATTCTTTTACAAGTGGTTGACCAGTTTTCCCATCACCACTTGTTAAAGAGTTTGTCTTTAATCCATCGTATATTCTTGCCTCCTTTGTCAAAGATAAGGTGTCCATAGGTGCATGGATTTATCTCTGGGCTTTCTATTTTGTTCCATTGATCTATATTTCTGTCTTTGTGCCAGTACCATACTGTCTTGATGACTGTGGCTTTGTAGTAGAGCCTGAAGTCAGGCAGCTTGATTCCTCCAGTTCTATTCTTCTTTCTCAAGATTCCTTTGGCTATTCGAGGTTTTTTTGTATTTCCATATAAATTGTGAAATTATTTGTTCTAGCTCTGTGAAAAATACTGTTGGTAGCTTGATAGGGATTGCATTGAATATATAGATTGTTTTGGGCAGTATACTCATTTTCACTATATTGATTCTTCCAATCTATGAACATGGTATATTTCTCCATCTATTAGTGTCTTCTTTGATTTCTTTCACCAATGTTTTATAGTTTTCTATATATATAGGTCTTTAGTTTCCTTAGGTAGGTATATTCCTAAGTATTTTATTCTTTTTGTTACAATGGTGAATGGGATTGTTTCCTTAATTTCTCTTTCTATTTTCTCATTTTTAGTGTATAGGAATGCAAGGGATTTCTGTGTTGATTTTATATCCTGCAACTTTACTATATTCATTGATTAGCTCTAGTAATTTTCTGGTGGAGTCTTTAGGGTTTTCTATGTAGAGGATCATGTCATCTGCAAACTGAGAGTTTTACTTCTTTTCCAATTTGGCTTCTTTTTATTTCTTTTTCTGCTCTGATTGCTATGGCCAAACTTCCAAAACTATGTTGAATAGTAATGGTGAAAGTGGGCACCCTTGTCTTGTTCCTGACTTTAGGGGAAATGCTTTCAATTTTTCACCATTGAGGATAGTGTTTGCTATGGGTTTGTCATATATAGCTTTTATTATGTTGGGATATGTTCCTTCTGTCTTTTCTGCTCTGATTGCTATGGCCAAACTTCCAAAACTATGTTGAATAGTAATGGTGAAAGTGGGCACCCTTGTCTTGTTCCTGACTTTAGGGGAAATGCTTTCAATTTTTCACCATTGAGGATAGTGTTTGCTATGGGTTTGTCATATATAGCTTTTATTATGTTGGGATATGTTCCTTCTATTCCTGCTTTCTGGAGAGTTTTTATCATAAATGGATGTTGGATTTTGTCAAAGGCTTTCTCTGCATCTATTGAGATAATCATATGGCTTTTATTTTTCAATTTGTTAATGTGGTGTATTACATTGATTGATTTGAGGATATTGAAGAATCCTTGGAGTATCTATACGACATACACTTAAAGTGATTGCAGAGCTTTCTCAACTCATGACAGGGTTCTGGGGTCATGTCATGATAGCCTAGCCTCCCTTCAATGTGTTCAGCATACTTACATTAACCGACAGTTGGGCAAAATCATCTAAGATAAAGCTTGAATGTTGTTTTGATTAAAATATGCAAAGAAAAATGCCATCTATAATAAAGTGTTACATACTTCATATAATTTGTTGAATACTGTGCTGAAAGTGAAAAGGCTTTGCTATTGAAAGATTATGAGCTGTTTACCGTCATGGTCGAATGATTGATGGGAAACTGCAGCTTGTGGCTTTTGACCCGTATTTATTTTAGGCCCATGGTGAAGTTGAAAAATCATAAATCAAACTGTCCTAAGTCAGGGACCAGCTGTATTAATAAACTTGAGTTAATACGTTTATAAGTGTTTTCTACTTGTGCACATGTTGTGTTCTTTATTTCTTTATCTTCCCTTTTGTTTTCTTATTCTCAAGATTTAATTGAGGATTTTCTATTATTCCATTTTATCTCATATCTTAATATATCAGTTACCCTTCTTTTAAAATATTTACACTGGTTATCCTAAAGTTTACAATACATGTTTTAATTTAATCGAATTCACTTTCAAATAGCTCTATTTGACATCATCTGTAGTACAGGGAGCTTGGATACTTTCTACTTATTTCCTTCTGTGCTCCTATGAAACTGATGTTATTCATTTCACAGAACCATGTTGTAATTACTAGTGCATTGTTGCTACTATTATTTTAAACACACAGTTATCTATTAGATAAATTAAGATGAATAAGACAAACTTTTTATGACTATTTTTCCCCTCTGATGCTCTTTTTTAAATGTCAGTTCAGGCTTTTGATCTATATTTTTTTTCTTTTGCCTAAATAACTTCTTTTAGTATTTCCTGCAAGGCAGTTCTGTTGACATCAAACTCTCTTCGATTTTGTTTGTCTGAGAATGTCATCATTTCACTTTCAAGTTGAAGGATAATATTATTGAATTTAAAATTATAGATTGGTGATTTTTGCATTTTAACACTTTAAATATTTCATTTCATTCTTTTTGATTGCATGGTTTCCAATGAGAGTCCCTCTGTAATTCTTTTTTTTTTTCATTTTAAAAATAATTTATTTGTAACAAATGCTAACCATCATCTGTGCCTTCAGTGAATCATAATCATTTAGCTGCTGGATAATCTTGCCTTGATGTTGATGGCTGTGGCAATTTCTTTCTTTCTTTTTTTTTTTTAATCTTTGTCCTTATGGGTAAAACGCTTCTCCCCCTTGGCTTCTTTAAGATTTTTTTGTGTTGCTGTTTTGTTTTGTTGAAATATACTTGATGTACATATTGTGTTATTTTCAGGTGTGCAACATAGTGATTCAATATTTAAACACATAGTGAAATGATCACCATGATAAGTCTGGTAACCATCTGTCCTCATACAAAATTATTATAGTTTTATTGACCATTTTTCTTATGCTGTGTATTCCCAATGCATTTATTTTATAACTAGATGTTTGCACCTCTTAATTCCGTTCACCTATTTCTCTCATCCCCCATACCATCTCCTCTGGCAACTGCTCATTTGTTCTCTGTATGTGTGAGTCTAATTTTTGTTTTGTGTTTTAGAGTTCATATATGAGATCATACATTATTGTGTTTCTCTGACTTATTTCACTTAGATGCATCCTTAACATAAATGGCAAGATTTCATTCTTTTTTATGACTGAGTGACATTGCAGTACTCCATATGAACTTATCCATTTGTCTGTCAGTGGACACTCTGTCACCATCTTGTCCTTTTTTCTATTTTAAACTTCTTAATTTTATATTTTACATGAGTACCTGTGATTCATTTTGTGACAATTTTGTTAATGTTGTGAGGTACACATTGAATCTCTTTGTATATTTGTTTGCTTTTTGTGTATTTAATTATTTCTGCCTCACTGTATTAAAGGCCTATCATTTCTCCTTTAGATTGCCTTCAGTTTTTTTGTCAAAATTATTGTTTCTAATATGTATGGATCTATTTCTAGACTCTGTATTTCATTCCATGGAACTATGCATTCTTTGGACTATTTGCCTTTTTTTTAAATTATTGAGTGAAAGAGTGGTTTACGCATTTTGGATGCTAAAAACATGTGCATGCATGCTCAGTTGTGTCCCACTCTTTGCAACCCCATAGACTATAGCCTGCCAGGCTCCTCTGTCCATGGGACTCTCCAGGCAACAATATTTGAAGGAGATGCCATTTTCCCCTTCAGGGGATCTTCCTGACCCAAGGATTGAACCTGTGTCTGCTTTAAAAAAAAAAAAAATGTACTTCCCGGGCTACACTAGAGTTAAAGAATTTGCCTGCCTAAGTATTTTGGATACCGTCGTGGTTTAGTAACTAAGTCGTGTCTGATTCTTGTGACCCCATGGACTGTGGCCCACCAGGATCCTCTGTCAGTAGGATTTTCCAAGCAATAATACTGGAGTGAGTTGCCATTCCCTTCTCCAGGGATCTTCCTGACCCAGGGATCCAACCCAGGTCTCCTGCACTGCAGGCAGATTCTTTACCAACTAAACTACCAGGGAAGCCCATTTGGATACTAGGTCCTTATTGAACATTTTTCTCTCATTCTATTTGCTGTTTTGGGGGTTTTTTTTAACCATCTTGATGATGTGTTTTGGAGGCACTCGTATTTTGAGCAGTGTGAAGAGTTAAAGAGCCTGGTACTTTCATACTAAGAAGGAAAACTTCTCTATTTAGTATAGTATCTCACTTGACTTTCTTTACTTTTATGCAAAACTTAATCATAGTTTTGATAGTTATATTTTTATTACAGTGTTCCAGTGTGCCTTTATTACAGTGTTTCAATTGCCCATTAGGTAGCTTAAGATCATGGAACATTTTAAACTAGGAAGGAACTGTGCTTTCAGAACTTATTCTAACAGCTGTATACATAGCGAAATAAGAGGAAGTGTGTGGAAAAATCTAGAATAACAGCTGGAGTCACCATATTTCAGCATGTAGTTCAATAGTTCAATAAAAACCTAAAGTCAGTGTGGCTGTAGACCCTAATGCTGAGCATGTGAGAAATGTGAGAAACATTCAGAAGGCTTTCACCAAAGAACAACGTAACTTATAGAGTTATTTATGCAGTGCCTACTGTGTACTCTGCACTATACACAGCACTGTGAGAAAAGTAATAAGACAGAAGACATGTTTGTCCTTACAGAACTTATACTGTCTAGGGGGACACAGGAATTAAAGGGGAAAATGCCTGGTGAGTGTTATGACGGAGGACCTATTGGAAGTTTTGACAACATATATGATGACAGCTGATACTGTTTGACTATATACCACTTGACTGGTACTATTCTAACCAATTTTTTGTACAGTTTTAAATTTCATCATCAAGACAATGCAATGAAAAAGATGCTATCATTATCATCACTATTTTAGAAATTATGAACCTGAGGCATGGAGTTTAAGCACTGTGCTCAAGTTAGTAAGTGTGGCAGTAGGACTCAAAGCCACACCCCAAATCTGTATCCCCATTTCTATGATGAGAAGGAACTGATGACCTCAGTTAATGAAATAACCTAATACATTAAGGGCTCAGCTAGATCCTCAGAAATTTCCAGTATGGCTTTAAACATAAAAACTTTAGAAAGGAGAAAGTCACTCAAAAATGTTTGAGATAATTCATCAAAGACAGTAACTGAGATTAGTTACTAGGATCTTTGCAAAATTTATAGTAAAGATATGAAGAAACCTATAAGCACTCTCTGGAAATTTTCCATTTAGAATGTGGAAAGACACAGAGTAAGAATATGTAAATAGATTTTTCTAAAGTAATGAAGATGATAGGAAGATGGGAGTCTACTTTTGCCTCTGCCTTGGGGGACGTACAGTCCCTGGAGTGATGTGTAAACTGGATTTAAATACTGAGTCCCTGAACAACTAAACAGAGAATATGATCCAGAGTGTAAAACCAATTCCCTTATTTCTTTGCACATACATACTCTATTCCCTGAAGACAGACTGAGTAAGCTTCCACCTTGTTTATAATCAAGAGTGCTACATCATTAAACGACATTCAATCTTCTGTGTCTTATCAAGTGGCAAACCTGATAACAATGCTGTTAATTTTCCCCTGCTTCTTGAGAAGACTCAAAGTCATAATCTGAAATTAATATATGTATGTCAGAAAGATTTCCAGGGCATGTCTGAAATTCAGTCTGGGCTGCATCCTTTTATAATTTAAGGAACCTCAAACCTGAAACTGCCTTTCCAGGACTACAGGGGTAAATACCAAGGGAGAGCACCAAAGAGGGTGAGTTTCTGAATTCTGTTGATTTAATGTCTGTCCTGTTTTGAGATGGAAGGTCAGGGGTATCAGATCTGCCACTTTCACTCCCGTTGTGTGCAGTCCTGGGATTTAAGTGTCCTGAGATTAAACTGTCAGGAGAGTATGTTCATGGGAGATCAAAGAGTGTTCAGAGATTAAGAGGCTCAGAAAATGCAGTATCTCAGTCAGTAAATTCCTTCTTCCTGAATGAACTCTCACTTTTCTACACTTATGGATTTTATTCTGTGAAATAGAGCAGTAACTTAACCTCCTCTGGCCTTTTGTCCCTTAGTTTTTGTTTGGAGACAATGTGGTTCCCACTCCACCATGTATTAACTCCTCTAATATATTAGAGTTCACACCAGGAAGCTAGGGTCTCTGCCTTCTAATTTTACTAGTGAGGGGAGGGCTTAAGTGAATGAAGAAATGATGAAATGTGAGAAGGAAGATTCTGTCCTGGCACATTCCTCTTTCTTCTCTTTAGTTTTTTTCTGGCATATTTTGCATATGGCAGCACAATGGCACCCCACTCCAGTACTCTTGCCTGGAAAATCCCATGGATGGAGGAGCCTTGAAGGCTGCAATGCATGGGGTCGCTGAAGGTCGGACACGGCTGAGCGACTTCACTTTCACTTTTCACTTTTATGCATTGAAGAAGGAAATGGCAACCCACTCCAGTGTTCTTGCCTGGAGAATTCCAGGGACGGGGCATCCTGGTGGGCTGCCGTCTATGGGGTCACACAGAGTTGGACACGACTGAAGTGACTCAGCAACAGCCCTCTCTATGTAGGCTAAGTTTGCAATTTTCTTTGTGTAATCAACATCTTAAGCCTCCAGTAAGGGAATGTCTATGTCACTCACTATCATGATAATGGTAAAGGCAGATTCTATGGGTCCAGGTGGGCTAGTCTCAGACATGCTCGGTATATACACTTTCAAGTAGGATGAGATATTGTCAGAAGGGCTGAGTTGTTCTTTAATGTCACCCTTTTCTCCTGTGTCCACAGATTCCCTTAGTGAAGAATGGCTCCTGGAAATGGTTCTTTTGTGATTGAATTCATTCTGGTGGGGTTAACAGACCAACCAGATCTTCAACTTCCCTTGTTCTTCCTGTTTCTAGTAATGTATATGGTCACTGTGTTGGGAAATTTTGGCTTGTTAACACTGATTGTGCTGAATTCACACCTACACACCGCCATGTACTTTTTCCTCTTTAACTTGTCCTTCATAGACCTGTGTTATTCTTCTGTATTTACACCCAAAATGCTGGTAGATTTTTTATCCAAGAAGAATACAATCTCTTATATGGGGTGCATGACTCAGCTCTACTTTTTCTGTTTTTTTGTCGTTTCTGAATGCTATGTGCTAACATCAATGGCCTATGATCGGTATGTGGCCATCTGTAACCCACTCTTGTATAACATTGCCATGTCCCCTAAAGTGTGTTCCAGCCTTATGCTTGGGTCCTACTTGATGGCATTTTCTGGTGCCATGGCTCACACTGGATGCATGCTGAGACTGACCTTCTGTGATGCAAACACCATCAACCATTATTTGTGTGACATCCTCCCTGTGCTCCAGCTCTCCTGCACAAGTACTTACGTGAATGAGCTGGTAGTTTTCATTGTGGTGGGCATCAATATCATTGTGCCCAGTCTCACGATCTTTGTCTCTTATGGTCTCATCCTCTCCAACATCATCCAAATATGCTCTACAGAGGGCAGGTCCAAAGCCTTCAGCACCTGCAGTTCCCACATCATTGCTGTTTCTCTGTTCTTTGGTTCAGGGGCAATCATGTATCTTAAACCATCATCTGCTGGGTCCATGCATGTGGGGAAAATCTCTTCTGTCTTTTACACCAATGTGGTTCCCATGATGAACCCCTTAACCTACAGCTTGAGGAACAAAGATGTTAAACTTGCTCTGAGAAAAACCCTGAGGAGGGGAAAATTTTGATTAGAATCAATGTCTCTGTGCAGGTTGTCATAGGACAGGAGATTCCATGTGTTTATTTTTAATAATTTTAGTGGCAGATTTCTCACCATGGGGAAGGAAATCTGACTCTTCTCTCAAATAGTTCCTATTTTTAGGCCTTTTCATCTCCATTTTCACAATCTTATGTTTTCCTTATGTTTCTCATTTAAGAAAAACATTAAGAAACAAGTTATTCTCTTTTATTTAATTATCATTATGGATTTTTTTTCACTTGGAAGATGAACCGTACTGCTAACAATCAATAAAGTAGCACTAGTGTGAGTTTAAAGTCTTTTTAAAGTCTGATTTTGAGTGATCAATAAAGTAACACCTTGTACATTGAGGGTTTCTTAAATGCCACCAGTGCCAGCAGAAGCATGAATCAGATAATCTGTCCTAACTCTTTTCTTTCACCGTACTGTGGTCAGTACTATGACTCAAATGCCAGTTTCACAATTATAGCAGATCCATAAAAACTATGTAATATACCCCACTTTGTAGCTGTGAACGTCATTCATTAAGCTGGTTTCATAATCACCTTCTACAGTCAACGAAGCACAATAGATTTTCAATATATATTTAACATATGGATAGAATACTGAAAGAAATATCATTCACTTAAACTCACACAGCTGCTTTATTAAAAAATAAAGTCTAGAATAAACTATAAGCCTCATATTTCAAATCTACCACTCTTTCTATTATACTATTTGTATAACATGTATGAGAAAACATTTGCTTTGAAAGCTGACTTTTTATATAAAAATGAAATATTTTGGGGATCTTGTAATTTAGAGAACAAAGCATGGGATTTGTTTGCATGAATGTGTCATTTGTCCATGATCCAAAGAGACACAGTCAGTAAGTAAGAAGTCCCTCAAAAGAATGGACAATGAGATTTAGAAGCTATATTTCATTCTAAATCTGTATCTTGAGCTGTAGAATACTGTAATTATCCTCCACTGTCCATAAAGCTTCCATTAAAACTTATAAAACACAATGACCACACATTAACAGTGATTTTTAGAATTAAGACCAATTCGTGGGGAACAAGGAAGAGAAAGGATGACCTCTTAAAAAGATAACATGGTTACTGTTAATCAAAACTCAAATTAGGAAGAATGAATAGAAAGTAAATGGTAAGGAAAAAACAAACTTTTTCTATGACTCTCTTCTTTCTGGAAGATTCTCAAAATATTATGAGGGTCATAGGATTTCTCTAGATAGGATGAAAGCTTAAGTTATTTGATATTAAAATTTTAAACTGAAAGAACTTGTGGGATGCAGGAAAAATAAAACCATTCCTTGTTTTGTTGGCTTCTTTATGCTACTCTTATATGGATTTTTTGAGTACAAAATCCACAAATGGCACCTGGAAGAGCAATGGCAATTTGAAAGAAGTATTTAAGGAATAAGCTAATTTTTACAATATCTTTTTTTAGAATTAGATGTTGTTCTTTTTTTTCTTTTGAGAAAACAGGCAAAAAGATGATCGGTCAAAAATCCTTATTATGATGCCAAGAGAGAATTTAAACATGTAAGAAACTGACACTGAATATTCATAGGAAGGGTGGATATAAAGCTGAAGCTCCAATACTTTGGCCACCTGATATGAAGAGCCAACTCATTGGAAAAGACCCTAATGCTAGGAAAGTTTGAGGGCAGGAGGAGAAGGGATAATAGAGAGTGAGATGGTTGGATGGCATCACCAGTCCAATGAAGGAGTTTTCACAAACTCCAGGTCTTCCCTGGTGGCTCAGATGGTAAAGAGTCTGCCTGCAGTGTGGGAGACCCAGGTTCAATCCCTGGGTCAGGAAGATCCCCTGGAGAAGGAAATGGCAACCCACTCCAGTATTCTTGCCTGGAAAATTCCATGAACAGAGAGCCTGGCAAGCTACAGGGGTTGCAAAGGTCATACACGACTGAACAACTTCACTTGAGCAAATTCTGAGAGATGGTGAAGAACAGGGAAGCATGGCCTGCTGCAGTCCATGAGGGTCACAAAGAGTCAGACACGACTTAGCAACTGAACAACATTTATTACTTTGTTGTTTTTCTAGTCTCCACTCAATATTTAGATATTTTGAACTTTAGCATATCTGGATTGTTGGCTTGCTTGCTTGTTTTTAGATGTTCAGCACTGCTAAATCTTTGACTTCTGGTTCTAAATGACCACTCATATCTCATTCCCTGACTCCAATATTAATATGCTTGATTTTCACTTAACTAGTTCTAGATATATGAAATAGTTCACCTTGGTTGGATTTTTTCTTTTTGCTTTTCTTTTAGTAACTGTTCTGAAAAAAAAAAAAATTTTCCAGATTGAAAGAAAAGCGTGTCAATAGGCAAACAGTTGTGCTGTTTGAGAACCTTGGTAGATATCATAGAGTATGTTCAATCTGTCATATATTTCATTTTGAAGTGACCCAAAGTGTGGGTTTAAGTTGTTGTTAATCTTTTATTTGATGAGACTCAAAATACAAACGAAACCTATTTAATCTCAGGAAAAAATTTTTTCTTTAAAATTAGGTTTCATTCTTTTCGATTATTTTGCATAAAATTAATCAGAAAAACAGACATGCATACAGATTAAAAACTAAGGGATAGCAAAGTTTCAGCAGAGGCAGTTTGATTTTTTAGTGCATATAAGTACTACATGTCTATTTGGACTTCTTTCAAAAGGAAGGGATGTGTCAGAAAAAAAAGGTCAGTTTTACATGCACAGCATAGAACTGTCATTTGTAGAGGATTTTTTTTTTTTT
>SJYX01019337.1:543098-554490 GCA_006410675.1 Oreotragus oreotragus | reverse complement strand
CATGATCCAGCGGATGTTGGCAATTTGATCTCTGGTTCCTCTGTCTTTTCTAAAACCAGCTTGAACATCAGGGAGTTCACGGTTCATTTACTGCTGAAGCCTGGCTTGGAGAATTTTGAGCATTACTTTACTAGCGTGTGAGATGAGTGCAATTGTGCAGTAGTTTGAGCATTCTTTGGCATTGCCTTTTTTTGGGATTGGAATGAAAACTGACCTTTTCCAGTCCTGTGGCCACTGCTGAGTTTTCCAAATTTGCTGGCATATTGAGTGCAGCACTTTCACAGTATCATCTTCCAGGATTTGAAATAGCTCTACTGGAATTCTATCACCTCCACTAGTTTTGTTCATAGTGATGCTTTCTAAGGCCCACTTGATTTCACATTCCAGGATGTCTGGCTCTAGGTGAGTGATCATACCATCATGATTA
Organism: Oreotragus oreotragus; assembly: GCA_006410675.1. Lineage (NCBI taxonomy): Eukaryota > Metazoa > Chordata > Mammalia > Artiodactyla > Bovidae > Oreotragus > Oreotragus oreotragus. Next base: position 554,063 of record SJYX01019337.1, on the reverse strand, counting down.
TTTGGGTTGTAAAGATCTTTTTTGTACAGTTCTTCTGTGTATTTTTGCCATCTCTTCTTTTCTTATTTTTAGCTTCCTCTATTATAAGAATATAGTATATAATACATATAACATACAAAATATGTGTTAATTGACTGCTATATTATCTATCAGGCTTCTGGTCAATAGCAGGCTATTAGTAGAGAAGTTTCTGGGGGTAAAAAGTTATATATTGACTTTTGACTGTGAAGGAGCTGAGTGAGAAGTTGATGCCACCAAGCCATGCATTGTTCAAAGGTCAACTGTATATACAACATACATATATATATATATACTGTCTGTAATAAGGACCTATGAAGAGGGACTGTTACTCTTACATGAACAGACAAATCAAACATTGATACCTTTCACTGATACTCCTGTCTCAGGTTACCTCGCAATTCACCTGATGAAAATTTTCATACTTTATCTAATCTAAATGTGATGTACTCTGATGGTGGAATCCCACTGGTACAGTAAAAATTTCCATTTTTTTTTGAAGTTCTGATATCCATATAGGTGATTAGGATATGTTTATGTTATTTATTCTCTTATTTGAAAAATATAGCTTTATTGTATCTCAAGCCACATTGTCTGGAGATATGATCAATTTTATGGGCTTTGTTAAGAACAGAGAAACTTGTTTCTCCCACGTTGGTGAGTCATTGCTCAAAAAATAATAAAAATCTGGATCTCAACAATATTTTGCATTAAATTAGAAACATCATCTCTTCTTCGCATCCCACTTCCCACAAAAGTAAACAATTCTTACTTTTCTTGACTTCCAGATGGCATAGGCCCTTTATTCTTTCATTGGTTCTGTCTTTCTTGTCACAGATAGTAGGTTTTAAATATGCATCAGATATTTGATGGAATTATCTTCTGTTGTGAGGGCATCACCTGGATTTACGAGTATGAGGAGTGGAAGATGGGGGGAGGGATATCATCTCTAACAATACTCTCATATTTAAGATTGAAATACGTATGTTAGAAACCAGCCCCTACCCAGTGGATTGTAGCTGGGAGAACACATATGAGCTCTGTTCTTAGAGCCTCAGAAAGCATAGTCTCACATAAGACAAGCATACCAGCAATCTTATGAGGGTTGGTATTTTATTGATTGTATTGTATTGGAGATTGCAGCATTCTCTATTGGAGTTTAGATTCTTAACCTGCTCTAAGAGTATTTCCTAAATAAGCAGGAAGTGGTATTACTGAGACACAAGTACCAATACCAGTGATGAAATTTTCCTTGAAGTTGTAGCTTTTGAAATTGAGAAGTCTCTATACCACAATGAGAATTTATTTATTTTTTCTGTGTATATACACATATATCATATATTAAATATGTGGCAATTTTGTAATAAAAGGCACAGTGCTGTGTGGTTCGCTATCATTTACTGAGCAGTCCCAGTTTCAGGGAACTGAATAACAACAACCTCAATAAGTCTGTAAGTAGATCGTGAGCCTCAGACAAGATTTCAGACTCAGCCAGTACCTTGATTTCAATGTGATGAGTCCTTGAGCAGGAAAACCCAGCTGACTTGATTCAAAAAACCTTTAAGACAGTAAATTTGAATTGTTTTATGTTACTGAATTTGTAGTAATTCATGATACACCAATAGATGAATGCATAGAATTTCTCCACTTCCTTTTGCATATCTGTGTGTGTTTGAGAGAGAGAGAGAGAAAGAGAGAGAGAGAGAGGAGGAGGAGGATGAAATAATTCCATTACTTTTTTTCAAAGAAGCTTCATAATAAACAAAGTTGAGTATGACTCTAGAATTATCAACATTGAATGATGCAGCTTCTATCTAGAGAATGGGTTCTCTGTTCTCCCTTAATGCTGGGTGCTTTTGATATTCCCAGAGAGAGAGAGTAAAAACATGGAGAAATGACAAACGTGAGCCTAGTGACAATGTTCACCCTCATGGGCCTTCCCCATGCACCAGAGCTGGACACGCTCCTCTTTGGAGTCTTCCTGGTGATCTATGTCCTCACTGTGGTGGGGAAGCTTCTTATCCTGCTGGTGATTATAGTGAATCCCCACCTGCACACCCCTATGTACTACATTTCCTGACCCACCTGTCCTTCATTGATATGTCATTCTCCACAGTCACTGTGCCCAAAATGCTGATGACCCTGGTGTCCCCAGAAGGCAGTCCTGTCTCCTTTCCCAGCTGTGTGGCCCAGCTCTACTCCTTCCACTTCCTGGGCAGCACCGAGTGCTTTCTCTACACCATCATGTCCTATGACCGCTTCCTGGCCATCAGTTACCTGCTCAGGTTCGCCAGCATGATGAGTGGGAGGATGTGCGCTCTCCTGGTCACAACCACGTGGCTCAGAGGTTCTCTAAACTCTGCTGTCCAGACCACACTGACGTTCTGTTTGCCCTTCTGTGGACCCAACCAGATCCAGCATTACTTCTGCGATGCACCGTCTGTCCTCAAACTGGCCTGTGCAGACACGTCCACCGTGGAGATGGTGATCTTTGTCAACATTGGGGTGGTGGCTTCAGGCTGCTTTCTCCTGATAGTGCTGTCCTACGTGTCCATCGTCCATTCCATCCTGAAGATCCGCACCTCAGAGGGGAGATGGAGAGCCTTCCAGACCTGTGCCTCCCACTGCACTGTGGTCCTTTGCTTCTTTGGCCCTGGTGTTTTCATTTACCTGAGACCAGGCTCCAAGGAGGTTGTGGACAGGATTGTGGCTGTTTTCTACACTGTGATGACGTCCCTTCTGAACCCTGTGGTCTACACCCTGAGGAACAAGGAAGTGAAGAAAGCTCTGTTGAAGCTTAAAAACAAAGTAGCATATTCACAGAGCAAATAATTGCTGCACTGTACATATGCTTTTTTAAAAAATAGTAATAAAATAGTTAATATAGTAATATAATTTCATCAACATGAAATGTACTATGTATATAGTTCTCAGTGTTAAACTTTATTCAAACTACTTAGTCAGAAATATCTGTTTCACAGATTTCTTTGAGAATTTTTTTTTAACTACAAGCTTTTTATTTACAATAAACATGCTTAAATTTTGATCTATGAACTCATTTCTCTGAAGTACATTTATGTTACATTTTTTCCCACTCTTATTGACATATAGTTGACATATAACATCATTTCTGCATTTTTAAGGGTTTCCCTGGTGGCTCAGGTGGTAAAGAATTTGCCTGCAGTGCAGGAAACCTGGTTCGATCCCTAGGTTGGGAAGATCTCCTGGAGAAGTAAATGGCAACCCACTCCAGTATTCTTACCTGGAAAATCCGATGGATGGAGGAGCTACAGTCCATGGGGTCACAAAGAGTCAAACACAACTGAGCGACTTCACTTTCTACCTTTTTAAAAAGTAAATATTCAGCCTCAATCTCAGATGCAGAGGAGTGACTTATTTATATATTCTTAAGTTGATAATATGCTTTTTTGTTTATGTCTTATGCACACAAACATGGGGATATAGAATCTGGGGATACTGTTAACACTGTTCAAGGACAGCAACAATTATCAGAGGTCATTTACTTATGGATGCAGCTGTGTACCTGCCTCCTCCGTTCTTTTTGTGGCTGCGTGTGTGTGTGTGTGTGTTTGTCTGTGTTTGTGTGTGTGTCTGTTTGCATGAAGGTCCCAAGGTAACTAGTCCTGTTCCCAGGACACTTTGACCCTGGTCAGTGCTGCCACACTGTAAGAGTCCCATACTTCTGAACAACTTGTCTCTCTAGACAGGTCTGCCAGGACAAGCTGTGGCTCTGAGAGACTCCTTTCAGAGACTGGGAACCATTTCCACCTTCAGAGAGCCCTGCGGTTTCTCAGGTTTTGTCAGTGTGATCAGAAGGAAGCTACCATCAAATACCTTCAGTCTCCATCACACAATCTGACTTTAAATTCTTGTATTACTGGATCAGATGTCCATATTCAGCACAATCATTCTATGCTGGGTTATTTCACTATTGGTGGTGATGACAGTCATGCTGCCCAGAGAGCTCCTTAGATTCACCAAACTTCAGCTTCCTCTGAGACAGGGACACCATACATTGCAGGCTCGAGCCAAGGGTGCTTCCTATTTAGAAAGTAGAATAATTATAGTATAATTAAGTCACTTGGTATCATGGGATTTCAACATATTTTTTTACAAGTTAGAAAAATAAGGCCTAGTAAAGACAAAACACCCTTAAAAAAAAAAAAGTGCATAGCTACATAGCCCATACTAGTGGACTTCCACGTGTAATGATGAAGATGTGACTGTATCTCAATTTCTCATCTATTAAAGACCTTCTCTAGCAATACTGTTCAGAGGATTAAATGATTTAGTGGAAGTAAATGTACTTGAGCAATATCAAGTCACAATAAATTCTTAAAGTTTTAAAATTAAAACATGCAACCACCAGCCAGATAGCCTGATTCTCAGAATCTTTTCTTCTACAATTTATTTCAGTGACTCTCTAGCCACTGACATAATATTGGTAGGTGCATGAATGTAGCTTTCTTTAAATCACTGATAATAAATTATAGTCATGATTATCACCATTATTCACAATGTAATTATTCCGATTAGCTATTTTGATAAATTTTATATGGTCATACTTACTAGCTTTCAAGGAACTTAATAACTATAAAATCAATGAAAATAACATTGTACCAAATTAAATTATTCTAGAACAATTCAAAGGCAAAAATATAAATATTACTGAACTTAGGATATACTAGACACTATAATTTAATCATTACAAGAACCCTATGAGATCTGTACAGCTGATATATAAGGTGAGAAAACAAAAGATGATTAGGTTGCTTGCTCAAATATGCAGGTTTAGTAAGGAATATGGTCAAGGCTTAACCCAAGATATCCTGCACCAAAGCCCATGATGTTAAACTTTACCCTACATTGCTATTACTAAATATGAGGAAACTTTTAAGTGTTTGGGGAGGACAATATCAATGAACATCAATAATCATTGAAATAACAAAGCAGATAATTTTGTACAGTATTTTATATATCAAATGCAATTTCTTATAAACTACTTTTCTCCCCATATACTATGAAAAGCACCCTAGCTACCTTACCTTTGCCTGATTTAGATTCTAAATACTTCATCACACTCTTTACTTACATGCTCCACATTAAATTGTGGACTTCTCAAGGAAACATATTGTCTTATCCTGTAGTAATCTATCTTTATAAATGTTTGTCTCCTTTCTTTAGGATGCTTTCTCTGCTATAGGCCATTTCTATTTCCCAATATATTTGTTTACTTTCTTAGGGACCCAATTTATTTTTTTTTTTAATTTTAAATTTTTATTTTTACTTTATTTTACTTTACAGTACTGTATTGGTTTTGGCATACATTGACATGAATCTGTCATGGGTGTACATGAACTCCCAAACATGAACCCCCCCCCACCTCCCACTCCACATCATGCACACTCACAATATTAGGTATCCCTCCTAAACAAGAGCCTTCTCTTTCTCTCCATGCTGTTCCTGCTTTCCTTGTTCAAGTCCTTAATAACTTTAGTTTGTCAGATATTTCATAGGAGATAAAGCTATTGCATCAAATTTTACATGTCTAAACACTTCCCCCTTTTCTCCGACATTTATCTCTTATGTGATATGATTATCCCAGTATAAAGCTACTCTGAAACTCAGTGTCTGCCCATAATCCTTCCCTCTACACTTCTTCTTCATACAATTGAAAGGAGATAAGAGAAGAGATAAATAGAAAAAAATGAGAGAGTTCAAATTGCATGAAAAATCTCTGGAAAATAAAGAAGCATAGTGGATAATTTTAATACTGCCATAATGAATTCTTCATATCTTCAAATATTAATTGGGAAAACTTTATTTTATAAATACTTCCTTATGTCATTACTATGCCCTAAAAGTTATCAGGCCTGTTTTCAAAAGGGAAAATATTTTTTTAATTAATAAAATAATTCAGAGTTGATGTTTCCATTCCAGTTGGGGAACGATGAAAACTGAGAAAAACTTTCAACATTCTGTGTCATATATTCATGTATTCTCTTGGGTTTTTCCCTGTAGTAACAGCTATAGAGTATTGAACTTGTCCTTGGAGACTCATTATTATGCTATCATTCCCCTGTTCACCCCAAATTTTAAAACACTGTTTGTAATAGCATGATGTGTCTAATTGATTCCTTAAAGTTATAGTTTCTGAGTTAACTAGTAGCCAAAAGGGATCTTAAATTATAGAAAGTACATAGTTAAATTATGAGATGTAAGTAGCTAGCATGGAAAGAAGCTGGCCAAATCCAGAAGGAATAGGATGACTTTTATAATAATCTTAATGTTGATACTGTTCATCCATTCAATCCTGCATTCTCAATTAATTAATCAATGCAATAATTCCTTTAAAAAATTAATTAAATGGCTATTATATTTAAGGCCCTGTGTGCTGCAGTTCATGGGGTAGCAAAGAGTCAGACATGACTGGGCATCTGAACAATAGCAACAAAATATTTAAGGCACAGGAAATACAGAACATCAAGACAGTAATCGTGTTCTAAAGGTCCAACATCCATGCCTGAAACGCATAAGTAAACAAGTGAGTTTTAGAATGTCATAAAGTATATATCAGGTGAAATTGTAAACCATATGGCATCTAACAGAGGTTAGGCAGTTGAGTGAGTCACAATCTGAAAATATATAAAACTACACACACAGATAATAAGGATTTCTCCAAACATGTAATTCATATTAATAACATGTAAGCATAAATAATATGGACTTCTCTGGTGACTCAGTGGTAAAGAAACTGCTTGCCAAAGCAGGAGATGCAGGTTCAGTACCTGGGTAGAGAAGATCCCTTGGAGGATAAACTAGCAACGCACTCCAGTCTTCTTGCCTGGGAAATCACACGGACAGAGGAACCTGGCAGGCAATGGTCCATAGGGTCTCAAAGAGTCGGATACGACTGAGAAGGCGTGAATAACAGAGATTATTTCAGCTCACGTGTTTTGGAGTCTGCCCCAGATTCTCAGAGATTCTGCTTTTCAGCCCAGGCCACAATTCATTTTGAGTCTTTTAGTTCTAACGAGAAGAAATTTTGGACACAAGAGACTAAATTCAAAACTTTTCACCTCTGTTTTTATTCTCTGATAATCTCAATGCCCAGGCCATGCATACATATTGGCCCGGACATACCTCTTTCCAATCACAAGAAGGCCAGAATGTGCATTCCTTTTGTGTCTCTGTGGTGGTGATGTGGAAATATTAGGCAGCCTGTGGTAAGATATTGCAAAGAGTAAGATAGTAAAAGAAGAAGATGGCAGAGTATGAGATGGTTAGAACAGCAGACTCAATAGATGTGAATTTGAACAAACTCCAGGAGGACAGAGGAGCCTGGCATGTTGCAGTCCATGGGATTGCAAAGAATCAGACACAACTTAGTGAGTGCACAACAAAACAAAAGATTCAGTACCACTCTATGCATTTATTTCACCCACAGTCAGCAGGGGCAGCAGAAAGCCATAAAAAGAATGTTGAAAATACGTTTGAAATTTGTGCAGAATCAAGTCTGAAGTGGTCAGATGCCCTAAGATCATTAGATATAAAGAGAAGACAGGGACTCTCCTGGAGTGACATATTAGTGGACAAGACATATAAGACTTTCCACCACTCCTCTAAAGGATGTCCATTGGATGTATATTTGCATGTTTGATGATGTAATATTAGGGTGTTTTGAAATTATTAATGAAGCATGACAAGCCATTCACAGGTGTTCATAACTCCAAAACTGGACTCAGAAGAACAATGTCATAACAGGCAATCAGCCATATATTAACTAAACATCACAGTTAGAGGCCATGCTAAATTCTAAACAATCCAAGACCTTTACAGTCGTTTAAGTACATGTATCAGCTTTCTATATTTTTTGTATTGTTGTCTTGTTGTAAACTTCACAAGATGTTGTCTCTGTCCATGGGATTCTCCAGGCAAGAATAATGGAGCAGGTTGACAGTGCCTTCTCCAGGGAATCTTTCCGACCCAGGGATCGAACCCAGGTCTCGTGCAGTGAAGGCAGATTCTTTACTGTCTAAACCACCAGGGAACCCCACTTTAAAGATCAGCAGTGTTTTAGTTCTACCTACATATTTACCTTTTCCAGTGTATATTTATTCCTTCTTGCACTTCCTGATCTGGGATCATTTTATTCAATTTAGAATTGCCTGTGGTAATTTCTATATTGAAGGGCTATATTTTATCTAATTAATACTTGTTAATAGAGGCTACTTTGTCATGGCTGTGTAGAAAGTTTTCCTCTTTTGTTTTTAATTTGTAACTTGACTTTTTTGTTTGCCTGATTTTAAAAATAACTTTAGAGAGGTATAATGTGCATACACTAAAATTCATCCATTTTGGGCACACAGTTTGACCTGTTATGACAAATGTTAACTTCCACCAAAATCAGGATTAAAAAATGTCTTCTTCACTGTATGGAACACCTTATGTCCCTTCTTGGTCATCTCTCACCTTCTGAGATCCAGACTCAACTGCTTTCTCTCACTGTAGATTAGATTTAACCTAGTTTTCTATATATGGGATCATATGTTACATATACTTTTGTGTTTCAATTATTTTTTTAATTGAAATATAGTTGATTTATGGTATCATATTAGTTTCTGATATACAGTATTGATTCAGTATTTTTACAGATTAAATGCCCTTAAAATTATAATTTTTTGTAATTCCTTGTGCTATACACTGTATCCTTATGGCTTATTTATTATACATAGTAGTTTGTATATCTTAATCCCATTTCTATTGTTCATCTGCCTTTTCCTCATTCATCTGTGTATTTGTACATAGTAATACATTTCTCACTGAAGAGTAGTCTATTCTATAAATACATCACAATTTATCACCTATCATTTAACATTTGTGTTGCTTCTATTGGGTATATTATTAATGAAGATGTTATGTACATTTATTTTCAAATATTTGTGGGCATTTGTTTTCAATATTCCTGGGTAAATATCAAAACATAGAACAGCTAAGTCAAATGATAAATCAAATTACAAGTCAGCTATACCATTTTATATATCACTAGCAATATATGAGTTCCAGTTGCTCTGTATCCTCACTAATATGTGATGCTGTCACTTTTAAAATGTTAACCAATTGGGTATGTGTGATAACACTTTATTATGGCTTAATTTTACATTTTACTGTTGATTAATGATGCTGAGCATTTTTCATCTTTGACCATTCACTTATTTCCTTTGTGTAGTCAAGTCTTTTGTCCATTTCTCATTGAATTGTTTGCTTTTGATTATTGACTTGTGAGATATCTTTACATGTTTATTACAAATATTTGCATCCAGTGTGTGTCATACCTACCCATGTTTTCATTAACATCACTTGAAGAACACAGTTTTTAAGTAGAATAAAATTTTTAATTTATTTTTATGGCCCATGCTTTTCTGGCCTTTCTAAGAAATCTACACCAACTCTATGTTTATGAAAGTTTTCTCTCACATTCCCCATGGAAATGCTTTTACATTTAGGTCAATAATCCAATTGAGAAGGTAAATAAAATTGACAAACTATTAGCCAAACTCATTAAGAAAAAAAAGGAGAAGAATCAAATCAACAGCAGATATGCAAATGACACCACCCTTATGGCAGAAAGTGAAGAGGAACTAAAAAGCCTCTTGATGAAAGTGAAAGAGGAGATGAAAAAGTTGGCTTAAAGCTCAACATTCAGAAAACGGAGATCATGGCATCCAGTCTCATCACTTCATGGGAAATAGATGGGGTAACAGTGGAAACAGTGGCAGACTTTATTTTGGGGAGGCTCCAAAATCACTGCAGATGGTGACTGCAGCCATGAAATTAAAAGATGCTTACTCCTTGAAAGAAAAGTTATGACCAACCTAGATAGCATATTCAAAAGCAGAGACATTACTTTGCTGACTAAGGTCCATCTAGTCAAGGCTATGGTTTTTCCAGTAGTCATGTATGGATGTGAGCATTGGACTGTGAAGAAGACTGAGAGCCAAGAATTAATGCTTTTGAACTGTGGTGTTGGAAAAGACTCTTGAGAGTCCTTTGGACTGCAAGGAGATCCAACCAGTCCATTCTGAAGGAGATCAGCCCTGGGTGTTCTTTGGAAGGAATGATGCTAAAGCTGAAACTGCAATACTTTGGCCACTTCATGCGAAGCTGACTCATTGGAAAAGACTCGGATGCTTGGAGGAATTGGGGGCAGGAGGAGAAGGGGACGACCGAGGATGAGATGGCTGGATGGCATCACTGACTTGATGGACGTGAGTCTGAGTGAACTCCGGGAGTTGGTGATGGACAGGGAGGTCTGGCGTGCTGTGATTCATGGTGTTGCAAAGAGTCAGATGTGACTGAGCGACTGAATTGAACTGAACTGAAGAATCTACACCAACCCTATGTTTATGAAAAGTTCTCTCTCACATTCCCCATGGAAATGCTTTTACATTTAGGTCAATAATCCAATTGAAAAGATAAATAAAATACACAAACTATTAGCCAGAGTCATCTAGAAAAACACGGAGAAGAATCAAATCAACAGATTTAGAAATGAAAATGGAGAAATCACAACAGACAACACAAAAATACAAAGGACCATAAGAGACTACTATCAGCAACTATATGCCAATAAAATGGACAACTTGGAAGAAATTTAAAAATTCTTAGAAAAGTATAATCTTCCAAAACTGAACCAGGAAGAAATAGAAAATCTTAACAGATCCATCACAAGCACAGATATTGAGACTGTAATCAAAATCTTCCAACAAACAAAAGCCCAGGACCAGATGTCTTCACAGGTGAATTCCATCAAAAATTTAGAGAAGAGCTAACACCTATCCTACTCAAACTCTTCCAGAAAATTGCAGAGGAAGGTAAACTACCAAACTTATTCTATGAGGCCACCATCACCCTAATACCAAAACC
>SJYX01019337.1:522795-542561 GCA_006410675.1 Oreotragus oreotragus | reverse complement strand
CATTTGAATCAGTCCTAATGAGGTGGATGAAACTGGAACCTGTTATATAGAGTGAAGTAATTCAGAAAGGAAAACACCAATATAGTATATTAATGCATATGTATGGAATTTAGAAAGACAGTAATGATGACCCTATATGCAAGACAGTAAAAAAGACACAGATATAAAGAACATACATTTGGACTCTGTGGGAGAACGCAAGGGTGGGATGATTTGTGAGAAGAGCATTGAAACATGTTTATTACCATATGTGAAATAGATTGCCAGTCCAGGTTCGATGCATGAGACAAGGCACTTAGGGCCAGTGCACTGGGATGACCCTGAAGGATGGGATGGGGAGGGAGGTGGGAGAGGGGTTCAGGATGGGGGACACAGGTACACCCATGGCTGATTAATGTGAATGTATGGCAAAAACTGCTACAATATTGTAAAGTAATTAGCCTCCAATTAAATAAATAAATAAATTTACAAAAAAATTAATTTTTTTCATAAAGAGTAAGTTAACACTCAAAATTTGGTTTTTACTGATGGATAGCCAGCTCTTTCTGCTTTATTTTTTGAAAGCACTATACTTTCCCCTTTGAAATGCTCTGGCATTTTGATTAAACATTGTTTGAGTGACATGTGCAGGTGTGGATTCACATTCTGCTCCATTGACCTATTTGTCAGTACTTCATGCCAGTTGTGCAAACTCTTGATTACTATGATTTACAGTACTATCACAGTTTTTAAACATGTGGGTTTTATGTTTAATGCTGACTATATGCACTGATGCTAAAGCTGAAACTCCAGTACTTTGGCCATCTCATGCAAAGAGTTGACTCACTGGAAAAGACTCTGATGCTGGGAGGGATTAGGGGCAGGAGGAGAAGGGGACGACAGAGGATGAGATGGCTGGATGGTATCACCAACTCGATGGATGTGAGTTTGAGTTAACTCCGGGGGTTGGTGATAGACAGGGAGGCCTGGCATGCTGAGATTCATGGGGTTGTAAAGAGTCGGACACGACTGAACAACTGAAATGAACTGAACTGAACTGATATATACCTTCACCCTCAAATCCTCCAGCTGCCCCTTTGTTATTCAAATGAATGTTTTTAATTCCTCATTTCCTTTTAATCACCTACAAATATTCCATGGATGATGTTTGTATGTCATCTCTGCAGTGGAATAGTTGAGTGGCATGAAGAAACTAGAAGAGCAACACTTTGGTCCTTGAATCCCCTGCTCCCAGGACCATGTCACTGAGAAGTAGCCACTTTCATACGCACCTTCTCTGGGACTCCTTAAATTTACAGTCTCTGAAAAGTTGTTTTCATGTTACTGTGAGAAATGATTTTTTAAGTTTCAATAGCAGATTGGTGTAAATCTTCTTGGACTTACTTTGGAAACATAGGAAGGACAGTGGTTTTCCTTTACTGATCTGGCCCCTTTATTCTGCTCAATAGAAGCTTTCTTCTCCATGTTTAGGAAATGAATGTTTAAAAAGCCACCAGAAACCAAAGAATGTTGTGGCTAGTCTCCTTGCTTACTAAGTCTGTAGGCTTTTCCTGCTTTGTTTCCTAGGCTACACTATCAACCAGGTGATTGTACCTGAAACTTTCATGGGTATTTCTTTCTCTTTTTTTATACTGGTTTTTATTTTTTTAATATAAATTTATTTATTTTAATTGGAGGTTAATTACTTTACAATATTGTATTGGTTTCCCCACACATCAACGTGAATCCACCACAGGTATTTCATCCAAGCAATTCTGGAGCTAGATGTTTCATTCTATCCTAAGAACTTACCCTTATCACACTCTCTGTGTGCTGAGTTTTATCACAACTACCAAAGTGTATTAACTTTCTCTAGCAGTTTTACCTTCTCATGAAGTTGGCCCTTCACCATTCATTGTACCATCTTAATTATTTATTTTTTTAATATAAATTTATTTATTTTAATTGGAGGTTAATTACTTTACAATATTGTATTGGTTTCCCCACACATCAACGTGAATCCACCACAGGTATTTCATCCAAGCAATTCTGGAGCTAGATGTTTCATTCTATCCTAAGAACTTACCCTTATCACACTCTCTGTGTGTTGAGTTTTATCACAACTACCAAAGTGTATTAACTTTCTCTAGCAGTTTTACCTTCTCATGAAGTTGGCCCTTCACCATTCATTGTACCATCTTAATTTTTACTACCACTGCCTGAAGGTAAAGAATCCACCTGTAGTGCGGTAGATATGGGTTTGATCCCTGGATTGGGACAATCCCTAGGAGAAGGGAAAGGCTACCCACTCCAGTATTTTGGCCTGGAGAATTCCATGGATTATATAGTCCATGGGATCACAAGGAGTTGGACACAACTGAGTGACTTTCACTTTCACTGCCTGAACCTGGGTTTTCATGTGTTTTTTTTTTTTTTTTCTCTCTCTTTTCCTAATATGCAGTTGAAAAAGCTCTTTAGTTGATCTTTCTGCCTTAAGGCTAAGCTTCTTCCCATCTGTCTTCACACACTAATTACATCTCTAAATAAAAATGTGGTCATATGACATTTACATTGGCTATATTTCAATTACTCTCCCAGTTTTGAGAGATAAGAATCCTTCGCCCTAGTATTGTATATATGTTCCTTCATAATTAGTCTGATTTTTATGACAATTTCTTAAACACCTTATTCTTCTTATATAGTTATAAAGAATACAAGCTCCTTGAGGTCTATGTCTATTTAGTCTTTGTACTCACAGTTCATACCACATAGTAGCCACTAAATACATGTTTATGTATTGAATATTGATTCACTCAGAAAAGCAAAAAAAAACAAAAACAAAAAACAAAAAAAAACCCACACACAAAAAAACTGTAAACAAAAAACCCTTCAAAGTTGTTTTATATAATTCTTTAACAAAATAATAATATTTGATAGCTTTATTCAGTGGTCAATAGTCACATCAGCTAAAACATCATCATATAAGAGATCCTTATGGTCTTGGAACTGTTCAATATATTGACTGTGGTGGTGGATACACAAACCTACAGGAGTTAAAACTGTGTACAATTTAACATACAGACACATAAATAAATCTGGGAAAATCTGAATAATCTGTGGCTTATATCAATGTCCAAATCCTAGTTGTATATAATGGTGCAGTCTGCTAATCATTACCATTAGGGGAATCTGGGCAAAGTTTCTCTCTGTATACAAGGGATCTCTCTCTGTATTATTTCTTACAACCTTGTATGACAGTTATACCAATAAAAATTTCAACTAAAAAAGACACTGATTTTTATTTACTTTTTGTGTCTTCATTAAAAATCTAAATAACTTACTACATGGTTTTGTTTCATACATATTATTACAGTATTTTGAGTCTTCCAGTGAATTTCCAAGTTAAAACAATTAATGAGTCTCTCCTGGGCACCCATGACACCTATCTCAATGTACCTTGTTTGATACTGCATTTGTTTTTCTCCCTTACCCAGTGATGACCTTTGTGAATGTAGAGATTTTGGTCTTTCTGTGTTTCTATTGTTTATAATGTGTTTTGTGCTATATATGTGTGCTGTGTGCTCTGTGCTAAGTTGCTTCAGTTGTGTTGAACTCTTTGCAACCCTATGAACTGTAGCCTGTCCATGGGATTTTCCAGGCAAGAATACTGGAGAGGGTTGCCATTTCCTTCTCCAGGGATCTTCCCTTAAATTATTACCATTAAAGGTCTGCTTAAGCTGGAACTCTGCACAGGGAGAAACAGTAAAAAATTATTGTNACAAGCAATAAATGCTGGAGAGGGTGTGGAGAAAAGGGAACCCTCTTACACTGTTGGTGGGAATGCAAACTAGTACAGCCACTATGGAGAACAGTGTGGAGATTCCTTTAAAACTGGAAATAGAACCGCCATACCACCCAGCAATCCCACCGCTGGGCATACACACGGAGGAAACCAGAATTGAAAGAGACACATGTACCCCAGTGATCACCGCAGCACTGTTTACAATAGCCAGGTCATGTAAGCAACCTAGATGTCCATCAGCAGAAGAATGGATAAGAAAGCTGTGATCCATATATACAATGGAATATTACTCAACTATTAAAAAGAATGCATTTGAATCAGTCCTAATGAGGTGGATGAAACTGGAGCCTGTTATATAGAGTGAAGTAAGTCAGAAAGGAAAACACCAATATAGTATATTAATGCATATGTATAGAATTTAGAAAGACAGTAATGATGACCCTATATGCAAGACAGCAAAAAAGACACAGATATAAAGAACATACATTTGGACTCTGTGGGAGAANTATAGAGAAAGCACTTTAGTGACTTGTAATTTTATGGAATCTTGTGGTTTTTTTTTTATAAAATAACACAAAGTTGGTTCCATAAGCCATGACAAAAGCAGTATCTGCTTACACTGAAGATGTAAAACAAAACTATGACCATAAATACATTGTAATCGCCCCAAAATTCTAAACAATGAAAAACATTAAGATTTTGCCAATTTTTGCTACTTACCAATCTTACAACTAGGATTTGTTTTTTTGTTTGTTTGTTTGTTTTTGTTTTTGTTTTTGTTTTGTATTTATTTATTTTTTTACACGAACTCCCAAAATCATTAAGTAAAATTCAAAATTTAAAGAAACTGTCCATCTTTGATGAGTAGAGTGCTTCTTTTTCCCCTCATCGACAAAACCACAAGAAGAAAAGCTAGAGAAACATTGATTTTAAATAATACAACTTTAGATTGATTTGATATCTCAAGAGATATTGTTTTGGCCCTTGAATCTTCATGGATGAGAATGTTCCACATTATGATAAATAATTAGTTTTTTTTTTTTTTCAAATGCCTTTCTTTGCATTTGATGGGCCATCATTCCATAAGACTTTTTACTTAGCCCAAAATTAAATTCCAAGTTAAATAACTATGACACTCTTGGTGAAAAAATCCCTTGTGCTGGGAGTGATTTCGTTGTACTCTATTGGGTTTTGTTTTCTTTGATTTCTTATTTAAATTCAAGGTGAAAAATGTGGGCTTTAAACCCCAAAAGGATAATTCTCTGGTGAGGGTCATTGTCTCTTTGATGACTCTTGCACTGTCTGGTGATTAGGGCCATCACAAAGAGAAGTTCTGGGGCTTCTTTTCTCTGGGAATGATTTGAGACTACTTCTAGATAAACAGCTTGCTACTTAAGCTTCTTCCCTTTGGGACCTAGCAGACTGCAGGTTCCTAGTCAAGAATGGATGATCTCTTGCCTGGCCTGATTCAGAGACTTTCTCTCTTTTCAGAGATTTCTGCCTTTGTATCTTTTATCCTTTTGTTGTTGTTCAGTTGCTCAGTCATGTCGGACTCTTTGTGACCCTATTCCTGTAGCATGTCAGGTTTCCCTGNTCAGTATTTGTGCCAATAAATGGATCCATGTATACATAAATAAGCAAGTTAATGAATGTGTTCAATAGCAACTTTGAAATCTACCCTCCCAAATACTTATTGAGTATTCTAGGCATTTAGACATTTGAACAGATATCAAGTACTGAGAGACACACACCTCAAGTTATAGCTAAAAGTTCTTTTGACTTATCAGCGTGTTTCCTACCACTTCTCTCTTAACAACAAGCCTTTATCTCCCCTACACTTTGGAGAACTTTCAGTCTCTATCCCATCACACCCTGTACCCTGTCTCTTATACACATCTAGATGTGTATAAGAGACAGGTCATGTCGGACTCTTTGTGACCCTATTCCTGTAGCATGTCAGGTTTCCCTGATTTCCACCATTTCCTGCAGCTTGCTCAAAGTCATGTCCATTGAGTTGGTGATGCTATCCAACCATTTCGTCCTCTGTCATCCCCTCCTCCTCCTGCCTTCAGTCTTTTCCAGCATCAAGGTCTTTTCCAATGAGTCAGCTCTTCACATCAGGTGGCCAAAGAATTGGAGCTTCAGCTTCAGCACCAGACCTTCAAATGAATATGCAGGGTTGATTTCCTTTAGGATTGACTGGTTTGATCTCCTTGAAGTCCAAAGAACTCTCAAGAGTCTTCTCCAATATTGCAGGTCAAAAGCATCAGTTCTTCAGCGTTCAGCCTTCTTTCTGGTCCAACTCTCACATTCATACATGACTACCGCAAAAACCATAGCTTTGAATAAATGGGTCTTTGTCAGCAAAGTAATCTCTTTGCTTTTCAATATGTAGACAACTTACCCTTTCAAATTATAATGTAATTGTATATTTATTTACATGAAAACAAAAACATGAATGAAATAATTGGGATAGAGAGCAACCATATATACAATTTAAATATATATTCTCATTAAAGTTGAAGATATATGAAAGTTGAATCTGAATGAACTCCAGCAATATTTCTCAGCTCCTAAATCTGTGTTGCAATGACTGGTATTGCAAAAAATTTAAACCAGTTTAAATCTTTGCTGTATTTAAAACTTCAGTATAGCACATAGCAAAATTTTACTTAAAACACATTTGCACACACCCACATGCACACACCAATTCTTAAAATCTTACTCCATAAACAATAAAAACAAAAAATAACTTGATTAAAAAGAGTGTAAAGGGCTCATATGGACGTTCTACAAAAAAAAAAAACACAAACATACAAAAAGATGGTCAGTATCACTAATCATGAGGGAAATTCAAATCAAATTCACCATAAGATATCACCTCACAACCAAAGGAAAAAAAAAAAAAAGAAATGTGGAGGAACTGGAATCATTGTGCATTGTTGGTGGGAATTCTAAAATGGTATAGCCACAATGGAAAAAACAGTACAGAGATTCTTCAAAAAATTTAAAAATAAAATTACTGCATTATTCAGCAATTCTACTTCTGAGTATACACCTCAAAGGATCCTGAATATTCATATTTATAGAATGTTAACAGCAACATTATTCAAAATATGTAGCAGCAGATGGAAGCTATTTAAGTGTCCATTGATGATGAATGGATAGTCAAAATGTGATGTATGCATACATGGAACATTACTTACACTTTTAAAAGGGAAAGGAATTGACACAGATGCTTCTAGATGGGTGAAACTTGAGATTGTGTTAAGTGATTTAAGAAGCCACAAAAGACAAATAATGTAGGAATCAAATTATATGAAGTTTTTATAGTAGTGAAATGATAGAAAAAGAAGGTAGAATTGTGGTTGCCGAGGGCTGGGGAAGGGGAATATAGGTAGCTGTTTAATGGATATAGAGTTTCCTTTTTCTATGTGAAAAAGTTGCAAAGTTTGGTTGCACAATTGCATGAATATACTTAACACTATTGAAGTGTTTATTTAAAATGGTTCAGTTCAGTTCAGTCACTCAGTTGTGTCTGACTATTTGTGACCCCATGAATTGCAGCATGCCAGGCCTCCCTGTCCATCACCAACTCCTGGAGATCACTCAGATTCACATCCATCGAGTCAGTAACACCATCCAGCCATCTCATCCTCTGTCGCCCCCTTCTCCTCTTGCCCCCAATCCCTCCCAGCATCAAAGTCTTTTCCAATGAGTCAACTCTTCGCATCAGGTGGCCAAAGTACTGGAGTTTCAGCTTTAGCTTCATTCCTTCCAAAGAAATCCCAGGGCTTATCTCCTTCAGAATGGACAGGTTGGATCTCCTTGCAGTCCAAAGGACTCTCAAGAGTCTTCTCCAACACCACAGTTCAAAAGCATCAATTCTTCAGCGCTCTGCCTTCTTCGCAGTCCAACTCTCACATCCATACATGACTACTGGAAAAACCATAGCCTTGACTAGACGGACCTTAGTCAGCAAAGTAATGTCTCTGCTTTTCAATATGCTCTAGGTTGGTCATAACTTTTCTTCCAAGGAGTAAGCGTCTTTTAATTTCATGGCTGCAGTCACCATCTGCAGTGATTTTGGAGCCCAGAAAAATAAAGTCTGACACTGTTTCCACTGTTTCCCCATCTATTTCCCATAAGATGGTAAATTTAAGCTTTGTTTTGCTTTTCCTCTATTTAAAACAAGGCTCATTTGTTATGGACATGTACACATTGCTCTGTTTAAAATGGATAATCTACTGTATAGCACAGGGAACTCTGCTCAAAGTTATGTAGTAGCCTGTATGGGAGGGAAATTTGGGGGAGAATGGATACATGTATATGGATGGCTAAGTCCCTTCACTGTTCACTTGAAACTATCACAACATTGTCAATCAGCTATAATACAATATAAAATAAATAAATAAAAAGAAACCTCCTTATTTGCCTCTCACATATCCTGGAATTTTTGAGTTTGCTAGTTCTCTTCTTTTTCTTATAACTTCATCTACTCTTGAACCCACTCAAATTACCGTTAAATTGTTGAGTACCTCAGTTTGCTGTGGGCAGAGAAGAGTCTGAGAAATGCAACCTTAGGTAGGCTTCAGGGAGTCTGCCTGGAGTTATCATTTGCGTCCTTACTCCTTACCAGACAGTGTGTAATTCAATTGCTTTACATGTTATATCTCGTTTATCTACAAAAAATACTGAGATCACTTTACAGAAGGTAAAACAAGGCTTAGGGATAATGGGTAGATTTCTGTAAATTATAGTTTGTGCATAGAATTAGGATTCCATCTCAAATCTTCATGTAGTTCTAATCACTACAGCAGTTTTGAAAAAAATTTGAAAATAAACATATGATCTTCTACATACACACACCAAAACATCTTACCTCAGCTTTTTTTCCTTTCAATATCTCTGACATATGAGTGTTAGTCACTCAGTCGTTTCTGACTCTTCAGTCCCATGGACTGTAGCCTGCTAGTCTCCTCTGTCCATGGAATTCTCCAGGCAAGAATACTGGAGTGAGTTGCCATTCTCTTCTCCAGATGTATGACAGTATTTCCATATTATTTCTTATTCTTATCTTCAAACCCTGCAAACACTCCTCCTGTTTTTATCCTTTCTTTTTCTTCTACAAGTAAACTTACAAGTAAACAATTAAACTTCTATAAGTTACTCCATGTCTTTTCTACTTTTAATTTATTTATCCTTCCTAGCCCTAACTCGGACACGACTGAGCGACTTCACTTTCACTTTTCACTTGCATGCATTGGAGAAGGAAATGGCAACCCACTCCAGTGTTCTTGCCTGGAGAATCCCAGGGATGGAGGATCCTGGTGGGTTGCCATCTATGGGGTCAAATAGAGTCGGTCACGACTGAAGTGACTCAGCAGCAGCAGCAGCAGCCCTAACTCTGAACATACTTTTATAGACCAAGGTCAATTCAGTGGTGTTTATTTCCTAATCAAAGGCATGTTTATCTTTTTTTTATTTATACAGCCTGTACAGGTCTTTCAAAGTATTAAAGATAATCGAAGATAAATAGGATGGTAGAATTATTAACATTTTTTACAAATTTTAAAAATAATTTTGGGTATTTATAGATTGAGGGCAGGAGGAGAAGGGGATGGCAGAGGATGAGAGGGTTGGATGGCATCACTGACTCAATGGACAGTGATGCCTGGGAGTTGGTGACGGACAGGGAGGCCTGGCGTGCTGTGGTTCATGGGGTCGCAAAGAGTAGGACACGACTGAGCAACTGATAGATTTGTTTGGCTGTGCTGGGTCTTCGTGGCTGCTCCAGTTTTTCTCTCATCATGGCCAGCAGGGGCTACTCTCTAACTGCAGTGGTCAGGCTTCTCAGGGTGGTGGCTTCTCTGGTTGCAGAGCATGAGCTCTAGGGAATGGGGGCTTGAGTAGCTGTGGTGCACAGGCTCAGTGGTTGTGACTCCCGGGCTCAAGAGCACGGACTCAGTAGCTGGGGCGCACCGGCTCGGTTGCCTCACACCACGTGGAATCACTGGACCAGGGATCCAGCCTTGTGCCTCCTGCATTGGCAGGCAGATTCTTTACCACTGAGCTACCAGAGAAGCCTTAGAATGATCAACTTTTACATTTTTTTTAGGGGCTTCCCTGGTGGCTCAGAGGGGAAAGAGTAAAGCATCTGCCCACAATGCGGGAGACCTGGGTTCGATCCCTGGGTTGGAAGGATCCCCTGGCGAAGAAAATGGCCACTCACTCCAGTATTCTTGCCTGGAGAATCCCATGGATGGAGGAGCCTGGTAGGCTATAGTCCATCGGGTTGCAAAGAGTCGGACATGACTGAGCAACTTTACTTTACTTCACTTCACCAGGGAAGTCCTAGAATTATCAACTTTTACATCTTTTTAGCATTAGTTACATGTGCAACAAAAATAATGTTCACTTTTTAAATAGAAATTCTAGATGTACTTGGAATAATGTAACTACCTCAGTGCTCTTTAAACCCTGAAATCTGATGATCAGAAACTTTAGGGACAAAAGTTCTAAAGAGAACAAATTCTAGTTCCTTCAGAGTAAACTCCATGATTTGGGGCAAATAAAGTTCTTAGATCCTAACTTTCCTTATCCGTAGAAGGCTTCATGAGAGTTTTTAAAGGTTTAAATAAGACTGGCAAGTACTCTTTTCCTTTCAGATAAACTCTGTGTTTTGAGCAAAAGGGCTATAATTAACCACTCTGCCCTCCTTAAACTTTCTGACTCTTGGAAAATAACTAACGCCCTGCCTGATATAATTGGGACTCAGTATTTGTGCCAATAAATGGATCCATGTATACATAAATAAGCAAGTTAATGAATGTGTTCAATAACAACTTTGAAATCTACCCTCCCAAATACTTATTGAGTATTCTAGGCATTTAGACATTTGAACAGATATCAAGTACTGAGAGACACACACCTCAAGTTATAGCTAAAAGTTCTTTTGACTTATCAGCGTGTTTCCTACCACTTCTCTCTTAACAACAAGCCTTTATCTCCCCTACACTTTGGAGAACTTTCAGTCTCTATCCCATCACACCCTGTACCCTGGCCACAGAGGCAGGCAGGTGATTCAGCCAAGGAAATCAGATTTTAATCTGGAGCTGAGGCTCCCAGAAATAATGGGCAGCTGAGGCTGAATCACCTGATGGTAGGGCCCTGAGGATGTGCCACAAGTTCTAACTGCTGAGGAGCTGCCCTAGTTCTAGCCTTCCATGAGCCTAGTTTTTCATCAATTCACTAATTTTCTGAGCTGACCCAGTTACTAGTCCTTGCAATAAATCAATCTTATTGACACAAATAGTAAAACAATTATTTGATTAAAACAACACATACACATGAAAAAACAGTAAATATATAAAAGTACCTATAAATAAGTGATATATGTGCCAAATGGGGTCACAAAGAGTCAGACATGACAGAGCGACTGAACTGAACTGAACTGACTATCATTCCACTGAAGTATATTTTACAAAAATTATCATAAAAGATTTCCTGCTTAATCAGTTTCCTCCTCTCTCTTTCTCTTTCTGTCCGTTGCTAAGGGCTGATTATATTAATTGTTCCCTTGTTTAATAAGGTCTCTGACTTGTGGGATTAGTACCCAAAGGAAGACCAAGGTTACTAAAGCTTTTTTGGGAATCATTGCAGTCCTAGAGTCAGAGAAGAAATTACGATAAGAGAGAAAAGCACACTGAGATTTTTGATATTCTATTTGAAAGTAATCAGAAAAGAGCGCTCTGGAGGTCTACCAGCAGACTGCAAAGCTGATGGGAACTCAGCAGGACAGGACTGCTTCCTTCTCCTGCAGAAGGAGAGAAAAGCAACATTCAACTCAATAGCACCAGCCAGTTATGTTGCCTTGTAAGTGCCCAAATTTTATCCTTCATTTAAAAAATTACTCAGCCATTAAAAAGAATACATTTGAATCAGTTCTAATGAGGTGGATGAAACCGGAGCCTATTATACAGAGTGAAGTAAGCCAGAAAGAAAAACACCAATACAGTATACTAACACATATATATGGAATTTAGAAAGATGGTAANAATTACTCAGCCATTAAAAAGAATACATTTGAATCAGTTCTAATGAGGTGGATGAAACCAGGGCCTATTATACAGAGTAAAGTAAGCCAGAAAGAAAAACACCAATACAGTATACTAATGCATACATATGGGATTTAGAAAGATAGTAATGATAACCCTGTATGCAAGACAGCAAAAGAGACACAGATGTATAGAACAGTCTTTTGGACTCTGTGGGAGAGGGAGAGGGTGGGATGATTTGGGAGAATGGCACTGAAACATGTATAATGTCATATATGAAACAAATCACCAGTCTAGGTTTGATGCATGATACTGAATGCTTGGGGCTGGTGCACTGGGATGACCCAGAGGGATGGTACGGGGAGGGAGGAGGGTGGAGGGTTCAGAATGGGGAACATGTGTATACCTGTGGCAGAGTCATGTTGATGTATGGCAAAACCAATACAATATTGTAAAGTAATTAACCTCCAATTAAAATAAATAAATTTATATTTTAAAAAAGACAATAATTTGACTCTCACGCTCTCCTTCTCAGTGTAATCACCAACATAAAAGTAAAGTAAAAATAAAAATAGAGCTAGAGCTAGATAGGATCTTAGAATTCATGGGTTGATCTATGATTTGAAGGCCTCACTGTGTTGGAAAAGTTAAAACAAGTTGAAAAAGATATGAGAAATATTTAAAAGATGAAAATTGGATAGGAGCCTCTACTATGCCTACCTCTGGGCTGTCTGCTGCCATAAAGTTGTTGCTTAGCTTCTCTGTCATGTCTGACTCTTTGCGACCCCATGCACTGTAACCCTCTAGGCTCCTCTGTCCATGGGATCCCCAGGCAAGACTACAAGAGTGGGTTGCCATTTCCTTCTTCAGAGAATCTTCTCCATCCAAGGACTGAACTCACTTCTGCACTGCAGGCAGATTCTACACCACTGAGTCACTGGGGAAGCACTTACTAGACCCTCAGTATTCTTGGCAGAATTTCTTATTCTTATTTTCAACATCATCTTTATATTTAAGCAGAGGTGGTGGTGGTTGCTGTTCAGTTGCTAACTCATGTCAGGCTCTTTTGCCGTCCCATGGACTGCAGCGTTCTTGGCTCCTCTGTCTTCCACTAACTCCCAGAGTTTGCTCGAATCCAAGCTTATTGAGTTGGTCATGCTATCTAACCATCTCATACTTTGCCCACCCCCTTAGCCTTTTGCCTTCCATCTTTCCCAGCATCAGGGTCTTTTCCAAGGAGTCAGCTCTTCATTCAGGTGCCAAAGAAGTGGACCTTCAGATTAGCAACAGTCCTTCCAATGAATATTCAGGGTTGATTTCCTTTAGGAGTGAATGGTGATGAATGTATCGGTACTGTGTCTGTCACAGTCAGCCTCCACATTCATGCTTTCTGGTCTTTTGTCTCCCCTAGACCTTTCTCCAAGAACATGAGGAACCACACAGAGCTGCATGAGTTCATCCTACTGGGAATACCTCAGACAGAGGGACTGGAGACTGTGCTCCTTGTCATCTTCTCGTTCATTTACCCCTTGACCCTGCTGGGAAATTTGCTCATCCTTCTAGCAATTGTCTCCTCCTCGACCCTTCACACTCCCATGTACTTCTTCTTGGGACTCCTATCGATTTTGGACATGCTGTTCCCCTCTGTCACCTGTCCCAAGATGCTATTCTATCTCTCTGGCCAGAGCCGAGCCATATCTTATAACGGATGTGCTGTTCAGCTCTTCTTTTATCATTTCCTGGGTTCTACGGAAGGCTGCCTCTATTCTGTGATGGCTTATGATCGCTTTGTTGCCATCTGTCACCCACTGAGGTATATGCTCATCATGAGACCTGGAGTCTGTGTTGGTTTGGTCGTGGCAGCCTGGTTGCTAAGTTATCTTCATGCCACCGTCCTGATAGCTTTTGTCTTTCAGCTACCCTACTGTGGCCGCAATCGGGTGGACCACTTCTTCTGTGACATTCCTGTTGTCTTACCCCTGGCTTGTGCTGATAGCTCCCTGGCCCAGAGAGTGAGTTCCACTAATGTTGGCTTTCTGGTTTTAATATTTTGGTTTTGTGTTTGTGTCTCCTACACACGCATTGGGATTGCCATTTTGAGGATCCGTTCAGCAGAGGGCAGGCAGAAAGCTTTCTCTACCTGCAGTGCCCACCTCACTGCCATTCTCTGTGCCTTTGGACCTGTAATCATTGTCTATCTGCAGCCCACACCCAACCCCTTACTAGGTGCCACAGTACAAATATTAAATAATACTGTCTCACCCATGCTGAACTCTTTAATCTATTCCTTAAGGAACAAGGAAGTGAAAAGATCCCTAGAAATGGTTTTCTACAATGTAGTATTTACTGCTCTGAAATAAATTGTGAATTTTGTAAAGGATTTTAGAAACTTCTTGTCTTTTAACATCATTCTCTATTTCTTTTCCTTTTTAAAACAATTTTTATTGGAATATAGTTGCTTTACAATATGTTAGTTTCTTCTGCACCATAAAGTGAATCAGCCATACCCAACCATATATGCCTTCATTTTATTTTCTTCCCATTTATGTCACCACAGAGCATTAAGTAGAGTTCCCTATGCTACCCAGGAGATTCTCACTAGTTATCTATCTTACATATAGTATTAATAGTGTATATATGTCAGTCCCAATCTCCTATTTCATACCCCTGCTTTCAGGCTCAATATCCATACTTCTATTCTCTACTCAATAGACATACTTCTATTCTCTTCTATTCTCTGTGTCTCTATTTCTGTTTTGCAAATAAGATCATCTGTTTCTTCTTTTTTGTTTTTATTTGTTTAACTTTTATTTTGTATTACTAACTGGAGCATAGCCAATTAGAAATGGTGTGATGGTTTCAGGTGAACAGTAAAGGGACTCAGCCATGCATATACATGTATCATTCTCTTCTAAACTTCCCTTCCTTTTAAATGAATAAATAGATAATAGAAAATGCTTTCTCTAAAGCATTAGATTTTGTTTACCTAATAAGACTTTCTATTATTGTGTGTAAACCGTAGAGCCCCAACAGTAACTCTATAACTAATACTATCCTTGGTACCTTAACCCTAGGAAAGAAGTCCAACAGGCATACCAAGGAGCTGGAGACAGATTTCTGTCCTTAGAATGGGCAGCCAGTGTTGCCTGGCTGCTCATAGTGAGAAACTGTGACAATCCAAGAAAAAGGATCTTTAACAGCCATCTCTGTGCCAAACCACTCTTCATTTCATTTTTTTTTTCTCTATTTAAGATGTAATTTTCCCCCTTTTCTGGCTTTAAACATTTCACTTCCTCCATGTTCCTAATAGTTTTTATTACCATTGACAGAACATGATCTGTTTTCCAGGCTCTGTGATGAATGTTGCACTGATATCATCTCATGTATTCATCACATCATGATCACCCCCATAAAGTAGTTTTCATTCTGTAAACAGAACTTTGAAGATTAGAGACTTCAGATGAACCCAAGGTTGCACATTAAGTTGAAAACCAGGCCTGAAGCTCAGGTCTTGTTAATTACATAGCTCTTACCCCATGACTGCTCTAAAGGACCTATTTGGCAATTTACTCGTCCTCATTACCTCTCTCCAGGGTTCATGATACTCAGAGAGTGTTCAGTAAATAACTGGTAAAGCATGCACTGACACAGGTCGTGTTTACATATTGACTTTATTATTATCTTCACTAATTCTGTGCCACTAATTCTGTACCTCTCTGACATGGTGGCACTGAGTTATAGCAATAAGTATCTTACCATTCATAACACATGCTTAGTTATGGTAAAGCCAAGTCTAGTCCCAGACCTCAGCTCCTACTGTCCCTTTTTCCTACTCTACCATACTGACAACATCCCAGGTTACTCTCTAATGTAAAAGGATTAGGGAAGCCCTCCTGTCCAGGTTGTTTGAAGAGAAGATGTCCTGATTACTGAGTTCAATTACCATACTTATCTGGTTTTCCCACCAAGTTACAGCTTCCAACTTAGTCTCCAACAATATTTCAGTTGATAATTATTTCTCGGTTTTCTCCAGAATCCAAGGAGAAAGAGAGGGTAATATTTACTGAAGATCCCACAGACACATCAGCTCTTAATTTTCATGACATTTTAGTGATTTGTAGTTTCTGTATTCCACTTTTACTCTCAAAAGTTTCCAAGCCATTTGAAACCATTAAAACAAAAAAAAGTGAAAATTTTGAATAAAATAAATTGCTGCCATTACAAAAGGCCTGAGACAAAAGAACAAAAGGAAGTTCACTTAAGCATAGATAAATATGATAGTTCTATGGCCTTCTTAAAATGACTTGCAAAATCTAAGATCACCTAGAATTTTATTCCTGTGCTATGGGAGTGTATGAGACAATATGCTGGATTTAAGTAGTATTAGTTCCAATGGCACCCCACTGCAGTACTCTTGACTGGAAAATCCTATGGACAGAGGAGCCTGGTGGACTGCAGTCCATGGGGTCACTAGGAGTCGGACACGACTGAGCGACTTCAATTTTCACTTTCACACATTGGAGAAGGAAATGGCAACACACTCCAGTGTTCTTGCCTGGAGAATCCCAGGGACAGGGAAGCCTGGTGGGCTGCTCTCTATGGGATCGCACAGGGTCGGACACGACTGAAGCGACTTAGCAGCAGCAGTAGCAGCAGTTATCTGTCCACTTAATACTGGACACAGCTGGAAGAACCCATATGCTGCGGGATCTGGTAAAGTCTGGAGACTGATCATGGACAGATACTTATCACACTAATACTTAAACTTGCTCAGCAGATGTCTTTACAATGGAAAATTCCATAACATTTGTCTTATCCACTGTTATGCCCACAGGACAAGGCCCAGTGACCTAATAAGTATTGAGTTTGTTGAATGAATGAATGAATTGATACCACCTCACCTTTCAAATTATGATGCAATCATTTATTTATTTACATGAAAACAGAATATATGCATACGTGCTCAGTCCTGTCTGACTCTGCAACCTTGTGGACCGTAGATTGCCAGACTGCTCAGTCCATGGGATTTCTCAGGCAAGAGTACTGGAGTGGATTGCCATTTCTTTTGCAAAGGGTCTTCCAAACTCAGGTATCAAATCCTCATCTCCTGTGTCTCTGGCATTGCAGAGGGATTCTTTACTGCTTGAGCCATCAAGGTCAAGTGAAATCAGAAACATGAGCGAAGTAATTGGGATACAAAACAACTACATTAATTTTAAAAATATATTCTCTTTAAAGTTGAAGATGTAAGAAAACTAATTCTGAATGAACTCCATCCACTTTTCTTGACTCTTAAATCAGTGTTGTGATGACTGGAATTGCAAAAATAAAATAAATAAACCAGTTTAAATATTTTATGTATCTAAAACTTTAGCATAGCACAAAACATAAAATTTAACTTATATGTGCACACACACACATGCAAACACCAATTATTAAAATCTTACTCCATCATCAACAACAAAAACAACTTGATTAAAAGGAGGGTAAAGATCTGAAATAGACATTCTGCAAAGCAGACAATAAGCATATGAAAAGATGCTTAATATCACTACCATTAGGGAAATGCAAGTCAAGTTCCAAGGAAATGTCACCTACCATCTACTAAAATGGCACTCACTGAAAAAAAAAAAAAAAGGAGAAAGGAAAAAAAAATATGGTGAAATTAGAACCATTGTACACAGTGGGAACTGTAAAATGGGGCATTCACTATAGAAAATAGTATGGAGACTCCTCAATTAATTTAAAATTAACATTACCCTATAATTCAGCAATTCTACTTCTAATATACATCCAAAAGCACGCTGAGTATTCATGTTTATAGCATGTTCATAGCAGCATTATTCACAATATGTAAGAGGTGAAAACTATTTTCATCCATTAATAGTAGAAGGATAGTCAAACAGTGGTATATACATACATAGAATATTACTCTCACTTTGAAAAGGAAGGAAATGGACATAGTTGGATGCTACTTGATGGATGAACCTTGAGAAGATTAAGTTAATTGAAATAAGCCGCCACAAAAAGGCAAATACTGCAGGATTCCAGCTATCTGAGGTTTTTGGAGTGGTTAAATGATAGAAAAAGAAGGTGGGAAGGTAGTTTCAGGGACTGGGGAGGGTAAGATAAGTAGTTTAATGAATATAGAGCTTCCTTTTACAAGATGAAGAAATTCTGAAGTTTAGTTGCACAACAGCGTGAATATACCTAATACTACTGCACTATATACTTCAAATGGTAAAGACAGTAAATTTTATGCTTTGTAATCTTTGTGTGTGTTTGTGTGTTTATGTGTGGGTGCTCAGTCCTGGTCAACACTTTGCGATGCCCTGGACTGGGGCCCTCCAGGCTCCTGGATCCATAGAATTTCCCAGGGAAATATACTGGAGTGGGTTGCCATTTCCTACTCTAGGGGATCTTCCCAATCCAGGGATTGAACCTGTGTCTCCTGCATTGGCAGGCAGATGCTTTACCACTGTACCACCTGGGAAGCCCTTTCATATGCTTTATCACTATTTAAAAATAAGGCTCCTTATCTAGTTCTAACATATCCTGTGATTTGTGAGTTTGCTAACTTCTTTCTTTTTTTTATAATTCCAACTACAGTTGAACCTCTCCAATCATGTTTAGTTGTTAAATACCTCAGTTTCTAATACCTTAGATTCAAGGGATTAGATCTGATAGACAGAGTGCCTGAAGAATTATGGACAGAGTTTCATAACATTGTATTTGAGTCAGTGATAAAAACCATTCCCAAGAAGAAGAAATGCAAGTAGCAAAACAGTTGTCTAAGTAGGCCTTACAAATAGCTGAGAAAAGGAGAGAAGTGAAAGGCAAAGGAGAAAGGGAAATGTACACCCTTTTGAATCCAGAGTTCCAGAGAATAACAAGGAGAGATAGTAAGTCGTTCTTCAATGAGCAATGCTAGGAAGTAGAGGAAAACAATAGAAAGGGGAAGGCTAGAGATCTACTGAAACTAATCGGGGATACCAGTTGCAAATTAGTACATGTTTTGTTGTTTATGGGATGTGTTATGTTGTTATGCATCATGTTGCTGACTATAAAAAAAAGCAGAGCACCGAAGAAATGATGCTTTTGAACTTTGGTATTCGAGAAGACTCTTGAGAGTCCCTTGAACTTCAAGGAGATCAAACGAGTCAGTCCTAAAGGAAACCAGCCCTGAATATTCATAAGAAGGACTGATGCTGACGCTGAAACTCCAATACTTTGGTCACCTGATGGGAACATCTGACTCACTGGGAAAGACCCTGATGCTGGAAATGATTGAAGCCATGGGAAGAAGGGGAAGACAGAGGATGAGATGGTTGGATGGCATCACCAACTCGATGGACATGAGTCTGAGCAAGCTCTGGGAGTTGGTGAAGGACAGGGAGGCCTGGCATACTGCAGTCCATGGGGTCGCAAAGAGTCAGACATGACTGAGCAACTGAACTCAACTTGTGTTGTTTATAAATCATGCCAAGACTAATTTTCGATGTTCTAATCTCAAAACCTGAGGTTCTATTATCCTCATTCTCATCTTGTTACTCTCCTTTGTTGGAACCAATCTTCTGGGTGTTCCCAGGAGATACTTGAGAGGAAGGTTTACCTGATTAGGGATCCTTGGTGACTTAGATGGCAAAGAATCTGCCTGCAATGCGGGACAGCCGGGTTCAATCCTTGGGTCAGGAGGATCCGCTGGGGAAGGGCATGGCAACCCGCTCCAGTATTCTTGCCTGGAGAATTCCATGGACAGAGGAGCCTGGCGGGCTACAGTCCATGAGGTCACAAAGAGTCGGACATGACTGAGTGACTAACTCTTTCACTTTCACTTCACTTTACCTGATTATTAGAATCTAAGTCCAGTTCTCAATGTACATTCAGGTACAGAAACTTAAATGCAAAAATGAAGTTCTGATCTGGAG
>SJYX01019337.1:467519-511521 GCA_006410675.1 Oreotragus oreotragus | reverse complement strand
GGGGTTCAGGATGGGGAACACATGTATACCTGTGGTGGACTCATGTTGATGTATGGGAAAACCAATACAGTATTGTAAAGTAATTAGCTTCCAATTAAAATAAATAAATTTATATTAAAAATAAAAATAAATAAAATAAAATTTCTATTTTATTAAATGTAAATATTTAATATATTCAAGACATGCAGTGAATGTACAATTAACACAAATAACTTGGGTATAAGGCTTTGTTTACTCAAAATGAAGAAATTCTAAAGAGATGATGGGCAGCATGTCAGCTATGGTTAACCTCACCAGACACAAAAAAAGAGAATAAAAAGGGAAAAAAAGAAATATGAAAAAGGAAAGAAAATAGTTACTCTGTGAGGTGATGGTAATGTTAATTATCTGATTGAAGTGATCATTTTACATTGCATACATATATGACAACATCAAGTTATACACCTAACATATGGACAATTCTTAACTGTCAAATATATTTTAAGAAGCTGCTTTAAAAAAGGATGACTGAACCCTGGGAAGGCACAGTCCAGGCTGTCCTGCCCCAGATGGCCCCTGTGGAGCAGTCCAGAAATGTAAAAAAAAAAAAGATGACTGAAAGCTGCCTTTACAGGTTCAGCTTCAAGGCCAAGAATTAATGTATTAGTGACCTACTGATTCATAAAATACAATCACAAAGCTTAGTGACTTAAAAATGACAATTTATTAGTATAAAAGCAAATTGAAACTTTGATGAAAAATGCAGGTAAAATACAACTTGCCATTCATTCTTTGTTGCTTGTGATAATTCTGGAACATTTTTGTACTTTCTGGAGAAAATTTAAAAAAGAAAACTTATTTATTGAATTCTGCCCTCTTGAGATCTAATAACTATTCTGCACAAAGTCTCATCACTGAATGTAGAATATCTGTGTTTTCAGTTTGACTGTGATGTTGACTTAGCACATGCAACCTTGATTCTGAAACATCTGGGTTGGTTTCTAAAACAGTCCATGACTTATATCTCCTCTGAAAACACTCTTATAGACCAAGGTCAATGTCATGGTGTTTACTTCCTAGTCAAAAGCATAGTTTTCATTTTTTAAATTTATATAGACTTTTACAGTTTTTTTCAAGTCATTAATCATTCTCTAAAAGTTTTAAAGTAATTAAGGATAAATAAGATCTGTCTCTTATACACATCTAGATNGAAAACCAATACAATATTGTAAAGTAATTAACTTCCAATTAAAATAAATAAATTTATATTAAAAATAAAAATAAATAAATAAAAGTTCTATTTTATTAAATATAAATATTTAATATATTCAAGACATGCAGTGAATCTACATTTAACACAAATAACTTGGGTATAAGGCTTTGTTTACTCAAAATGAAGAAATTCTAAAGAGATAATAGGCAGCATGTCAGCTATGGTTAACCATACTGTATTGAATGGTTGAAGTTTCCTAAGACAGTGTCTTAAGTGTTCTCAGCAGACACAAAAAAAGAGAACAAAAAGGGAAAAAAAGAAATATGAAAAAGGAAAGAAAATGGTTACTCTGTGAGGTGATGGTAATGTTAATTATCTGATTGAAGTGATCATTTTACATCACATACATATATGACAACATCAAGTTGTACACCTAACATATGGACAATTTTTAACTGTCAAATATATTTTAAGAAGCTACTTAAAAAAAGGATGACTGAACCCTGGGAGGGCACAGTCCAGGCTGTCCTGCCCCAGATGGCCCCTGTGGAGCAGTCCAGAAATGTAAAAAAAAAAAAGATGACTGAAAGCTGCCTTTACAGGTTCAGCTTCAAGGCCAAGAATTAATGTATTAGTGACCTACTGATTCATAAAATACAATCACAAAGCTTAGTGACTTAAAAATAACAATTTATTAGTATAAAAGCAAGTTGAAACTGATGAAAAATGCAGGTAAAATACAACTTGTCATTCATTCTTTGTTGCTTGTGATAATTCTGGAACATTTTTGTACTTTCTGAAGGAAATTTAATAAAGAAATCTTATTTATTGAACTCTGCCCTCTTGAGATCAGATAACTATTTATTCTGCACAAAGTCTCATCACTGAATGTAGAATATCTGTGTTTTCAGTTTGACTGTGATGTTGATTTAGCACATGCAACCTTGATTCTGAAACATCTGGGTTGGTTTCTAAAATAGTCCATGACTTATATCTCCTCTGAAAACACTCTTATAGACCAAGGTCAATGTTATGGTGTTTACTTCCTAGTCAAAATCATAGTTTTTTGTTGTTTTTTTTTTACTTTATTTTACTTTACAGTACTGTATTGGTTTTGGCATACACTGACATGAATCCGCCATGTGTGTACATGAACTCCCAAACATGAACCCCCCTCTATATAGCCTTTTACAGTTTTTTCAAGTCATTAATCATTCTTTAAAACTTTTAAAGTAATTAAGGATAAATAAGATGGCAGAATTATTAACTTGGACATTCTTTTATTATTACTCAGATGTGAACAAAAATATTAAGCTTACTTTTTATATTGACATCCAGATACACTTGAAATAATCTACCTAGATGCTCCTTAAATATTGAAACTTTGTGATCAGAAGCTAGGGGCAAATGTCCAAAATAAGAGACCAAATCCTAGTTCTTTTTAGAGTAAACTCCATGATTTTGGGCAAATTAAGTTCTTAGACCCCAACTTTCCTCATCTGTAGAAGATATCATCAGAGAATTGTAAGACTGTCTATATACTCCTTTCCTTTTGGATAGACTAACTTTCTTGAACAGAGGGACTATGTTTAACCACACAGCCTCAACAACATTTCTATCTCTCCTGGAAAACAATTAATTATATTGACATCCAGATATACTTGAAATAATCTAACTACCTAGATGCTCCTTAAATATTGAAATTTTGTGATCAGAAACTAGGGGCAAATGTCCAAAATAAGAGACCAAATTCTAGTTCCTTTCAGAGTAAACTCCATGATTTTGGGCAAATTAAGTTCTTGGACCCCAACTTTCCTCATCTGTAGAAGATATCATCAGAGAATTATAAGGTTTAAGTAAGACTGTCTATTTACTCCTTTCCTTTTGGATAGACTAACTTTCTTGAACAGAGGGACTATGTTTAACCACATAGCTTCAACAACATTTCTAGCTCTCCTGGAAAACAATTAATTTCCTGCCTGATAGAATTGGTATCCACTATTTGTGAGATAAATGGATCAGTGTATGTATAAATAAGCAAGTTAATGAATGTATTCAATGAGGAACTTGAAATCATCATCCCAAATATTTATGGAGTATCCCAGGCATTTATCCAAGAAACTTGAACAGATGCTGAGTACTATAAGACACATATTTCAAGTTACAGCTAAAAGTTCTTTTTGACCTCAGTTTGTTTCTTACCCCTTTAGTGAAAGTCACTCAGTTGTGTCTGACTCTTTGAGACACCATGGACTATACAATCCATGGAATTCTCCAAGCTAGAATACTGGAATGGGTAACCTTTCCTTTCTCCAGAGAATCTCCCAACCCGGGGATCAAACCCAGTTCTCCAGCATTGAAGGTGGATTCTTTACCAGCTGTGCCACAGGGAAGCCCAAGAATACTGGAGTGGGTATCCTATCCCTTCTCCAGCAGATCTTCCTAACCCAGGAATTGATCTGGGGTCTCCTGCACTGCAGGAGATTTCCTGCCCTCTTTACCAACTGAGCTATCAAGGAAGCCCTTACTCCTGGCAATAGGCCTTTATTTCCCATACCCTTTGGAGGACTGCCCATCTCTAATCCACTGTACCATGTACCATGGCCACAGAGGTGGGCATGAGATTCAGCAGATTTGAATCTGGATGTGAGGCTCTCAGAAGCAACGGGCAGCTGAGGTTGAATCACCTGCTGGCAGGGCCCTGAGGGTGCACCACACATTCTTAGTGCTGAGGAGCTGCTCTAGTTTCTAGCCTTCCATGAGTTTAGTTTTTCATCAATTGCATTAATTTTCTGAGCTAAACCAATTACTATTTCTTGAATAGATCAATCTTTTTGCCTCAAATAATAAAATAATTCATTAATTAAAGCAACACATACACATGAAAAAGCAGTAAATACATAAATGTACCTATAAATACATGATATATATGCCAAATGAATTTTTTAATTATATTATTTCATTGAAGTATATTTTACAAAGGAAATCATAAAATATTTCATCTTTAATCAGTTTCCTTCATTCTCTTTCTGTCTAGTTACTAAGGTAAAATTATAATAAGCAGTTAATTGCTTCCTTGCTTAATAGGATCTCTGATTAGGGGGATTAATACCCAAAGGAAGACCAAAGTTACTTAAAGCTTGTTTGGGAATTATTACAGTTCCTAGAATCAAAGAGGGAATTATTGCAAGAGATAAAAGCACATTGAGATTTTTGGCATTCTATTTGAAAGTGATCAGAAAAAAGAATTCTGGAGATCTACCAGCAGACTGCAAGCTGATGGGAGTTTAGCAAGACAGGGCTGCTTCCTTCTCCTGCAGAAGGAGAGAAAAGCGACTTTCAACTCAATAGCACCAGCCAGTTATGTTCCCTCTTTGCCTTGTAAGTGCCCAAATTTTGTTCTTTAAAAAAAAAAAATACTGATTCTCACCCTCTCTCACGTATCATTACCACCAAAATAAAGTAAAAATAGAGTCAGAGCTAGATAGGATTTTTGGCAGTAGAATTCATGGATAGATCTATGATTTGAAGACCTCAGTGTTGGAAAAGTTAAAGCAAGTTGGAAAAGATATGAGAAGGGTTCAAAAGATAGAAATTGGAAAGGAACCTCTACTGTGTCTACCCCTGGGCCATCTATTGCCATAAAGTTGTAGTTTAGTGGCTAAGTCATATTTGACTCCTTTGCANTTTGGCAGTAGAATTCATGGATAGATCTATGATTTGAAGACCTCAGTGTTGGAAAAGTTAAAGCAAGTTGGAAAAGATATGAGAAGGGTTCAAAAGATAGAAATTGGAAAGGAACCTCTACTGTGTCTACCCCTGGGCCATCTATTGCCATAAAGTTGTAGTTTAGTGGCTAAGTCATATTTGACTCCTTTGCAGCCTGATAGACTATAGCCCACTAGGTTCCTCTGTGTGTAGGATTTTCCCAGCAAAAGTACTGGAGTGGGTTGCCATTTCCTTCTCCTGGGGATCTTCCCTACCCAGGCATCCAACCCTAATCTCTTGGTTCTTCTGCATTGCAGGCAGATTCTACATGGCTGAACCACCAAGAAAGTATGTACTAGGCCTTCAGTGTTCTTGGCAGAATCTCTAACTCTCAATTTTAGTGCCATCTTTATGTTTAAACAAATTTTGCTGCTGTTAACTCCCTAAGCATGTTGGACTTTTTGCCACACCATGGACTATAGCATGCCTGGTTCCTCTGTCCTTCACTATCTCCCAGAGTTTGCTCAAATTCATGTTCATTTGTCCTTGACTCGGTGATGCTTTCTAACTATCTCTTCCTCTACCACCCTCTTCTCCTTTTTCCTTCAATCTTTCCCATCATCAGGATCTTTTCCAAGGAGTCACCTCTTCAAATCAGGTGGCCAAAGTTTTGGAGATTCAGCTTCAGAAACAGTCCTTCCAATATTCAGTGTTGATTTCCATTAGGATTGAGTGATATTGGATGAATGCATTGGTGTTGTGTCTGTCAACAATCAGCCTCCACATTTGAGCTTTCCTGTCTTTGGTTTCCCCTAGACCTTTCTCCCAAGAACATGAGGAACCACACAGAGCTGAATGAGTTCATCCTACTGGGAATACCTCAGACAGAGGGACTGGAGGCTGTGCTCCTTGTCATCTTCTCATTTATTTACCTCTTCACCTTGCTGGGAAATTTGTTCATCCTTCTAGCAATTGTCTCTTCCTCAACTCTTCACACTCCCATGTACTTCTTCTTGGGTCTCCTATCGATTTTGGACATGCTGTTTCCCTCTGTCACCTGTCCCAAGATGCTATTCTATCTCTCTGGCCAGAGCCGAGCCATATCTTATAAGGGATGTGCTGTTCAGCTCTTCTTTTATCATTTCCTGGGTTCTACAGAAGGCTGCCTCTATTCTGTGATGGCTTATGATCGCTTTGTTGCCATCTGTCACCCACTGAGGTATATGCTCATCATGAGATCTGAAGTCTGTGTTGGCTTGGTCGTGGCAGCCTGGTTGGTAGGTTGTCTTCAGGCTACCATCCTGACATCTTTTACCTTTCAGCTACCCTACTGTGGCCGCAATCGGGTGGACCACTTCTTCTGTGACATTCCTGCTGTCTTACCCCTGGCTTGTGCTGATAGCTCCCTGGCCCAGAGAGTGGGTTCCACTAATGTTGGCTTTCTGGCTTTAATGCTTTGGTTAAGTGTTTGTGTCTCCTACACACGCATTGGGATTGCCATTTTGAGGATCCGTTCAGCAGAGGGCAGGCAGAAAGCTTTCTCTACCTGCAGTGCCCACCTCACTGCCATTCTCTGTGCCTATGGACCTGTAATCATCATCTATCTGCAGCCCACACCCAACCCATTTCTTGGTGCCATGGTGCAAATATTAAATAATATTGTCTCACCCATGCTGAACTCATTAATCTATTCCTTAAGGAACAAGAAGGTGAAAAGCTCACTAAAAAGGGTATTCTATAATATAGTATTTACTGCTCTGGACTAAATTATGAGTTTTGTGAAGGATTTTAGATTCATTGTCTTGTAACACCATTCTCCTATTTCTTCTTTTAAAAAAAAAAATCATAGTATAGCTCTTTTACAACGTTATGTTCATTTCTTCTGTACCTTAAAATTAATCAGCCATACCCACGCATGTGTTAAGTTGCATCAGTCATGTCCGACTCTTTGCAACCCCATGGACTATAACCATATAAGGCTCCTCTGTCCATGGGATTCTCCAGGCAAGAATACTGGAGTGGGTGGCCATTTCCTACTCCAGGGGATCCTCCTAACCCAGGGGTCAAACCCATGTCTCTTGTATACCCACGCATGTGTTAAGTTGCATCAGTCATGTCCGACTCTTTGCAACCCCATGGACTATAACCATATAAGGCTCCTCTGTCCATGGGATTCTCCAGGCAAGAATACTGGAGTGGGTGGCCATTTCCTACTCCAGGGGATCCTCCTAACCCAGGGATCAAACCCATGTCTCTTGTATCTCCTCCATTGGCAGGTGGGTTCTTTATATCCGCTCATATATCCCTTCTTTTTTGGATTTCCTTCCTATTTAGGTCACCACAGGGAACTGAGTAGAGTTCCCTGTGCTACAGTGTAGGTTTCTATAAGTTACATATCTTATACATGATATCAATAGTATTTATACGTCAGTCCCAATCTCCCAATTCATCCCACCACCACCCTCCCATTTTTGACTTGGTATCCATATATCTACTCTATACCTGTGTCTCTATTTCTTCTCTGCACATAAGATAATCTATTTCTTCTTTTTTGTTTGCTTTAATTTTTTTTCCATTTTTTTGTTGGAGTATAGCCAGTCAACTATGTTGTGATAATTTCAGGTGAACAGCAAAAGGACTCAGCCATTCATATATATGTGTCATTCTCCTCCAAACTCCACTCCCTTTTAAATGAATAAACAGATCATAGAAAATGCTTCCTCACATTTGTCTTATTCACTGTTGTATCCACAGGACATGGCTCAATGATCTAGTAAGCGCTATACATGAGTTTATTAAGTGAGTGAATGGGTACCACTTAATCTTTTAAATTTGATGTAATTGCCTATT
This sequence comes from Oreotragus oreotragus, assembly GCA_006410675.1. Taxonomy (NCBI): domain Eukaryota; kingdom Metazoa; phylum Chordata; class Mammalia; order Artiodactyla; family Bovidae; genus Oreotragus; species Oreotragus oreotragus. The sequence goes on along the minus strand of SJYX01019337.1, from coordinate 503,771 downwards.
TATTTATGATAAACAGAAACATAATTTCAATAACTGGGAAACAGAACAACTACGTACATTGAAATAAATAAATATCCTCATAAAGTTGAGGAACTTTGAAAAACAAATCTGAATGAACTCTAACCACTTTTCTCAGTTCTCAAATCAGTGTTGTGATGACTGGCATTGCAAAACAATTAAATCAGTTTAAATCTTTCCTGTATCTACTACTTTAGTATAACACACAACAAAAAAATAAAACATACATGCTCACACACACAAGCAAACAACAGTTCTTAAAATCTCACTCCATCAACAACACAACAACAAAAACAAAGAACTTGATTCCAAAAAGTGGGCAGAAAACCTCAACAGACATTTTTCCAAAGAAGACATAAACACATGAAAAGATACTCAACATCGCTCATTATTAGAGAAATGCAAATCAAAACAATGAGATATCATACACCGGTCAGAATGGCCATCATTAAAAGATCTACAAGGGTGAAGGCTTGAAAGAGTGTGGAGTAAAGGGAACCCTCTTGTACTGTTGGTGGGAATGTAAACTGATACAGATACTCTATAAGGCAGTATGGAGATTCCTTTAAAATTATGAATAAAATTACCATATGATCCTACTGGGTGTATCCCTGGTGAAAACCATAATTGAAAAAGAAACACAAGTTCTGAAATAGTCATTGCAGCACAATTTACAATAGCACTTGGAAGCAGTCTTTATGCCCATCAACAGATGAATGGATAAAGAAGCTGTGTTACATATATAAAACAGAATATCACTCAACCATAAAAAGAATGAATTTGAGACAGTTCTAATGAGGTGGATGAACCTAAAGCCTATTCTACAGAGTGAAGTAACTCAGAAAAAAATGCATCTCATCTATTCATACATATATATGGACTCTTGAATGCTGGTACTGACAAACCTATTTGCAGGGCAGCAATGGAGACGCAGACACAGAGAACAGACTCGTTGACACAGAGGTGGGGAATGAGTGGTGGGCTGAATGGAGGGAATAGCATGGAAACATATACATTATCATGTGTGAAATATATAGACAGCGACAATTTGCTGTATGATTCAAGGAGCTCAGAAAGGTGCTCTGTGACAACCTAGAGGGGCAGGATGGGGAGGAACGGAGGAAGAAGGCTCAAGAGGGAGAGAACATATGTATACCTATGGCTGATTCATGTTGATGTATGGCAGAAACCAACACAATATTGTAAAGCAATCATCCTTCAATTAAAAATAAATTTTAAAAAAAAACAAGTAACTTGATTTAAAATGGTGTAAAGGACTTAAAAGACATTCTGCAAAGAAGACAACAATCATATAAAAAGATGTTTAATATCACTACCACTAAGTAAATGCAAATCAAATTCACAAGAAGATGTCACTCACAGCCATTAAATGCAGAAACCAACACAATATTGTAAAGCAATCATCCTTCAATTAAAAATAAATTTTAAAAAAAAACAAGTAACTTGATTTAAAATGGTGTAAAGGACTTAAAAGACATTCTGCAAAGAAGACAACAATCATATAAAAAGATGTTTAATATCACTACCACTAAGTAAATGCAAATCAAATTCACAAGAAGATGTCACTCACAGCCATTAAAATGGCTTTTACTGAAAAAAAAAGGGGGGGGGTGGAAATGTGGAGAAATTGGAACCATTGTGTGCTGTTGGTGGAAACTATAAAATGGTACAGCCACTATGGAAAACAGTGTGCAGGTTCCTCAAAAAATAATAAAATAAAAATAACATTACCCTATGATTCACAAATTATACTTTTGAGTATAGATCCAAAAGAGTTCTGAAAATTCATATTTATGGCATGTTCAAAGCAGCATTATTCACAATAGACAGGTAGGAGGTGAAAGCTATTCATGTTCATTAATGATAAATNTGGGGGGGTGTTGAAATGTGGAGAAATTGGAACCCTTGTGCACTCTTGGTGGAAACTATAAAATGGTACAGCCACTATGGAAAACAGTGTAGAGGTTCCTCAAAAAATAAAAAAATAAAATAAAAATAACATTACCCTATGATTCACAAATTATACTTTTCAGTATAGATCCAAAAGAGTCCTGAAAATTCATATTTATGGCATGTTCAAAGCAGCATTATTCACAATAGACAGGTAGGAGGTGAAAGCTATTCATGTTCATTAATGATAAATGAATAGTCAAAATGTGGTATATACATACATGAAATATTATTCCCACTTTAAAAAGGAAGGAAGTTGACACAATTGGATGCTACTAGATGGATGAACCTTGAGGAGATTATGTTAAGTGAAATAAGCAGCTACAAAAAGACAGATACTGTAGGATTCCAGCTATACTGGGTGTTTAGAGTAGTTAGATGACAGATAAGAAGGTAGGAAGGTGATTCCCAGGGGCTGGGGAAGAGGAAGATAGATTGTTGTTTAATATATATAGTTTCCTTTTGCAAGATGAAAAAGTTCTGAAGTTTGGTTGCACTGTAGAATGAATATATATAATACTCCTGAACTGTATACTTAAAATGGTTAAGATGGTAAATGTTATGCTTTATATTGCTTTTTCACCATTTAAAAATTAAGCTCCTTTGGGAAGGACATGTACACATTGTTATATTTAAAATGGATAATCTACTGTACAGCACAGGGAACTCTGCTCAGTGTTACGTGGTAGCCTGAATGGGACAAAAGTTTGGGGGAGAATGAAAACATGTATATGTATGGCTGAGTCCCTTTGCTGTTCACCTGAAACTATCACAACACTTTTAATCAACTGTACTCCAATATAAAATAGAAACTTTTTCAAAAATAAATACAAAGAAGCCTCCTTATCGGATTCTCACATATCCTGGGATTTTTGAGTTTTCTAGTTCACTCCTTTTTCTTATAATTTCATCTACTCTCGAACCCACTCAAATCACAGTTAAATTGTTGAACACCTCAGTCTGGTGTAGGCAGAGAAGAGTCAGAAATCCAGCATACGGTAGGCTTCCGGGGGTCTTCCTGGAGTTATCATTTGTGTCCTAACTCATTACCAGACACCGTGTAATGCACTTTCTTCACATGTATTACCTAGTCCATCTACAAAAAGTGCTAGATCACATTACAGAGGTAAAACAAGTCTTAGGGATGTTGTGTAAATTTCTGTAAATTTACAGTTTTTTTGTGGATAGGATGATTCCATCTCAAATCATCATCCAGCTATACTCAATATAGCAATTTTGCTGAAATTCTTAAAATACATATTTGACCTTTTACATAAACACACCAAAACATCTTACCTCAGCTTTTTTTCCTTTCATCATCTCTCATATATGAAAATGTTCCCATATTACCTCTTATTCCTGATTTAAACCCTCCAAGCACCCCTCCTTTTTATACTTTCTTTTTTTTCCCTCCAGTTATTCAATGCCTTTTCCATTTTCTCTATTTATTTTTCCTTCCTAGCCTTCTTCACTCTAGTGAAAGTGAAAGTCGCTCAATCAAGTCCGGCTCTTTGCGACCCCATGACTCGAGTCTGCATGACGCGCCTCTGTCCATTGAATTCTCCAGGCAAGAATACTGGAATGGGTAGCCATGCCCTTCTCCAGATCTTCCCAACCCAGGGATTGAATCCAGGTCTCCTGCATTGTAGGCAGTTTCCTTACCATCTGAGCCACTAGGGAAGCCCTCTCCTGACTCTAATCCTAACCCTGAATACATCGTTATACATCAAGGTCAATTTAATGGTGTTTACTTCCTAGTCAAAGGCATTGTTACCATCTTTTTTATTTGGAAGCCTGTACAGTTTTTTCAAGTCGATCACCATGCTTCAAAGTATTAAAGATAATCGGAGATAAATAGGATGGTAGAATCATTAACTTTGACACCTTTTTAGCATCAGTTAGATGTGCATTAAAAGTATTGTTCACTTTTTAAGTAGAAATTCCAGATGTACTTAGAATAACGTAACTACCTAAGTGCGAAGTGCAATAAAACACATACTTCAAATTATAGCTTAAAATTCTTTTCCACCTCTTAGCATGTTTCTTCCTCCCTTTTCTCCTAGCTTAGGCCTTTATTTTCCCTACCCTTTGGAGGACTGCCCATTTAGTTCTGCTGTACCCTGTACCCTGGCCACAGAGGTGGGCATGAGATTCAGCCAAGAAAATCAGATTTGAATCTGAGGCTCCCAGAAGTAATGGGCAACTGAGGCTGAATCACCTGCTGGCAGGGCCCAGAGGATGCACCACAAGTTCTTACTGCTGAGGAGCTGCCCTAATTCCTAGCCTTCCATGAGCCTAGTTTTTCAACAATTTCTTTAATTTTCTGAGCTAACCAAGTTACTGTTGCTTGCAATAAATCAATCCTATTACCACAAATAGTAAAATAATTTATTGATTAAAACAACGCATACACATGAAAAAGCAGTAAATATATCTATAAATGTGATATATGTGTCAAATGAAGTTTTAAATGATTATTCACTGAAGTATATTTTATAAGGAAATCATAAAAGATTCCCTCTTTAATCAGTTTCCTCTTCTCTCCTTCTCTCTAGGTTTCATTGATAAGGTATAATTATATCAAGCAGTTAATTTCTCCCTTGCTTAATAAGCACCCTGACATGGGGGATTAATACCCAAAGGAAGACCAAGGCTACTTACTATCTCCCATGTTTGGTATTTATTGCAGTTCCTAGATCAGAGATAAATTACTATAAAAGTGAAAAGCACACTCAGATTTTGACATTCTATTTGAAAGTGATTGAAAAAGAGAATTCTGAAGATCTATCAACAGACTGCAAGCTGATGGAAATTTCACAGGTCAGGGTTACTTCCTTCTTCCAGAGAAGGAAAACAAAGTGACATTCAATACAATACCACCAGTCAGTTATGTTCTGTTTGCCTTGTAAGTGCCCAGATTTATCCTTCATTTTAAAAAATCTTGGCTCTCACCCTCTCCTTCCTGTCATGACCATCAAAATAAAATAATAAAGATAGAGCTAGAGCTAGATGGAGTCTTAGGCAGTAGAATTCATGGGTTAATGTATGATTTAAAGAGCTTACTGTGCTGAAAAAGTTAAAACAAGTTGAAAAAAATATGAGAAATGTTCAAAAAATGGAAATTGGAAAGGAGTCTCTACTATATCTACCCCTGTGTCTTCTACTGCCGTAAAAGTAGAATGTTTTTTAGCCTGGATCTGGTTAGACTATTACAGGTTTTGGAGACAGAAATGGAAGCTATTAGTTACTGATGTGTGCTAAAATCCAGAGCATATGAGTCCTGTTAATGTAATTTTCTGTTCTTTAAGGGCTGTTTAAGACCCCTCTTTTGGCTGGCTTCTTATTGTTGACCCTCATACCCAGGGAGATAATGTGGGAAAGAGTCTGTCTTTTGTATGTGTGGCTTGCATGTGTGCATGCTAATTACCTCAGTCGTGTCCGACTCTTGAGACCGTCTGGACTGTAGCCCACCAGGCTCCTCTGTCCATAGGATTCTCCAGGCAAGAACACTGGAGTGGGCTCACGCGTCCTCCTCTAGGGGATATTCCCAACCCAGGAATCAAGCCTAGGTCTTTCTGTCTCCTGCACTGGCAGGTGGGTTCCTTACTTGTGTCACCTGGGAAGCCCCTAAAAGTGAAAGTGTTAGTTGTTCAGTTTTGTTCGACTCTTTGTGACCCCGTGGACTGTAGACCACCAGGCTCCTCTATCCATGAAATTCTCCAGGCAGGAATACAGGAATGGGTGGTCATTCCCTTCTCCAGAGGATCTTCCTGACCCAGGGATCAAACCTGCATTACAGGCAGATTCTTTACCATCTGAGCCTCCAGGGAAGCCCATATGTGACTTATATGATCATAAATGATTTTGGACATTTAAAGTTACCTAGTTGTCTCAGGTGAATATAGGAAACTTGGATAGGACCTTCTTGCATCTTTAAATCAGTCCTTTTAGAATCACAAAACAGCATTCAAAATTAATACAATTTGACAGAGTATATGAAGCATGGAAGATAGGAGATTTGTCATGTAAGGATTTCTTGGCGAGACTGCAAGTAGAAACTGCACTGCAAAGAGAGATCCAGCGTGGAGAGAAGCGGGCCAATCAAGGCAACTCTAAAGGGAAGCACTAGTCTGTTTACATTGAGAATATTTGCTCCATTTCCATTTCATTGTCTTAAACACAGCCAATTCACGTACATATTCGCTTTAACCACAGATTTCTTTTCACAGACACCCAAGAGCTGATCCTTCCATAAACATGAGAAATCACACAGTGGTGACTGAATACATCCTGCTGGGAATCCCTGAGACAGAGGGCCTAGAGACTGTGCTTTTTTCCCTGTTCTCATCATTATATTTGTGCACTGTCTTGGGAAACGTGCTCATCCTTTTGGCTATCATCTCTTCCTCTCGGCTTCATACACCCATGTACTTTTTCTTGGCGAATCTTTCCGTATTTGACCTAGGTTTCTCATCAACAACTGCTCCCAAGATGCTGTCATACCTTTCAGGGCTGAGTCAAGGTATCTCTTTTCACGGCTGTGCTACCCAGCTCTTCTTCTACCACTTCCTGGGATGTACTGAGTGTTTCCTATACACAGTGATGGCCTATGACCGCTTTGTTGCCATATGCTCTCCTCTGAGACACACGGTCATAATGAATCACAGAGTCTGCCCCATCTTGGCCACAGGGACCTGGATGGGCGGCTGTATCCATGCCATTATCCTAACATCCCTCACCTTCCAGTCGTCCTACTGTGGCCCTAACAAGGTGAGCTATTACTTCTGTGACATACCTGCCATCTTACCTCTAGCCTGTGGGGATACATCTCTAGCCCAGAGGGTAGGTTTTACAAATGTTGGCCTTTTGTCTCTCATTTGCTTTTTTCTCATTCTTGTTTCCTACACCCGCATTGGGATTGCCGTATCAAAAATTCGCTCAGCAGAGGGCAGGCAGCGAGCATTCTCCACCTGCAGCGCACACATGACTGCAATTCTCTGTGCTTATGGGCCAGTCATCATCATCTATCTACAGCCCAATCCCAGTGCCTTGCTTGGTGCTATAATCCAGATATTGAATAACCATGTAACCCCCATGCTAAACCCATTGATCTACAGCCTGAGAAATCAGGATGTTAAATCAGCTCTGAGGAATGCATTTCCCAAGAGAAGCTTCGCTCGGAAGAAAAACTGAGAAAAGCTCAAGCTTTGCTGGACAAAGTCGGAGTCTCCATTTCTCAGGACTAATTCTCTTCCACAGCTTCCAAGGCAGGTTGAAATCAAATGTGCTCTGAATGGATCTACCACTTAACCTCACCAAGTTTTAAAGCCATGTCTGCTTTCATATTTTTCTGTGTTTATAATGAAATATAATTACTAGAGTAACTACTGACATCAATCTTATTCTTGGGCTGTCTGGATTCCCTGCCAGAACTGCCATCCTTCCCCAAACATTTCCTTCCTCGTTAAATCTTTAAAAGAGTTCAGAGAACATATTTTCTTTCTCATAATCTCAGTTAAAAGTATTTCCGTATATATCTAAAGGGAAGGGAGAATGGAAAAAAAAATTTAAGCAAGCCCAGCTTAATACAGAGTATCAGAACTCAATATCCTATCTGTAGAGTATAACCTCCAATTCAGTTCCACTCAACACCAAAACTCTAACTTGAGTAATATTTAAGGTAAGATCTATCTCATGTGTAGTCTGGTTTGATTTTAATATTTTCCTTGTGTACACATTCCTTTGGAATCCAGATATTCTTGTATTATTAGATGACTGGAAGGCTATGAACTTGAATCATGTCTCATTAGCCCCTACAAAAATCAGCTTTAGTTTTGTAAAGAAAAAAGGAAACAAAAAGACAGGAAGACAAACAAAAACAGTCAAGTTTAAATGTGGTCCTACATGTTTTTCTAAAACAGCAACACTGATTGATTTGTCTGTTATAAAAAGCAAGCTGGTTAGAATTTTCATTTAAACTCAGGCAGTAATAAACTTGCCTTTCCATTGGAAATAATAAGGTATATATAACTTATTTTGATTCTGCTAATCTCTAGGTTCCCTANAAAACAGTCAAGTTTAAATGTGGTCCTACATGTTTTTCTAAAACAGCAACACTGATTGATTTGTCTGTTATAAAAAGCAAGCTGGTTAGAATTTTCATTTAAACTCAGGCAGTAATAAACTTGCCTTTCCATTGGAAATAATAAGGTATATATAACTTATTTTGATTCTGCTAATCTCTAGGTTCCCTAATGATAAGGGAAAAAATAGGTAAATTTATTATAGAAACTGTGTTAAATTTTATAACACAGTCTCATTCTTCTTTTGATGATTTTATTTTGTTTCCTTTTATGTTTTACCTACCAGATGTTTATGATTTTTCTTGTAAGCCACCTAAAGTCCTTTTGGTAAGAACCAGAGAATAAATAATGTACTAAAACAAATAATAATAATGATATAATAAAGCTGTATTTCAGAAGTTAAGTAGTATTTTTCATAATGGATTTATTATTTTCTTCCTTCTCTGGCCTTCAATTCCTGCCTATCAATACAAATGATTGAAAATAAGTTCTCCAAGTAGAAACTGTAAGCATCACAATGAATGTGGAATGAGCTGTTACTGCTGCTGCTACTGCTAAGTCACTTCAGTCGTGTCCGACTCTGTGCGACCCCATAGACAGCAGCCCACCAGGCTCCCCTGTCCCTGGGATTCTCCAGGCAAGAACATTGGAGTGGGTTGCCATTTCCTTCTCCAATGCATGAAAGTGGAAAGTGAAAGGGAAGTTTCTCAGTCCTGTCTGACTCTTCACGACCCCATGGACTGCAGCCTACCAGGCTCCTCTGCCCATGGGATTTTCCAGGCAAGAGTATTGGAGTGGGGTGCCATCGCTTTCTCTCAATGAGCTGTTAGAAAATATTAAATGGGCTCCCATGGCAGGAGATGCCAGTCACCAGTGCTCTGACTTTTTTGTAAAATAATCTCTAATGTGAGATACTGTAACTGCACCTGACAAGCAATTCCGGAGTCACTAGACATTTCTGGCTAGAAATCCAAAAGACATTAACCAAGTAACCTTAATTACATGGAGGTTGTTTCTAGGTTAGCAACAACTGAATTGAAATATTAAATATATCAAGTGCTAAAGGATGAAATGTAAATAATGGTTTGATTTTCACTCATTGTTTTCATATAAACATCAAAAGCTTAGTATCTCCCATTATAGCAAGGTTGTTTTTTTCCAGTGTTCTCTTAACCGAGAGAGAACTGCAGTAGTTCTGCCCTTATCTGAAGTTTCATTTTCAGTGGTTTCAGTCCTGTGGTTTCACTCACCCACAGGCCAACCTTGGTCTGAAACTATTACATGAAAAATTCCAGAAACAGATCACTCCTAAGTTTTAAACAGCCAGCCTTTCTGAGTAGTGTGATGAAATCCCGAGCTCTGTCTGGCCATATACATGAATCACTGTCCCAGGAATACAGTGTTTATGTTCAAGAAACCTTTCTTTTACTCAGTAAGGACCCAAAGCTCAAAAGAAGTGATGTTGCCAATACAGATAAGCCATAGTGAAGCCATAAAGTGCTTCCTTTAAGTGATAAAGTCCTCGACTTAAGAAAAAAATCAGTTCTGTATTGAAGTTGCTGATAATGAATCGTATACCCAAGAAACTGTGAAGAAAGAAAAAGACATTTATACTGGTTTTGTTGCCACACCTCAGACTACAAAAGCTATGACCATAGTGTGTGATAAGTGTTTAATTAGGATGGAAAGTCATTAAATTGTGCAGTAAAATATTTTAAGAGTGAGAGGGAGACCACATTCATATAACGTTTGTTACAGCATATTGTAATTATTGTTCTATTTTATTATTAGTTATTGTTGATCCCTTACTGTGACCAGTTTATAAGTTAAACTTTATCATAGGTTTGTATGTATAGGAAAAAAAAAAACATATATAAAGTGTTAGTCGCTCAGTTGTGTCCAACTCTTTGTGACCCCGTGGACTGTAGCCCACCAGGGTCCTCTGACCACAGGATTTCCCAGGCAAGAACACTGGAGTGGATTGTCATTTCCTTCTCCAGGGGATCTTTCCAACCCAGAGATCAAACCGGGGTCTTCTGCACTGGAGGCAGATTCTTTACACTCTGAGCTACCAGATTCAGGTTGGATACTATTTGCAGTTCCAGGCACCACTAGGGGTCTTGGAAGATATACCCTAGGATAATGGCATCTGCTGTAGTCACCTCTGTTCTTTAAGCCTTGTCTTGATGCTGTCAGCGGCATTCATACCCATCCCATTCATTTCATTCTTCCTCTAGACTCCAAGGATTTATACTAATTGCTTTCCATTTCCCTAAACATAAATACCCATATTTTCTTTCCTGATCTCCCACTTTGATGGGCAGATGCTGAAACAGGTTTATGTTTTACAGCCTCCACTCTTCTGTTCTTTAAACACATGCACACCTTTTTGTTTTAAGGATTTTACTACTTGTCACTACAAAGAAACACATGACAATACTAAAAAATAATAAACATTTGAAAAGTTACAGTGGTTTAGAACATTTATTTTATCCTAACAGTTTTCCTCTAATGTGTATTTTAAAATGTAATTTTAACTATTCATATCTTTCTTCTTACTTTCAAATCCTTCACCTCATTGAAGGGCCAGGTTCACAGGCTAAGAGACTCGATACAGAAATTTCCTTAGTTAATAGTAGAACCAAAAATAGAATCCTGGTCTTCTGGTTTGCAGATCAGTTCTTTTCCTGTTGCACAGACATAAATTCCAACTGGGAAATTTATGTGTGATCTTGATGCTACAGAACTTTCATTAATTTCCAGACAAATCATCATAGCAATAAAAACACTAAATAGAAAAATAATTCAATATTTTATTGTAAGAGGTCATCTCTGATTCAGAAATTTTATTGCTTCTGACACAAAACATATAAAAGCTTTTAAACATAAAAAAATATACAAAAAAATAATGTCTAGCTTTTACATTCTCTTGATACATTCCTAAAGCTTCATCAAACAGACTTTATAAATTTAGAGATAATTTGAAACTTTCAAAAGAGTTATAAAAGTAGTGCAAAAAAATCCATGTATATCCTTTATTCAGATTACAAAACTGTTATCATTATATTTATTACAATTCTTCCTCTCTCCCCTCCATACACATACACACAAACACACACATTTTTTTTTTCTAAATCAGAATATGTTGTTGCCATGAGGAGTTGCAGACATAATTCCCATTTTCCTTATACTCCTTACTTAGAGTGCATTTTTCTGAAAATAAAGAACCTCCTTAAAGTGAAGTGAAGTCGCTCAGTTGTGTCCGACTCTTTGCAACCCCATGGACTGTAGCCTATCAGGCTCCTCCGTCCACGGGATTCTCCAGGCAAGAGTGCTGGAGTGGATTGCCATTTCCTTCTCCAGGGGATTTTCCCAACCCAGGAATCGAACCTGGGTCTCCCTCATTGCAGGCAGACTCTTTGCCGTCTGAGCCACCAGGGAAGTTTAGGGAACCTCCTTATTGAACTATAATAAAGTTATCAAAACTAAGAAGTTAACATTGATACAATACTTTTATCTGATCTGCAGCCTTACTTTAGGTTTTAGTAATTATTCCAATAATATCATTTATAGCAAGAAAAAAAAATCCAGGATCATGCATTGCATAAAGTCATTTCTGTTCGGTTTCTATTCATCTACTATGTTTCCTAAGTCATGCTTTGTATTCTAGGACAGTAAAGTTTTTGAAGATTTTATTCTGAGTATTTTGTGGAACATCCATTAATTTGAGTTTGCCTGATATTTCCTTCTCATTAGATTCAGGTTATGCATTTTGGGCAGGAAAAACTCAGAAATTATGTTTTGTTCTTCCTAGTATATCATATCAGGAGGTATTTACTATATATTTGTCCCTTTAGTAGTGAAGTCAATGCCAATCATTTCTGCCTGATTACTCAAGAATAAAGTTATAATTTTACTTTCAGAATTAATTGTGATCTTTGTGGGGAAGAGGGGTACTTTGTGATTATGTAAATATCTTGTTACTCCTCAAAGTTTAAACTGATAGTTGTAACCTCCATGGATGATTCCTGTCAGAACTGATTATTATGGTAGTTGCCAAATAATGTTTTTCTAATTTAATCATTCCTACTATATAAGGGAGAGTTTTCCTTTCTCTTTTTAATATAAAATTTATATATAAATGTATACAAAATGACAGTTACATTAAAATGGCACACTAACAAACTGAATAAAATATATGATCCTATCTTGTTGAGAATGTGACAAAGGCTGTTAGCTGGAGTAAGTTAACCATACTAAGACCTTATCTTATTAGGAAGGGGAACTGCTTTTTAGTAGAGGAAATGCAAAAGATAGCAAAACTGAACTAGGTCACATCAAAGTTCCCTTTCAACTCTGAAATACTAATTCTGTGTCTCTAGAGAGCTGCCTCATAACTGTGGACCGGCCCTTCTGGTTGGGGAGATGGGAGTATGGGTAGAGGAAAAAATGCAAGTGGGAGGTGATATTGGGACGGAAAAAAAAGGAATTTTATTCTTGCCCTGAAATGCTTGCTGAATTACCCAACAAATAAAAAAATAATAACTTCTTGCTGTGTAACACAAGGAACTCAGCTCAGTGCTATGTGACAACCTAGGGGGTGGGATACGGTGGGAGTGGGAGGGAGGTCGAAGATGGAGGGGATATATGTATACTTATGGCTGAGTTACTTGGTTGTATGGCAGAAACCAACACAATATTGTAAGGCAATTATCCTTCAATTAAAAACAAATTTAAAAATACAAAGTATTTTTGCTCAGCTAGTTGCTTGATATCAGCTGGCTGCAAACACTAGATATGAATCAACAGACAAGGACACCAGTCCTCCAAATAACAGGATGTATTGACTGTAAGGATATAGAAGAGAAATGGACCATTAGGATAGACATATTACAGAGACAGCAATAACATTTTTCAAGACAGAACGCACAAGGTTCTTGGACCTAAATTTCACCACTGAACACAGGGTTGTTTATGATATTATGGGAATGGATAAGTTTACCTGTGGAAACATCATTGATGACCTTCAGACCCAGACTGGTGGACATTAGAACATAAGACTAGACCATCCCTGTGTATATATGTGTCATCAACAACCTCAGTCTGGGGCAGAAATATGTCATCAATCTCAGTACTACACAAGTACATAATATTATTACAAGACAGAGGACACAGTAAACTCAGACCTCTGAAAAGTCCTCAACAATTGCTCTTAGACTCTGCGGTCCACAGAGTCTCCTATGAGTACATCCCTGAACAAGATGCAGCAGAATTAGAAAGGAACTGTTTCCCAGAATTCTTAGGGGACCATATCAAAATTTTCTTTCTCCATCTNAAGGGGACGACAGAGGATGAGATGGCTGGATGGCATCACCAACTCAATGGACATAAGTTTGAGTAAACTCTGGGAACTGGTGATGGACTGTGAGGCCTGGCATGCTGCAGTCCATGGGGTTGCAAAAAGTTAGACACGACTGAGCAACTGAAGTGCCTGATTGATACTGCATAGTAAAACAGTTGTAAAAAAAATATTAAATAAGTGGCACTCAGCAAAAACAAGACAAAGCAAGCCAGGATTTGAAATTTAGGGAGGCTAATATATCCTTAATTAAAGTTAGAGAGCCACTTAATTGATCATTCTTGGATAGAGCTACAGGAATGTATATTTATTTCCAATAACAATAGAAGACTTATAAATTTATTAAATGTGGAATGAGTATTACAATGCTAAAGAGAGAGAGAATTTGTGTATACCCACAACAATTAATAGCAAAGAGATACAAGGGACTTGTAGTCTTATTTCTTCAGTACCTATGTTGGGGTGTCCTAAGTCAATTTAGTCATGTCCAATTCTTTGCAACCCTATGGACTGTAGCCTGCCACACTCCTCTGTCCATAATGATTCTCCAGGCAAGAATACTGGAGAGGCCATGCACCCCTTCAGGGAATTTACCCAACTCAGGGATCAAACCCTTGTCTCTTATGTCTCCTTCACTGACAGATGTTTTCTTTACTACTAGCACCATTTGGGAAGCCCCCAGTATGTATAATAGTAGAGAGAGAAATTTAGGAAAAGGGAAGAGGGACACTGGGAGGTTTGAAATTTAGTATGGAAGTGGAAGGAATAAGAACTCAAGGATCTGGTATAGGTTTCCAGTTACTGGAACTTGGTTACCCCACTTAGTATTTAACATGTACTAATGGGGAAACAGTGGAAACAGTGTCAGACTTTATTTTTTTGGGCTCCAAAATCACTGCAGATGGTGACTGCAGCCATGAAATTAAAAGACGCTTACTCCTTGGAAGAAAAGTTATGACCAACCTAGATAGTATATTCAAAAGCAGAGACATTACTTTGCTGACTAAGGTCCATCTAGTCAAGGCTATGGTTTTTCCTGTGGTCATGTATGGATGTGAGAGTTGGACTGTGAAGAAGGCTGATCACCGAAGAATTGATGCTTTTGAACTGTAGTGTTGGAGAAGACTCTTGAGAGTCCCTTGGACTGCAAGGAGATCCAACCAGTCCATTCTGAAGGAGATCAACCCTGGGATTTCTTTGGAAGGAATGATGCTAAAGCTGAAGCTCCAGTACTTTGGCCACCTCATGCGAAGAACTGACTCATTGGAAAAGACTCTGATGCTGGGCGGGAATGGGGACAGGAGGAGAAGGGGATGACCGAGGATGAGATGGCTGGATGGCATCACGGACTTGATGGACGTAAGTCTAAGTGAACTCTGGGAGATGTGATGGACAGGGAGGCCTAGCGTGCTGCGATTCATGGGGGTCGCAAAGAGTCGGACATGACTGAGCGACTGAACTGACACTCTTACACCACCTGGGCTGTTTTGGGATTTCACATCTTCTGCAACACCAGATTTTCTGTACTCTGTACTAGCCAGAGGTCCTAAAAACAAATGGCCTAGGCCCAGAAGACTTCTAAACATGGTGGCTTTGCCCAATAACATATTAATATTAACTTCATAATTCTCTTTAAACTGTCACCTGTGAGCACATGATAGGAAAGAAGTTTGCTTTAAGCTCACTTAAATAGGCAAGGAACAATTAAATAGCAAACCCTTAACAGAGTGGGGAGATTTGTAGTGGGTGGGCATGGAGGAGTGTGTTGTACAGTCAAATTTAGAGCAATTTAGAGGANAACTTCATAATTCTCTTTAAACTGTCACCTGTGAGCACATGATAGGAAAGAAGTTTGCTTTAAGCTCACTTAAATAGGCAAGGAACAATTAAATAGCAAACCCTTAACAGAGTGGGGAGATTTGTAGTGGGTGGGCATGGAGGAGTGTGTTGTACAGTCAAATTTAGAGCAATTTAGAGGAGGAGATGGTTAAACAATGTCAGTGAATCAACAGACATGAATTTGAGCAAACTCCTAGAGATAGTGAAGGACAGAGGAGCCTGGCACGCAGTCCAAGGACTGCAGTCCTTGGGGTTGAAAAGAGTAGGACATGACATAGTGACTGAACAACACCACCAGCTGTGCAGAGGGGAGGATATGGCTTATAGTTCTCAGGGGAGACATGGCTTACAGTTATTCATGTGAGTCCCCTGTTGGTAAAGAGAGGTAGAAAGACTGTACTTCAACACAAACCTCAAAAGAAATAGAATTTAATAGGTCAAGCATATGCTGGAGTATGTGTTATTAAGTCAACACATATTTACTGATCATACGTAAATAATTAAGATCTGTACAATAGTTGGGGCTCTCTGGTGCCTCAGTGATAAAGAACACGCCTGCCAGTGCAAGAGACATAGGAGATGCGGGTTCAATCCCTGGGTCAGGAAGATCCATGGAGGAAGAAATGGCAACACATTTCAGTATTCTTGCCTGGAAAATCCCAAGGACAAAGGAGCCTGGCAGGCTATAGCCCATGGAACCATAAAGAATATAATAGTTAGGAAGTAAATGAAATGCACGTGGTTTCTCTCTTTAAATAAAACCTGGAGACACTGAGGTCACCATAGTAAACTTTTGAATACTGAAAAAAAATACCCACTAAGGAAAGTCAAAATTAATTAAAAGATTTCATGTTAGGGCAATTAAAATTGGGAAGTACTAAAGGAACCTCACCCCATTCCATCAGGAGAAAGCCCAGACATTAGGCATGGAAGAAAAAACATGACCCCAGATAAAGCCCCTCAGCCTTAGAATAAGATGGGTATGAAATAATGAAAGACAGAATTTTGGACCTGCAATTCTTTGGACTGTAACATACAATGAAAATATATTTCATATTTATATCTAATTCTTTATGAAATTTTAATAAGAAAATTCATATTCAGAATTGGTATTCAAATACAATTTAATTTTGTTGGCAGTATATTATTTGGCACTTTTCCACACTATTGTGGTGCTTACTTTAGAGCTTCTTCTGTTGAGCTATATTGAAAAATGTAGACATAATCTGTGATAAGAAATTGAACAGAGAAGGCATTTGGGGCTGCGAGTACAGTGTGTCCTTGATATTAAATTAATTTATGTTTTGTGCTGAAGAGAGACCAGTGAGATGGGCTGCTGGGTGACGCAGGCAGATCTGCCTGGGTTGCCTGGCAACCAGCTGCCTGAACTGAATGTTCTGCTTTCCCCCAGACCTCAGCGGATGGGGGAGGGCAAATCAAGATGCCACTGGTTCCAAGGTTTTGGAGGGAGAAAATTAGGATATTCTCCTGCATTTTTATTCCACCTTTATTAGTGATAAAACCAACATTTTATTTTGACTCTGTTTATTCATCAATTTTTAGTGTGCAGAGACATGGAAATGGGCAGAAAGGTGATTGTTAAGGCTTCTTCAACATACATTATTTTATCTTCAGGTTGTTATGATATTTCACAAACCCAAGTTGCTTATAGATGAACTGATGGTTTATGAAATACAGTTCAGTAATTTCTCTTAAAATTCTTCCCAACTTCAGCCTAATAATATGTACAAAGAAGCATCATAAATGCTTTCCAAGTGTATATCAAGCTAAGCTTTCTATAGAGCACAAGATAAACAAGGTAATTCTTCATCAATTATCAGAGCCTTTTTAAGCGATTAAGATATTACCCAAAGGAAATTACAATCTCCCCTCCCCCTTCCATCTTTTGATTAGTGACTTTGCTACATAATCAGATGTCCTCATCAGCAACCAAGAGCACTCACTCCACTCGATAGATCATCCATGAAGATCCACTACTCTATTTTTATCTATTTTTCCCTAATTATCCTTCCTAATTGCCACCCCCTTTTTTCACACCTCAATCACACACTGATAGCCCTCTAAATGGAATCCCAGTCACCACGGCAGCCGAGGACATCTCCCTGTTTACAATGGTTCATATCACATTTTCAGAACAGCATCTGATCCCCACACCTGCAATAGGAATGTATGTAGGTGTGTGTGAGCATGCTCAGTCATGTCCACCTCTTTGCAACTCCATGGATAGACTGCCATGTAGTCTGCCAGGCTCCTCTGTCCATGGGATTTTCCAGGATGAATACAAAAGGACATATCATAAAAGGCCCTTCCCAGCCTGTCTCTTGCAGACCTTTCTATTCATGGGTCTACATACGAAGCTGTGCTGTGCTGTGGGTGCAGGAATGTAGGATAAACCACTTCTAAGCTCTTCTGTCAGATGTCTCCCAAATAGCGCCTCTTCCATTAAGCCATGCTGGGAAGGTTGATTTCTCTTCCTTTAGCTTGCATGCATTTTTTTCTGATGGGCCTCTTTCAGCAGCGCACTTTGGACGTACAATAGTAGTGAGAAATAGACCTGAGTTGAATTTCTACAAATAATACTTTGTTGCCTGTGACATTGGGTGTGTTGAACTTCTTAGACTGCAGTTTCCTCCACTTCAGTTCTGAATAATACCTCCTTCCTGTGGATACTGGCAGCATGAGATAATACTCCTTAAGCAGCCATCATTAGTCTGGCTCTTAGAGCTAAAACAGGAATTTGTAATTCTTCCCCTCACCATCCTGTGAATACTGGCAGCATGAGATAATACTCGTTAAGCAGCCATCATTATTCTGGCTCTTAGAGCTAAAACAGGAATTTGTAATTCTTCCCCCCACCACCCCTGTCCTTTCCACATAGGTTGTAAGGATGGGCTACCTTTGCCTGAACTTTCCTGAAGTTAACCTTACTACCTATTCAAATGTGTACTAAGCCCAGAAAGTACATTTTCCTAACGTTGGTCTTTTTTCCTCTCTCTTCTTTTTCCATTATTCTTACATTTGCAATGTTACTGTCACACAAAGAATTCTCTCAGCAGAAGGCATGCATTGAGCTTTCTCAGCCTACCTCACCTGAAGGCTGCAATTCTTTGTGGCCAAGAACAGAAGCCCAGGATCAGAGCCTTCTTTGAATCTTTGACTCAGCTACTGAATTTGAATGACCCTGTCATTAAACTCCCCGATCTCCAGCCTGAGAAGCAAAAGTATTCCAAATAAAAGATTTAAAGAACAAACTTAATTCAAAAAATAAATGAGAATACTCAGAACTTCTAGAGGAAACATGACTATTGTTTCTTTAACCACTTTCAAGGGACTGTGCTTTAATCTAGTACTGTGTCTTTAACTTCATTCCTAAATCCTATGCCCACATGTAGAAATTTGCTACTAATCACACCTTAAAACTAGAGTTTATTATGTAACAGAATTTAATTGCTGTTTATCATTTGATTTGCCCCTGACCTAAACAATTTTTCATTCTTTTCTTATCTCTATGGAAAAAACATGGGAAGGGAGACTTCATCACTGCAAAAACATTCAACAAAAAGGATATTTCCCTTATCTAAAAATAGCGATTTTCAATAAATTATAGAAGAAACTCTGCTTACGATTAAATCTTTTCAATTCCTATTCATGAAGTAAAAATAGATGACAGTTTCTAGATAAAAGGATTTTTTTTTTTTGGAATAAAGCCAAACTACACATAGAAAAACAGGAAATTGGCATAATAGGGTAGCCTTTTGTGTTTACACGGTGAAAATTATCTTACATTATCTTCTACCCAGATGTTTTTTATTAAAAAGAACAAAATTCAAGCAATATTTTTGTTTATTTACTTAAACAATATTTATTGTTTAAATGCTACCTTTTCATGCACACTGACTCTACTATTGAAATAATTTAGCTATTGGTACCAGGGGGTTTAATCTTATATTTTCAAAGCAGCCATATGAGGCAACTGAAAATTTTATGACTCATTGTTAATCATGTTGCTTACTTTCATGGAAAATGGAGGCAGAATTTATAGGGAGAAAGCGGATGGCGGGGGGCAGTGCAGAGGAAGGACTAGTGTTCTGCTTGATTACGAAAACACTAACTCTGTTGTGAGAAAGAAAATCTGGCAAATGATCATAGTTTAAAATACCATTTTTCCTTGTTATCAGTTGGTTCTGGGTAATATTTCTCAGAGCAACCAGAACCTGGTTATTGAGATTCTCTATTGTATAACATAATTAATGTGATCCAGCTGCTTAAAACCAACAACAATGAAAAGAAAACAAAATTGAGAGCAAATCGCACACCCACAAAGTTACCAGGTGACTGACAGGGAATCCCAGCTTCTTTGTGATAGTTTGCTTCTTGTCTTAAAGACAAGCATGGCCGTGCAGTGGTGGAGAATGGAATCCTGCGCTTGGGCTGTCTGATGAATTCTCACTAGGGAAGCATGAGCTGTGAATGCTGTACCTCCTCTAATGTGTCAATGTTTAAAGCTACATCAGCTCAGTATTGAATTCATGATTTCCTGCGAGTCTGCTTGTCAAACTGTGAAGTCCTTGGAGTTCCTCCAGTGACATCACTCACCCTCTCTCCTCATGGATACCCACCAAGAAACAGCTCCTCTAGGGGGCTCTGCCCAGGAGTTCCAGGTGTTGAAATGATCAGACATCTCAGGAGCAGCAGGAAGTACATAGCACTAGACTTGCGGGGATGAGCGACAACTCCCAGGGAGATAACTGAGAAGGGATATTTGATAAAACCTCTCCTTCCTAGTACACCCTGGGGAGTGTGTGCTCAGTCACTAAGTCCTGTTTGACTCTTTGTGAACCCAAGGACTGTAGCCTTCCAGGCTCCTCTGTCCATGGGGTTTCCTAGGCAAGAGTACTGGAATGGGTTGCCATTTCCTGCTCCAGGGGATCTTCCTGACCCAGGGATCAAATCTGCATCTCTTATATCTCCTGCAGCACCTGGGAAGCCAATATTCTGGGGAAGATGACCAAAACAGGGAGTGAGAGGGTTGATGCATAAGGTAGGCTGTGGCCTGAGGAACGCAGAGCACAGCACAGTGAAAGAACATTGAGATGAGACTTTCTAGGTCCTTAATTGTCCCTTTTTTCTCTTCTTATCACCTAGTCAACAGATTTTCAATTGAGTTTCTCATTAGAAACCGGATTACGGTGAAAACTCAGACAGTTAATAACAGTCATTGGGCCAACAGGAGCAAATCAACAAGAACTCAGTCATTGTACCAAAATCTATAGAGGAACAAATAAACAGAGAGATGATCAGTTCAGTTCAGTCGCTCAGTCGTGTCCGACTCTTGGCAACTCCATGAATCGCAGCACGCCAGGCCTCCCTGTCTATCACCAACTCCTGGAGTTCACTCAGACTCACATCCATCGAGTCAGTAATGCCATCCAGCCATCTCATCCTCTATTGTCCCCTTCTCCTCTTGCCTCTCATTCCTCCCAGCATCAAAGTCTTTTCCAATGAGTCAACTCTTAGCATGAGGTGGCCAAAGTACTGCAGTTTCAGCTTTAGCATCATTCCTTCCAAAGAAATTCCAGGGTTGATCTCCTTCAGAGTGGACTGTTTGGATCTCCTTGCAGTTCAAGGGACTCTCAAGAGTCTTCTTCAACACCACAGTTCAAAAGCATCAATTCTTCAGCACTCAGCCTTCTTCACAGTCCAACTCTCACATCCATACATGAGCACTGCAAAAACCATTGCCTTGACTAGACGGACCTTAGTCGGCAAAGTAATGTCTGTGCTTTTCAATATGCTATCCAGGTTGGTCATAACTTTCCTTCCAAGGAGTAAGCGTCTTTTAATTTCATGGCTGCTGTCACCATCTGCAGTGATTTTGGAGCCCCAAAAACTAAGTCTGACACTGTTTCCACTGTTTCCCCATCTATTTCCCATGAAGTGATAGGACCAGATGCCATGATCTGCATTTTCTGAATGCTGAGCTTTATTTTTTCTTTAATTTTTATTTTTACTTTATTTTACTTTACAGTACTGTATTGGTTTTGGCATACATTGACATGAATCCGCCACGGGTGTACATGAACTCCCAAACAAGAGCCCCCCTCCCACCTCCCACCCCACATCATCCCTCCGGATCGTCCCCATGCACCAGCCCCAAGCATCCTGCATTGAACATAGACTGGCAATTCGTTTCTTGCATGATAGTATACATATTTCAATGCTATTCTCCCAAATCATCCCACCTTCTCCCTCTCCCTCTCTCTTTTTCACTCTACTCTTTCACTTTCATCAAGAAGCTTTTTAGCTCCTCTTCACTTTCTGCCATAAGGGTGATGTCATCTGCATATCTGAGGTTATTTATATTTCCTCTGGCAATCTTTATTCCAGCTTGTGCTTCTTCCAGCCCAGAATTTCTCATTATGTACTCGGCATATAAGTTAAATAAGCAGGGTGACAATATACAGCCTTGACATACTCCTTTTCTTATTTAGAACCAGTCTGTTGTTCCATGTCCAGTTCTAACTGTTGCTGCCTGACCTGCATATAGGTTTCTCAAGAGGTAGATCAGGTGGTCTGGTATTCCCATCTCTTTCAGAATTTTCCACAGTTTATTGTGATCCACATAGTCCATGGCTTTGGCATAGTCAATAAAGCAGAAATAGATGTTTTTCTGGAACTCTCCTGCTTTTTCCATGATCCAACGGATGTTGGCTAGTAAAGTCATGCTCAAAATTCTCCAATCCAGGCTTCAGCAGTACATGAACTGTGAAATTCCAGATGTTAAGCTGGTTTTAGAAAAGGCAGAGGAACCAGAGATCAAATTGCCAACATCCACTGGATCATGGAAAAAGCAAGAGAGATGATCAGAAATGAAAATTTACCTCATTTAAGTGACATTAAAGGCACTAAAATGTCCTCAGAGATAAAAGATAATATGAAGGAAAGTGAGATATCTTGTCAAACAGTGAATTTTGAAATGAGGGTCGATTTGCTCTTATCTCTTTAAGATACAGTCAGATGATCTCACAGCCCTGTGATTAGAGCACAGTCATTATGTTTTCCTGTGATCTGCTCTCTGGGACATGTGCTGGCCTCTGACTCACTGGTACTGTCTTGTGTCCAATTCCAGATCTTGACATTAATTACTGTGCACCCTTTTAAAATTATTTAGAAGTCCTATAGAGTCATCCTGTTGTCAACATTTCTTCCTATCTCTTACTTTCGCTTTTTCCCATCTAGGCTTTATCCTCTTCAGGCAAAGAAAGTGAAAAGACACAGATTTTTCAGTGTATTTATGCTCCAGTGAGTCATACCCACCCCTTCCTTTAAAGTTGAAAGGTTTTACCACTGGTCATCACAAGGTGTTCAAAAAGCAAATGTACCAGTAGCTTATTAAGATATAAAAAAATAAATCAATCTTGGGCTTCTGATTCTAGAACGAAGAGTAAGTACATACTGAAAGTGTGATCTCTTTCTCCACACACAGAAGTTATAGGAAAAAATATAGTAAGTGTACATCTTCAGATGAAAATAATGAAGAAGAATTCTCTGTAAACAAGAAACAACCAGGATACCCATAGTACCACCTGACCTGGGTCCAGAGCTCTACAACCCAAAGAAACCCCAGGCCAGAGCCACACTTCAAAAAGGACCAGCATTAATATTACAAAATCATCACCATTCAGGAAAGAGTCACAATTAAGAACTGTTTTATCAGCTTTCTCATCAGCTATTCAAAGAAATCAATATTCTGAAAAGACATACACAAAAACCTTAAAAACCAGAAGTACTTATAAATTATGAAATAAAAAATAGTAGGGCATCAAAATAATTTACAATATAAATATTAAAGAGAAAATTAGACAAATAATATTGTTAGGAAATAAGAATAGGAAACTCCAAACAAAGGAAAGAAAAGTTGTGAAAAGAAATCATCAGAAATCTTATATAAATAATATTATTGAATTTAAAAATTCAATAAAATATGACTAAATAAAGGACTAAAGAGAAAAAATTACTGAACCAGAAGATTTACCTTTGAAAATGATCTAAAATATAGCACAAAAAATTAAAGAAAAGAAAATATAAATGCTGGTAACTTCTAAGCATTTTCTTTGAGAAGTTATTTCCCAGTTTTCTGAAATTTTTAGGACTGCTTCTGCTGCTGTTCTCCCATCCTCTGATTTCAATCTTAGAACTTTCCTTAGAAACCTTTCTTTTTATTTTAGTACTTTTATTGCTGAGAGTATGTTGAGAGCTCCCCATGCTTCCTCCTTTAAATCTATCTTTATCTGTGGGCTCAGGAGAGTACTATATCAGGTGTTCTGACATCAAGAAAGAACAATTACTAGATGATTTATTCAAGAGAATTACTGTTTCTTCCTTTTTAAAAAACAGCATCATGGTCTTATGAGGTGCTAATGATGAAAAAAGTAACAAAAAACACAAAATATTATTTTTAATCCCGTAAAAATTCCACTTTCCAGAAATGACCGCTGTTAATAATTTTGGTGGGCATCTATCAAGCACACCTATATATGCCCACACTTACACAGATTTACACACATGAAATAATATGATAGTTATCATTCTGTACCCTAATTTTTCTATTCCTTGAACTATTTTTTTCACATCAGTAAATCTAGATAGCCATCTTAATTAATATGGTTACCAAAAAATCCATTTTATGGCCACTGAATGTATTTAACTCACTAACAGAAAATACAGGAGATGCAGAAGACCCAGGTTCAATCCCTGGGTCGGGAAGATCCCCTGGCAAAGGAAACAGCAACTCACACCAGTATTCTTGCCTGGGAAATCCCATGGACAGAGGAGCCTGGCAGGCTACAGTCCATGGGATTGCAAAGAGCCAGACATAACTGAACACATACACACATGATCATGAACTATTAGGTTTAACCATCCTCTCAATTGAGACCCTTATTTCATAAGGGTATTTCATCCATATGCATATAATCTGTTTCTTCCCTGCTTTAGAAAGGCAATATAACATAGCAATACTCTCACATCTTGTTCTAAAGTATTATTGCTTTATATTAAAAGGAAGACCTCAATTTTTATTTTTTTAAGCATTTATTTAGGTTAAAAGCTTGGGCATGAACTTTTTTAAATGCAAAGAAAAGAAACTCATATTTTAAAATCAAGCAGTTGAAAAGAGGTGTTTAGAAGGCAGCCTGAAATAAAGAAAATTACAAATTCCCTTTCCCACTGGGACATGAGGGGTCAGTCAGTAAGTTAGTTCAGTCGCTCAGTCGTGTCTGACTATTTGCAGCCCCATGAATCGCAACACGCCAGGCCTCCCTGTCCATCACCATCTCCCGGAGTTCACCCAGACTCACGTCCATCGAGTCAGTGATGCCATCCAACCATCTCATCCTCTGTCGTCCCCTTCTACTCCTGTCCCCAATCCCTCCCAGCATCAGAGTCTTTTCCAATGAGTCAACTCTTTGCATGAGGTGGCCAAAGTATTGGAGTTTCAGCTTTAGCATCATTCCTTCCAAAGAAATCCCAGGGTTGATCTCCTTCAGAATGGACTGGTTGGATCTCCTTGCAGTCCAAGGGACTCTCAAGAGTCTTCTCCAACACCACAGTTCAAAAGCATCGATTCTTCGGCGCTCAGCTTTCTTCACAGTCCAACTTTCACATCCATACATGACCACAGGAAAAACCATAGCCTTGACTAGGCGGACCTTAGTCGGCAAAGTAATGTCTCTGCTTTTGAATATACTATCCAGGTTGGTCATAACTTTTCTTCCAAGGAGTAAGCGTCTTTTAATTTCATGGCTGCAGTCACCATCTGCAGTGATTTTGGAGCCCAAAAAAATAAAGTCTGACACTGTTTCCACTGTTTCCCCATCTATTTCCCATGAAGTGATGGGACCGGATGCCATGATCTTCGTTTTCTGAATGTTGAGCTTTAAGCCAACTTTTTCGCTCTCCTCCTTCACTTTCATCAAGAGGCTTTTTAGCTCCTCCTCACTTTCTGCCATAAGGGTGGTGTCATCAGCATATCTGAGGTTATTGATATTTCTCCCGGCAATCTTGATTCCAGCTTGTGTTTCTTCCAGTCCAGCGTTTCTCATGATGTACTCTGCATATAAGTTAAATAAGCAGGGAGACAATATACAGCCTTGACGTACTCCTTTTCCTATTTGGAACCAGTCTGTTGTTCCATGTCCAGTTCTAACTGTTGCTTCCTGACCTGCATACAGATTTCTCAAGAGGCAGGTTAGGTGGTCTGGTATTCCCATCTCTTTCAGAATTTTCCACAGTTTATTGTGATCCACACAGTCAAAGGCTTTGGCATAGTCAATAAAGCAGAAATAGATGTTTTTCTGGAACTCTCTTGCTTTTTCCATGATCCAGCGGATGTTGGCAATTTGATCTCTGGTTCCTCTGCCTTTTCTAAAACCAGCTTGAACATCAGGGAGTTCACGGTTCACGTATTGCTGAAGCCTGGCTTGGAGAATTTTGAGCATTACTTTACTAGCATGTGAGATGAGTGCAATTGTGCGGTAGTTTGAGCATTCTTTGGCATTGCCTTTCTTTGGAATTGGAATGAAAACTGACCTTTTCCAGTCCTGTGGCCACTGCTGAGTTTTCCAAATTTGCTGGCATATTGAGTGCAGCACTTTCACAGCATCATCTTTCAGGATTTGAAACAGCTCAACTGGAATTCCATCACCTCCACTAGCTTTGTTCATAGTGATGCTTTCCAAGGCCCACTTGACTTCACATTTCAAGATGTCTGGCTCTAGATTAGTGATCACACCATCATGATTATCTGGGTCATGAAGATCTTTTTTTTACAGTTCTTCTGTGTATTCTTGCCACCTCTTCTTAATATCTTCTGCTTCTGTTAGGTCCATACCATTTCTGTCCTTTATCGAGCCCATCTTTGCATGAAATGTTCCCTTGATATCTCTAATTTTCTTGAAGACAGTTCTAGTCTTTCCCATTCTGTTCTTTTCCTCTATTTCTTTGCATTGACCGCTGAAGAAGGCTTTATTATCTCTTCTTGCAATTCTTTGGAACTCTGCATTCAGATGCTTATATCTTTCCTTTTCTCTTTTGCTTTCCACCTCTCTTCTTTTTTTGTGTGTTTATTACCAATACAATAATGTAAAGTAATTAACCTCCATTTTAAATAAATAAATTTATATTATAAAAAAAGAGAGAGACAAAGTATTTTAAAGCTTTTGTTTAAATGGGGAACACATTGGAATAGTAGGTTTATACTATACCTTCATGAATATGGGGAGAAGAAGAAAGCAGTTTTGCTTAATAATACATATCTAGAGTAATTTATATTTCCAGAAGAATAAAAATTCACATTTAAATACAAAAATGAACACAACAAATTATCAACTAAAAGCCAATTAGAAAACCAAATGTTTTAGACATTAAAGCTTGCATTTTAGAGGATAGGAAAATTTCTCCATTCCAGATGGATGTCCTAAAAATTTCCATAATTAAAGTAATGCTTACAGGAGAAACTTTATAAAAATCAAAAACAGAAATGCAGCACTATGCATTTTCTTAAGACAGAATTTTGTGAATGTTTTTATTTAACATTTTGTCAGAAGAAGGTTGACAAAACAGAATGGTATCGATTACTACAGTTAAAGAAAAAAAAGGAACCTTTTCTCCCTTTCATTTTTTTTGAGATTCCCTTTGCTAGTACTCTTGCCTGGAGAATCCCATGGAGGGAGGAGCCTGGTAGGCTACAGTCCATGGGGTCGCAAAGAGTCGGACAAGACTGAGCGACTTCACTTTCACTTTCACTTTGCTGCTGCTGCTGCTGCTAAGTCACTTCAGTCGTGTCCGACTCTCTGTGACCCCATAGACGGCAGCCCACCAGGCTACCCCATCCCTGGGATTCTCCAGGCAAGAATTCTGGAGTGGGTTGCCATTTCCTTCTCCAATGCATGGAAGAGAAAAGTGAAAGTGAAGTCGCTCAGTCTGTCCGACTGTTAACGACCCCATTCACTTTGCTAGCGATTACTAATAGAAGCAGCAAAATTTTCAAGGCTAAATTCAAGAATTTAACCAGTTAGCGCAAAGAAAATCTTAAAAGTTTGAATATGAGAAATAGTAGGAGAGTAAAGGAAAATAAATGAAATAAAAATATAATTGTTCATACTTGCAACCAAGGATTACAGTGGAGGAAAAATTATTAAACTGTTTCTTGCATTTATCAGTTTCAAGTCTACTCAGCACTTTGAGCTTGGAGAATAGAAAGATTTATATTTATGTCAGGACTGTTTTAGAAAAAAAAAAAGATGAGTTATGTAAAACCAGCGTAGAAAAGCAAAAAAGAGCGAGAAATATAGGAGCAGTTCAGTTTCTGCCTCTGAAACTAAATAAGACAAAAGTACAGGTGCTTCTCTCTTTCCAAAATATAAAACTTTCTGATTTAGTATAAATTTTATCAATATTTATGTCATGAAATAGTAATAATATTCTGTAGCTACCAAAGTCCCTCTGTTGTTTCCTTTTGTTGAAACTAATACTTGGTATCATGTCATCAACACAATTTCTATGCAAAGTTAATTCCCTGGGGCTTCTTAATAAAGGAGATCAAGTCCTTTTCTATGGCAAGGAAAATGTTCAAGTCTCTTCTGTTAGCTGGGAGTTGGAGGGGGAATACATGTATTAATATCAGAGTTGGGGTTTTCTGACTTCTGTAAACGAAATGCAGGGCCCTGTGACCTCTGCCAGCCATTTTCATCAAGACTTTCTCTCTTACCTATATTACCTCTTGTATCTAATCTCTGTACACCAACAGTGCATATACTGACACCAACATGTAGCAATCACTGATTTGAAACCACTGCTCCAGAAAGATATTCACACATGGTAGTGTCATCTGGAAGCCATGAGCTTCACAGACCTCTCTCCCACAGTTCTAATCATTTCAACCATTCTTTATCCTATCAATTCAGTTCTGAGATCTTTTTTTTTTTCAGACTATCTCCTTTTTTTTCGTTTTTCTTTTTTTAACACCAAAAACACTTTGTATTGGGGGATAGCCATAAACAATGTTGTGGTAGTTTCAGGTGAAAAGTGAAGGGACTCGGCCATCTTTATTGTAGCCTAAATCAGTGCAGAGAAGATCTAGCTCATCAGTGCCCCAACAGTGTCATCTTCTGGCCAATATGAGGAATTTTACCTTGCTTCAGAAAGTGAGTCTCTCAGTAGTTGACTCTTTGCAACTCCTATAGTCCATGGAATTCTCCAAGCCAGAATACTGCAGTGGGTAGCTATTCCCTTCTCCAGGGGATCTTCCCAACCCAGGGATCAAACCCAAGTCTCTCTCATTGCACCCGGATTCTTTATAGCTGAGCCACTAGGGAAGCCTTGCTTCACAGGCCAATCTCAAGGGCTGAATTCTAAACAGAGAGCACAGTTGTTCTCACCAGGAAAAAATGAAAGGATAATTAAATGACATGAGAGAAGTGTTACTTAATGCTATCGTGGTGATCATATTGCACTATATAAATGAATCAAATCACCACATACACCTTAAGCTTACATGGGTTGCATGGCAACTGTATCTTAATATTATTTTTATTTTTAAAAAAGGCACTACTGCAAATGATAGTCACTGCCTCACCAAAATCAGAAACTAGGAGGCCTCTGGCACCTTTTTTCCCCTTAACCCATGACCACATGCTTCTAAATAATAGTTCCCATGATGGTACACAATTTCAGATGTGAAAGAACGCTTAAAGATAATCTAGTCCAACATCTTCGTTTTATAAATGTTGGAAACCAAGGTCACAGAATAAAATGACTTGTTCAGGACCACACAGGGTATTATTATTAGTGGAGCCAGGCAGAATCCAGATATTTTTCCAGGTCCTAATTAAGTGCTTTTTTACACTTTACTATATGAGTAAAGTGTTCTCATAAAGTAAAGTGTTTCTGTTCTTTCCTATTTCCTCATCCAAAATGACCTTGAATAAATCACCATTATTATTACATTCTTCTGCCTTAGGAATAGTAGTGGGTGTGCACGTATATACATTTCCACAAAAGGATGTGGTCAGGGAAAAAATCCATCAAAGTGAGCCCTGCCAATACCAGTACTGAGGATGGCTGTGGGCATACTCAGGCTTTTACCTCACCTTGAGGAACAACATCCTGAGAGGTTTAACACTGCAGGGGAAAGGAAAGAATTCATTAAAATTATTCAGTCAGCCTCTAATCAAAAAACTAACATGCTCTGGAGGGAGGCAGGGACTAGTACCTAGTGTTGCTAAAATATATTATCTGAAGTATCCAGTTATCAACAAAAAAATTAACATACAAAGAAACAGAAAAGTATGATCCATAGTGCAGGGGGAAAAAGCAAGCAAAAAAGCTGCCTATGAGACTAATGAAATGTCAAATTTTAATAGGAAAATATTTCAAAATTCTCCTATAAATATGTTCAAATAACTGAAGGAAGCCATAATTAAAGAAGCAAAGGAACGTGTAATGATAATGTTAAATCAAATAGAGAATATCAATGGCTAGAAATTATAAGAACCAAATGGAAGTTCTGGAGTAGAAAAGTACAATTACTGAAATAAACAATTTATTAGAGGGAATCAAAGGTAGACTTAAATTGGCAGAAAAAAGAATGAACAAACTTGAAGATAAACTGATATGTATACTGATATAAACTGATATATATATATGCATGCAATATATATACATATAATTGTAATATACTTGCCAATAATATCAAACAAGAGTTGGATGGGAGAAGGTCTGTTTTGGGCAAAAAAAATAACACGATAACTCAAAAGCACAGAAACAAGTGATGAAAGCCAAAAATAAGTAACAAGGTTATTATAACAAAAGCTATAAATACACAGTTGCTTTACATACTTCCTCCAGTTTCTTAAAAACCATAAACTTATAAAAAGCAATAATTATAACATGTGTTGTTGGAATTGTAGCATTCATAGATGCAATATGTCTAACAACAATACCACAAAAAGAGGGGGAAATGAATAGAGATATATAAAGTAGTGCNAAGCTATAAATACACAGTTGCTTTACATACTTCCTCCAGTTTCTTAAAAACCATAAACTTATAAAAAGCAATAATTATAACATGTGTTGTTGGAATTGTAGCATTCATAGATGCAATATGTCTAACAACAATACCACAAAAAGAGGGGGAAATGAATAGAGATATATAAAGTAGTGCCTCTATATTGCTCTGGAATTTATTTAGTATACATTTGAAACAGATTGTGATAAGATATAAGATGGTAAGTCCCAGAGCAACTATTAAGGTAATAACTCAAACAAAATAGTGAAAAATTCATTAAGTAAATCAAAATTATATTTCATAAAGTCAATTTTTTAAAGTAAAGGAGAAATAGAGGAACAAAAAAAACACAGAATGAAGCATAGAAAACAAAAACAGGTAAAATAACAAATATAAATCCAATTATATCTATATTAACATTAAAATGTGAATGAATTAAAATTTAATCAAAAGACAGAGATGTCAAACTGGAGCAGAAAAAACTTTTCCTAATATATTCTGTCTACAGGAGACATACTTTAGATTCAAAGATACAAACAGAAGGAAAACAAATGCATAGAAAAAGAGATATCATGCAAATAGCAACAGCAAGGGAGTTGAAGTGGTTAGACTAACAGACAAAATAGACTTTAAAACAAAAAATGTTAGTAGAGATAAAAAGAAATATTTTATAATGATAAAAGGCTTACTCTTCTAAGAAGATAGTACAATCATAAATACACATGTATTTAATAATATATAGTGACCTCAGAAACTATAGGAACTAGGGACATTCAGACACGTAAGATAAGAAATGGAGGGGGGGAAATGAACCTGCTACAACATGGATGAACCTTGAAAACATTATGCTAAGCTAAATCAGTCACAGAAAACACATTTTATGTGATTCTATTTATATCAAATGTCCAGAACAGGCAAACCTATAGTTATAGAAAGTAGATTAATGGTTGCTTAGAGCTGAAATGGAGGTAATGAGAAGGTGATCTGTAAAAGGTATACAATATCTTTTTGTGATGATAAAAATGTTCTAAAAATTGACCATGGTGATGGTGGACACTCTGTGAATATACTAAAAAATACACTGACTCCTATAATTTAAATGGGTGAATTCTCTAGCATATGAAATATATCACAATAAAACTGGTTAAAAATTGTGGCAGTGGAAAAGTTTCAATACACTATTGAAACAGACCAGGATTATAAATGGCAACCCACTCCAGTGTTCTTGCCTGGAGAATCCCAGGGACGGGGGACCCTGGTGGGCTGCCGTCTATGGGGTCACACAGAGTCGGACACGACTGAAGTGACTTAGCAGCAGCATATACATATATATATATATATATAATATCTGTCTCTTATACACATCTAGATGTGTATAAGAGACAGCTCTCATACCTTTCTCATCACTGAAGTATAATTTCTCACACTGGAGACAAATTTATTAAATTGCAAAGTGTTCTGAACACCACCTGGATACTCAGAAACAGTTTACATTCTTGCATAGTGTTTAATGGATCTAAACTAGCCCCATATCAAATGTTGTATAAGTTTATTTTGTTGCATTAACTTTTGATGAAAATTGGGCTTTAAATTTCAGGTGCAGCCATATGTGTCATAGGTATACATGAAATTGTTGTAAACAAGATTTTAGAAAATTTAGTTCCAATTTAGTCACTCATTAAAGAGAGAGCAGAAATGTCAGAATGTTAATGGTGATTATTAGGTGGTAGGGTTAATTTGTAATTTCCAGTCACTTTACTTTTTTTAAAGTTTTCCTATTTTCTTCAAATCTATTTATTTTCAAGAGGGAAAAAATGATTACTATTTTTGAGGGTCCAGGAATTCTGGAAGTCAAACTCTGTCTTTGATTTAATGTAGAAAATCTGCATTCATACTACAGGATTCAAAGCACGGTCATAAAGAGCAGATACACTGACCTAAGTCTAGAGAATCAATGAAAATACCTGTCACTAGATAGATTAGCACATTTCTGGTTTCTGAAATGTAACTGAATTTCTTTATATCAGACTTAAGTACATGACAGTCATCACAGTATAGATGATAAAGTGATAAATTTAATGGAATCAATTGAGTAGACAGTAGATTGATTTTTTTTTTTTAATGAAAACTACTCCACGCAAATTGAAAAGAAGTTGCTGGAAGAGGTAAGCATGTGTGCTCTAATTATGACAACACAGAGGCAACATTATTAGCACAAAGTTAAAACCCTTGCACTCACATCCTAGCTCAGCAAATTTCTATCTCTGAGACACTGCAGGAGTGTCTTAACCTCTGAGACACTGCAGTGTCTTAACCTCTCAGTGCATTAATATACTCCTCTGTACACTGGGATAATAGCATCTACTCTATATGAAAATTCTCATAATAACATATGTCAGTGTTTATAAACTGCATAGCATAGTACCTGGCACATGGTAAGTGCCACAAAGATTTTCTTGAATACAAATTTATATAAATATATACATGTTAATGACAAAAAAATCCATTCAACTTATTTATCCGAAATGCCACTTAGCCATTCACCCCAGCTGGTTTAAGAGACCACATGCCCCATATAAATGCAAGGCAAATCTGTAAGCACAGATAATGACATAGCACTTTATGGTCCACAAGTATGTACTTGGATTAGTGCTTTTCTCAGAGCCAACTTCATATCCCTGTTTCTCAAGCTGTATATCAAAGGATTCAGGGAAGGGTTAACAATATTATTGAACAACGGAACCACAGAATCCAGCCAAGGGCTGGAGGCAGGCCGGAGATAAATGAGGACCACGGGTCCATAGAAGAGCAGGACGGAAGTCAGGTGGGCACTGCAGGTGGAGAAGGCTCTGTGCCTGCCTTCTGAGGAGCGGATTCTCAATACAGAGATACCGATGCGAGTATAAGAAGTGAGGACAAGAAGGAAACACAGGAGTGCCACAACACCTACGTTGGTGACACTCACCCTGTGAGCTAGAGAGGTGTCTGCACAGGCCAGGGGCAGCACCACCGGGATGTCGCAGAAGAAATTGCCCACCTCGTTGGGGCCACAGTACGGCAACTTAAACACAAGAAATGTGAGGACGGACGCATGCACACTGCTCCCCATCCAGGTGCTCAGAGTCAAGATGGCGCACACCCTGGGGTTCATGATGGCCGTGTACCGCAAGGGGTGACAGATGGCGGCAAAGCGGTCGTAGGCCATCACAGTGTACAGGAAACACTCCGTGCAGCCCAGGAAGTGATAAAAGAAGAGCTGGCAGGCGCAGCCCTGGTAAGAGATGGTCCGGCTTTGCCCCAGAAGGTAGAGCATCATTTTGGGGGAACTCACGGAAGGGAAAAAGATGTCAAACACTGACAGGTTGCCCAGGAAGAAATACATGGGGGTGTGGAGGTTGGAGGAAGTGAGGGTGGCCAGGAGAATGAGCAGGTTCCCCACAAGAGTGAGCAGGTAGAAGGCGAGGAAGAAGACAAAGAGCGCGTGCTCCAGCCCCTGTGTGTGAGGGATTCCCGTGAGGAGGAACTCGGTTACTGGAGTGTGATTCCTCATCTTCACACCTAGTCACACCTGGAAGGTCAGACAGTGGTCTCACTGAGATGGGCTTTCCCCAAAACACTAATAGCTACACAAGACCCAGGGGAAAGGGATAACATCTATATCAAGTCAAGTCAAGTCAAGTCGCTCAGTCGTGTCCGACTCTTTGCGACCCCGTGGACTACCAGGCTCCTCCGTCCACAGGATTCTCCAGGCAAGAATACTGGAGTGGGTTACCATTTCCTTCTCCAGGGGATCTTCCCAACCCAGGGATCGAACCCAGGTCTCCCGCATTGGAGGCAGACGCTTTAACCTCTGAGCCACTAAAAATGGAGCAGAGAATGACAACCCACCCCAGTATTCTTGCTCAGAGAATTCTATGGACAGAGGAGCCTGGTGGGCTGCCATCCATGGGATCAAAGCATTGGACACGACTGCGTGGCTGAACTGTCCTGAACTGACTGATGTGAATGATTCTCAAAAATGCTCTCATCAACATAACTGGAACAGCAGAAAACTGAAAACCATCTAGTGGTAATACAGGAGAACAGGATGGAAATGATAATACTTAATGCAGGAAAAAGCATCAAGCAATTAGCAATATTAAAAACAACTATCTTCTTTCAGCATAAAATTCTGTCTTTCAATAGAATTTACATCTGCAATATGACAATATGTATGGATACAATTAAGGTTTTTAAAACTCAGCGTCATTAACTAGGGAATATCTTAAGAAAATCCATGGAGTCAACTAAGTCAGTTTTAGCCCGAACTCCAATAGAGCCAATTCCCATCTTCGCTCACCTGCTTCTAGTATGTATAACACATCAGATGAGGAGAAAGCATTCTAGAAAGAAGACACCTACAGATGGAAGGGAAAGAGTGGGCTTGGGCTAGAATCCAGGCTCCACATTCACCCTCCTGGTTTCCTTTCCTTTTAGATGCCATGAAAGAGGAGGGCCAGGCTCTGAAACCAGAGAAGCTGAACACACCTCTCTGTGAGAGGAGTGGTATTCATTCCCTAAAGAGTGAATAGGCATTTTGGGGTATTCCTTTGGGACTGTCTCCCCAAAGGAGATATCTGTAGAACAGAGGAAGCAATTAGACTGGAAACTTTCCCCGCCTTCCTCTTTCTCCCCTCCTCTTCTTTACTTCACTCTATCTCATTAATTCTTAGACTAAAATGTAATTATGCAAAAGCATTTGCTTATTTTCAAATCCCTTTGATTAACAGTAACTCTTAGACATTTTTTCCTTTAGTAGAGAGCCATCCATTAAGTTCAAATATTTGAAATTGCCTAGTGATACTATGTTGAAAGAACTGAGTTTAAAGAAAAAGCTAGAGATTAGGAAAGTAACCACTTAGAAAGGAGGCAATAATCGCATCTGGTGTTGACAAAACTTCATTTTCTATAATTAGTTGTATAATTTCCCAATATCACTTTCTCAACTGTCTCAATTAATATCTTATCCTTTTCTAAAAACTCTTTTCTTCATTTTCATTTAAGATCACTACTAGTCTTTATCTTCACATATATATATATACATATATACACACATATATCCATAGGTTTAATTATTTTGTTTCAGCTTGTAATCTAAATTTCTATATTATGAAAAACATTTACTGAATTAGTGAAAATCAGCCCAGCACTGAAATGATTTATAATTATTAATGTGCCCCAATCTTTCCTTTCTCAATTTCCCTTACTATAAATTGAATATTTTACTTTGTATGTAAGTAATTCCAAGAAATCTTCAAGGGGGTTGCACATCTCATAATTACTATCCCTATGATTCATCAAAACACAAATATTAGGAAGAGATATAATCCATTGTTATGGTTGTTGTTGAGCTGCTAAGTTATGTCCAACATTTTGTGACCCCATAGACTGTAGCATGCCAGGCTTCCCTGTGCTTTACTAGCTCCTGGAGTTTAGTAAAATTCATGTCTTATGAGTTGGTGATGCTATCTAACCAACTCATCCTCTACCGCCCCTTCTCCTTTTGCCTTCAATCTTTCTAAACATCAGAGTCTTTTCAAATGAGTCAGCTCTTCACATCAGGGGACCAAAGTACTGGAGCTTCAGCTTCAGCATCAGCCTTTCCGATTAATATTCAGGGTTAATTTCCTTTAGGATTGACTGGTTTCATCTCTTTGCAGATCAAGAGACTCTCAAGAGTCCTCTAGCACCACAGTTCGAAAGCATCAGTTCTTCAGCTCTCAGCCTTCTTTATGGTCCAATTCTCACATCTGTACATGGCTACTGGAGAAAACATAGTTTGGAGTATCTATTTAAGTTCTGTATCCCTCCTTTATTTATATTATTTGTTTTGTTGATGCTGTTCCTGACGATGC
>SJYX01019337.1:448035-462217 GCA_006410675.1 Oreotragus oreotragus | reverse complement strand
ATTTTGATGAATGAGGAATCTGGATTCAAATTCAGTCTTTAATTTAATAACAGAAAATCTGAAAGCATTATTCAAGAATCCAAACCATGGTCATAAAGAACAGATACACGGACCTAAGAGTAGAGGATCTGTGAAAATACCTATTAGTAGATATGTAGATATCACCCAGCTTCTGAAATGTAACCAAATTTCTAATCTCACACTCAAGTATACAACACTCATCACAATATAGATGAAAAAGTGATGGAAATAAACATAACAAATTGAATAAACTAGATTTTTTTTGAAAAATTGGAGAATACTCTGTGTAAATAGAAAAGAAGTTCCTGGAAGAAGTAGGCATTTAAGCTATCTCTGAAGACACAGAGACAGAATTAATAGCACAAAGTTAAAACCCTTCCATTAACATCCTAGCTCAGTAACCTTTTATCTCTGTGAACTGCAGAAGTGTCTTAATATCCCACTGCCTTAATATATTCCTCTGCAGATTGGGATAATAATTTCTACTCTATATGATAATTATCATCATAACATGTCGGTATTTAATAAAGTGGACAAAATAGTGTCTCACACATGGTAGTGTGCTATAAACAATTTTGTTGAATAAAAATTTATATAAATACTACATGATAATGACAAAGAATCCACTCAACCTACTTGTCCCAAATAGCACTTAGCAGTCACACCAACTCTAAGAGACTAGGTGCCCCTGATATTCATCAGGGGCAAATTCATAAGCACAGGTACTGACAGAAAAGCTTACACTCCTCAGGTATGTACTCCTTGGATTAGTACTTTTCTCAGAGCCAACTTCACATCCTTGTTTCTCAAGCTGTATATCAAAGGATTTAAGGATGGGGTAACAATATTATTTAATACCTGAACCACAGAATCCAGCCAAGGGCTGGAGGCAGGCCGGAGATAAATGAGGACCACGGGTCCATAGAAGAGCAGGACGGAAGTCAGGTGGGCACTGCAGGTGGAGAAGGCTCTGTGCCTGCCTTCTGAGGAGCTGATCCTCAATATAGAGATAACGATGCGAGTATAAGAAGTGAGGACAAGAAGGAAACACAGGAGTGCCACAACACCTACGTTGGTGACACTCACCCTGTGAGCTAGAGAGGTGTCTGCACAGGCCAGGGGCAGCACCACCGGGATGTCGCAGAAGAAATTGCCCACCTCGTTGGGGCCACAGTACGGCAACTTAAACACAAGAAATGTGAGGACAGACGCATGCACACTGCTCCCCATCCAGGTGCTCAGAGTCAAGATGGCGCACACCCTGGGGTTCATGATGGCCGTGTACCGCAAGGGGTGACAGATGGCGGCAAAGCGGTCGTAGGCCATCACAGTGTACAGGAAACACTCCGTGCAGCCCAGGAAGTGATAAAAGAAGAGCTGGCAGGCGCAGCCCTGGTAAGAGATGGTCCGGCTTTGCCCCAGAAGGTAGAGCATCATTTTGGGGGAACTCACGGAAGGGAAAAAGATGTCAAACACTGACAGGTTGCCCAGGAAGAAATACATGGGGGTGTGGAGGTTGGAGGAAGTGAGGGTGGCCAGGAGAATGAGCAGGTTCCCCACAAGAGTGAGCAGGTAGAAGGCGAGGAAGAAGACAAAGAGCGCGTGCTCCAGCCCCTGTGTGTGAGGGATTCCCGTGAGGAGGAACTCGGTTACTGGAGTGTGATTCCTCATCTTCACACCTAGTCACACCTGGAAGGTCAGACAGTGGTCTCACTGAGATGGGCTTTCCCCAAAACACTAATACCTGCACAAGACCCAGGGGAAAGGGATAATATCTATATATTGTACATTAAAAACCTCTAGATAGGAGTCAGTCCAGTTTTCACTAATTAATGTACAACATCACTTTTCATCTGTGTCCTCTGAAATATAATAGATAACACAAGAGGCAGAATGTAGCAGAGGGCAGAGGATAAATCGTACCCTTGGATAAATTGTATTTGCTGAGTTTAAATGCACACTCAGTGATTTGGAACAATTCTGAAAAAGTCTCCAAATCTCCTTGCTATCTGGTTAATAGTTGAATAATGCGATTCATGGGGTCACAAAGAGTCGGACACGACTGAGCGACTGAACTGAACTGAACTGAATATGATTCTTATGAGGAATAATGTTTTAATACAAATAAAACCCCTAATATAATGACTGCAACTACCCACCCTCATTAGAAAATTCACTCAAGGTACTAATATTCTGGTTTCAATGCTTCTTTACTCCACATAACACTTGGCTTTTGCTGACCTGTGCCTACAGCACTTTGGAATCACCTGTTGATTAAAATGATTCACAAAAATGCTTTCTCCATCATCAGCTAGAACAATGGACAACTAAGAACCATCTAGTGGAAAAAGAGTGAAACAGGATGGAAATAATATTTAATACTGGAAAAAGCAACAGGCACTTAGCAATAATAAAAATAGCTATCTTACTTCAATGTAACATTTAATCTCTCAGTAGCAATTATGTCTGCAATATGACAATATATGCCAATGAAGGTTTTTAAGATTTAGCATAATTAACTAGGGCATATCTTAAGAAAATCAGTTTTAGCCCGAACTCCAACAGAGCCAATTCCCATCTTCTCTCACCTGCCCATGGTGTGTTTAACCCATTAGATGAGAAGAGAGCATTCTAGAAAGAAGGGACCTACAAATGGAAAGGAAAGAATCTACTTGGCTAGAATCCAGGCTCCACATCCACCCTCCTGCTTTCTTTCCTTTAGATGTTGTGAAACAGAAGACCAGGCTCTGATACCAGGGAAGATGAATGCACCTCTTGGTCAGATTCAGCCAGTCAGAACTGAAAATCTAGACCAACAGTGCCTGTGGTCCCTGAGAAAAGAAGCATCAGTTCCCTGAGGAGAGATGTTTGGGGTGTTCCTTTGGGACCCACTCTCTCCCCATGTGGGACAGCAATACAACAGAGAGCAATTAATCAGAGACTTTCCCCTCCTTCATTCTTTCTCTCCAGTCTCTCCACCTTATTAATTTGTAAACAAAAAATGTATTATGTAGAAAACTTACTTATTTTCAGTTTTCAAATCCTTTTGATTAACAATAACTCTTGGACTTTCCTGATGGTACAGTGGATAAGAATCTGCCTGTCAATGCAGTAGACACTGGTTCGATTCCTGGTCTGGGAAGTTTCCACATGCCACAGGGCAACTAAAGCCAGCACTCTGAAGCCCTGAAGCCCATGCACCTAGAGCCTGTGCTCCACAGAAAGAGAAACAACAGAGTAGCCCCCACTCTCTACAACTAGAGAAAGCCTATGTGCAGCAACAAAGACCCAGTGCAATCAAAAATTAAAAAAAAAAAACCTCCGAGTTTCCAAAGTAGGGAGCATGAGCTTGATCCCTGGTCAGGAACCAGGATCCCACACACTGCATAGCCAAGAAAACAAACAAACAATAACTCTTGGGCATATTTTTCCTGTAGTGGGGAGACATACTTTAAGTTAGATATTTTAAATTGCCCAGTGATTCTGTGCTTGGAAGAACTGGGTTTAAAGAAACAGCTAGGATTAGCGAAGTAACCACTTGCAGAAATGAGGCAGCCAATCCCATTCGTTATTAACAAAACTGCTTTTTTTTTTTCATAATTAGCTGTATAGTCCCCCAATATCAGGTTTTCATCTTCCTGAATTAACATCCTTTTCTAAAATTCCATTTGTTTATTTTTTAAATTTCTGTATTCTTGTTAAAGATCACTACTTGT
This sequence comes from Oreotragus oreotragus, assembly GCA_006410675.1. Classification (NCBI taxonomy): domain Eukaryota; kingdom Metazoa; phylum Chordata; class Mammalia; order Artiodactyla; family Bovidae; genus Oreotragus; species Oreotragus oreotragus. Next base: position 458,480 of record SJYX01019337.1, on the reverse strand, counting down.
GTTTCTCTCAGTATGCTTTAACTACTATAACTTGATTCAACTTAACATTTTAAGAATCAGTCTGCAGAAAAAGATAAAATTAGGTAGGGCTCTGAGCACGTTATTTTTCGGGCTGCTCAATGAAACAAGCATGTGGAAGAGGTGGTACATACATACATGGAGTATGCTCAACCACAGAAAACAGTGAAATGAGGTCATCTGTAGTGTTGTGGATGACCTGTGCTGGGCTGAGTAGTTTTGGTCATGTCTGATTCTTGGCAACCCCATGGACTGTAGCCTGCCAGGTTCCTCTGTCCATGGGATTTCTCAGGCAAGAGTACTAGAGTGCATTGCCATTTCCTTATCCAGGGGATCTTCCTGACCCAGGAATCAAACCCATGTCCCTTATGTCTCCTGCATTGGCAGGCAGGTTCTTAACCACTAGTGCCACCTGGAAAGCCCTAGAGTCTGGCATACAGAGTGAAGTAAGCCAGAAAGAGAAAAACAAATATCATATATTAATGCATATATATGAAATCTAGAAAAATGGTCCTGTTGAACTTCTTTGCAGGGCAGTAACAGAGACACAGGTCTAGAGAACAGTCTTATGGACATAGATTGGGGTCGGTAGGAGAGGGAGGACAAACTGAGAGATTAGGGTTGATGTATACACACTACCATGTGTAAAACAGATAGCAAGTAGGAAAGTGCTGTACAGCATAGGGAGCTCAGCTCAGTGCTCTGTGATGACCTGGAGGGGTGCGATGGGAGTGGGACAGAGTCTCAAGAGAGAAGGAATACACATATAGAGAGAGAGGTGGTTCATTTTGTTGTAAAGCAGAAACTCACACAACATTGTAAAGCAACTATATGCCAATAAAATTTTCTAATAGAAAATTTGTTATAGCTAAAATCACTTTGGGATAATACAAAATGCACTAAAATGGTTTAAGGATTTACAACTTTCTAATCATCATTGTCTTTTTTTTTCATGCTAATGAATTCAGAAGAGTCTTCTTTCTCCACAGTTTTGAAATTATAATTTCATTTTACTGAGAATCTCCTTTTTTTTTTTAACCAAACTCTTCAAGTCCCCTTTATTTCATTCTGGCATCAACCCTATGAGTAGATATTATCTTCTTTTTAAAGATAAAATAATGCTCAAAGAGTTTAAATAATTGCCAAAGTTAACTCCAAAAGTCAATCACAGATTAGATTTGAATATCAGTCTGTCTGCATTTAAAGCTTTTGTTCACTTCTAACAAAGTGGAATAGATGATCTGAGTCTTAATTTAAAAAGTAAATATGTTATAGTCATATATTACTACTGATTTTCTTATTCATTAGTTTTGTTTTCAAAATAAAGATGTTAAATCAAATAATCATAAAGCTTTTTGACTAGTATTGATTTTTTCAGTATTTTAATAAGTTTATTGAGATATAATTTGTATGTCATAAAATACCTATTTTATGTGTACAACTCAATAAGAATATATTTACAAAGACTATGTATTTATAAAGTTGTACAACTATAATCACAATCTAATTTTAAAACATTTCCCATATACTAAAAGGAAAAAAATGTTCATTTACAATCATTTCCATCCTTATTTTTTTTTTTTTAACCAAACTCTTCAAGTCCCCTTTATTTCATTCTGGCATCAACCCTATGAGTAGATATTATCTTCTTTTTAAAGATAAAATAATGCTCAAAGAGTTTAAATAATTGCCAAAGTTAACTCCAAAAGTCAATCACAGAACTTAGATTTGAATATCAGTCTGTCTGCATTTAAAGCTTTTGTTCACTTCTAACAAAGTGGAATAGATGATCTGAGTCTTAATTTAAAAAGTAAATATGTTATAGTCATATATTACTACTGATTTTCTTATTCATTAGTTTTGTTTTCAAAATAAAGATGTTAAATCAAATAATCATAAAGCTTTTTGACTAGTATTGATTTTTTCAGTATTTTAATAAGTTTATTGAGATATAATTTGTATGTCATAAAATACCTATTTTATGTGTACAACTCAATAAGAATATATTTACAAAGACTATGTATTTATAAAGTTGTACAACTATAATCACAATCTAATTTTAAAACATTTCCCATATACTAAAAGGAAAAAAATGTTCATTTACAATCATTTCCATCCTTATTCCAAGCCCTAGGCAACCATTAATCTACTTTGTCTCTATGAATTTGCCCTTTTGGGATATTTTTTACAAATGGAGTCACAAAATGTGTGTTCTTTTTTGTCTGTATATGAAAAATAGAAGAGCAAATAATATTCAGAAAGCAAGATGGTAAAGATAGCTATAATTATATAGAATTTATGATTCTTCAGTACTTTTTATAAGCTAATAACCATTCAGTTATAGATTCAGACTGTCTGGGAGGAAAAATTTCTCTGGCTTTAGTTGCTTCACCTATGAAAGGAGGATATGTATGTCTATGTATCTATGTCAGGATTTTGTGAGAAATTAGCCAATACATGTAAAGTGTATCATATACATTGGACTATTTTGAGTGTTAGCTCTTATTCTAGGTGTTTGACTGGATAAATCTAAATAGATAATCAGCCTAAAACTCATTTGATTAAAATTTAAATGTTTAAAGATTCAAAAACAAGTAAGTTATATTGTTAGTGGTTCAATTTTAACTAATCACAGATCTATTCAATTTTCAGAAATTGGACCAAACCTATAATGAATACAGAATGCTGACTCAGAGAGACTTTCCTCTGCCAATTTACAGAAATCCAGTCTCCCATTTTATAAGAATAGATTAATGGCCAACTTCTCACTTAAGACATATGAGTAGAATTTTAATGCCAAATTTCTCTGATGGCCAAAAGCATAAAGCTTCAAATGGGATTGTTTTGTACTGAGGAGACATGATTAAAGCCATAGAAGTTATAAACCAGGTTTAAAATTAAATGTACCAAACTGTGCAATTCTACTTTAAAATTTCATACCTTGTTGACCTGGTTTTATTAAATGGCCAGAAAGAGATTGTAAGAAAATAGAGTACATGAGTTCCCAATCCTGGATCATCCCCGTGCACCAGCCCCAAGCATCCTGTATCCTGTATCAAACATAGACTGGCGATTCATTTCTTACATGATAGTATACATGTTTCAAAATAAAAATTAAAAAAAAAATTACCTTGTTGACCTGGTTTTATTAAATGGCCAGAAAGAAATTGTAAGAAAATAGAGTACATGAGTTCCCAATCCTGGATCATCCCCGTGCACCAGCCCCAAGCATCCTGTATCCTGTATCAAACATAGACTGGCGATTCATTTCTTACATGATAGTATACATGTTTCAAAATAAAAATTAAAAAAAAAAAAGAAAATAGAGTACAGCATATATTTGGGGAAAGAAGGAAGGACGCCAGTCCGTGTTCTCCAGAACCTTGCTTCTTTATGGTAATCAATCAAAACACAGTTCCAACAAGAACAGACTATATAAAGCAGAAAGTTACACTGTTTGGGCAAATTAAAACAGGGAAAAGCTGAGTTAATCTGAAAAGTTTCCTTGAAGCGGGCCATCGTGGCTCAGCCCACCAATCCCTGACCACATGACTTAGGACTCCCAAGAGATGTCACATAGCATCTTCACCCAGCTCACTATTTCGGCAGCAATCCTGTTGTACAAGTAGTATATCTGAAGCAACTCCTCAAAGAATTTCAGAAAGGAACTGCCACCATACCTTATGCCCCAGAATGTGGACCACTTGAGTTAATACTTTCCTCAGAGCCAGCTTCACATCCTTGTTTCTCAAGGTGTAAATCAAAGGATTAAGGAAAGGGGCGACAATATTATTTAACACTTGGATAACAGAGTCTAGCCAGGGGCTGGAAGCAGGCTGAAGATAGATGAGCATCACAGGCCCATAGAGCAAGATGATTGAAATCAGGTGGGCACTGCAGGTTGAAAAAGCTCAGCACCTGCCTTTGGAGGATCTGATTTTGAAAATGGAAAGGACAATGCAACCATAGGAAGTAAGAATAAGGGTAAGGCATGTAAGAGTCACAAAATCCACGTTAGTGAAACTTACCATCTGAGCTAGGGAGGTGTCTGCTCAGGCCAAGGGTAGCACCACTGGGATGTCACAGAAGAAATTGTCCACCTCACTGGGGCCACAGTAGGGTGACTTAAAGACAAGCAATGTGAGGATACTTCCATGTAGGCAGCCACCCAGCCAAGAGCCCACTGTCAAGCTGGTATACACTCTGGGTTCATGATAACCATGTATCGCAAAGGGTGACAAATAACCGCAAAGCAGTCATAGGCCATCACCGTATACAGGAAACACTCAGTACCACCCAGAAAGTGGTAAAAGAACAGCTGGGAGGCACAGCCCTGGTAAGAGATGGTCCGGCTTTGCCCCATTAGGTAGAGCATCATTTTAGGGGAACTCACTGAAGGGAAAAATATGTCAAACACTGACAGGTTGCCCAGGAATAAATACATGGGGGTGTGGAGGTTGGAAGAAACCAGAACTGTGAAGAAGATGAGCAGGTTTCCCATAAACTGAAGAGATAGAACATCAAAAACAGGATAAATATCAATTTCTCCAGCCCTCCAGTGTTAGGAATTCCCAACAATATGAACTCTGACATGGAAGTGTAGTTCTGCATGTCTGTGCACCAGGAAGTCCTGGAAAAGCAAAGCATTCATGATATAAGACCGCAGATAACTGAGAAAATATCTTCCTAGTAGAGTTATTTCTCAAGCAGTGACTGTGAGCAAAGACAGGTCAAAGAGGAAAAGGAAACCAGTAATAAATCTTGGCATGCAACTAAGTAATGTGTTGCATTTGGCCTCAGTATTTTCACATGCAAAATTACATAGAATAATTTATCTCTATAGTTGGCAAACCTTGGAGTAATCAACTCTTTTTTTTTTTTTACTTTTTTTTTAATTTAAGAACATTTGGTATGTTTTTATTAATTGAATATTTTATATATACATATATAGATACATGATTCTTAAATTTTTTGAGTTACTTTTTTTTTTTTACTTTATTTTACTTTACAGTACTGTATTGGTTTTGGCATACATTGACATGAATNAATATTTTATATATACATATATAGATACATGATTCTTAAATTTTTTGAGTTACTTTTTTTTTTTTACTTTATTTTACTTTACAGTACTGTATTGGTTTTGGCATACATTGACATGAATCCGTCATGGGTGTACATGAACTCTGATTACAGATTTTAGATAGTCTCTCCCAATCCAGCTTATCATCACACAAACTGGTATATTACAGAAGCATCTTCTCCAAGAAATATTTGGCATCAGGTGATAAACTTGTTTTGTATTATAAACCAGATCATAATCAGTTGCTTAATAGACCAACTGGGCTTCTTTGGTGGCTCAGCTGGTAAAGAATTTGCCTGCAAATCAGGAGGCCCTGGTTTGATTCCTGGGTTGGGAAAATCCCCTGGAGAAGAGATAGGCTACCCACTCCAGTATTCTTGGGCTTCCCAGGTGGCTCAGCTGGTAAAGAATCAGCCTGCAATGTTGGAGACTTGGGTCTGATCCCTGGGCTGGGAAGATCCCCTGAAGAAGTGCATGGAAACCAACCCCAGTATTCTTGCCTAGAGAATCCCAAGGAAAGAGGATCTTGGTGGGCTACAGTCCATGGGGTCGCAGGGTCAGACAAGACTGAGCAACTAAGCACAGCAAAGCGATAGACCAACTATCCAAGTATATGCATATAAAAATGTGAACCGAAACAGAAATGATATTCACTTACCTATTTATTTTTATTTTCAGCAATAGTGTTTTCCATTGTTTATCATTTACATTCAAGAAAAGATATACAATTGATATTTATAACATGCTCACACACACACACACAGGAATTACACTGAGTCTAGAAGAAGGCTTCATGTAAGTAACAGAAATAATTATTGCATCCCACCAGAAATATATCCCTCCTCAGGAAGACTTTATTTCTATACCACAGATCTCATACATGTAAGTTTCAATGACATTATTATTTTTTAACTTCATTAATTAATATCAGTCAGATAAGCCTAAAGATCCTCAATTATTTCTTCTGAAGGCCCAATATCTTCTTTTGTTCCTTTGAATCAAATTTTATGTCAGCCCTCCACATGTTGTCACTTGGATATAACTTATTTTTCTCTGCCTGTGATCAACATTTGTTCATAGGAAATAATCTGATAGATCTATTAATATTAATTTATAAATTGCTAATCTCTTACCATTTCCTACATTGTTTCAATTTTGTAAGAAAAAAAGGCTTATAGCTATACAGGAAAAAAAAGCTCAATAAGTAGAATTTATGGCAAAGAATGAAAAAGTGGGGAAAATACGAGCTCTTCAGAATAATCTTGAAATCAGTCTATAGAGCCAGGGCCCTGTATAAAGCTTGTCCTGCACAGAATGTTTGAGCAGAGTGTGATTCTGGCAAAAATACAAACAGGAAAGCAAAAAAACTCCTTTCCAGTCCAAAATAAAGTTTACACATTGAGTTTAAGCCTCACCAATCAATTTAATCTCACAAACACTAATTTTCTATCCACCTGCTAGAAATATAAAGATGAATAAAATAAAGTGTTATCCCCCCAAAGAACTTACCCTATTAGAAATCTGGTTTCTAACTCTGATTCTGACTTTATCCTTTTCTACCTCTGGGCCGTAAGAAACTCACTTAACCTATCTGAGCCTCAACTCTTAAACAGAAGAACAGTGGATAATCATATTGTCTGCCTCATAAAGTCCTTGTGAGGATTGAATGAGATAACACAAATAAAATTCCTTGCCCAGTGCTTGGCACTTAGTAGTAAATGTCCAATATTAAAGACTAACCTCATGCATATAAGACAATGGTAATGTAGTTAAAATAAAAAACATTGAAGGTGTGATGAAGATATAATTAGAAATGGACTTGAAAAGGGATCTGCAAGATTTGGGAAAAAAGTAGCGTAAACATAGTCAACTGATCTTTGACAAAAGAGCAAAGGAAATGCAATGCAATGAGAAAAGATAGTCTTTTAAAACATGATTCCAGAACAACAGAACGTCTCTCTCTCTCTCTCTCTTTCTCTCTCTCTCACTCCCTCTCACTCTCTCTCTTTCTCTCTCTCACTCTCTCTCACTCTCTCTCTCTCTCTCTTTCTCTCTCTCTCTCTTACACACACACAGTGTATCTAGATATAGACCTTACACCCTCCACAAAAATTAACTCCAAATGACTAACAAACCTGAATGTGAAGTGCAAAACTACTGAACTCCTAGATGATAATTTAGGAGAAAATATAAATGATCTTGGATATGGCAATGAGTTTTTAGATATAGCACCAAAGGCACAGTTTATAAGAGAAATAACTGATACACTGAACTTCATTAAAATTAAAAAAAAAAAACTTGTCTTGCCAAAGACACAGCTGAGAGAATGAGAAGATAAGCTACAGAATGAGAGAAAATATTTTTTATTTAAATTTATTTATTTTAATTGGAGGCTACTTACTTTACAATATTGTGTTGATTTTTCTTACACAGATGTATAGAACAATCTTTTGGACTCTGTGGGAGAGGGAGAGGGTGGGATGATTTGGGAGAACAGCATTGAAACATGTATAATATCATATGAGAAGATATTTTGTAAAAGACAGCATCTGACAAATGAATAATGTTATGAAGAACTCTTAAAAATTCAGTGATAATACAACCAACAACCCAATTAAAAATTAGCCCAAAGACCTTAATAGATACCTCACCAAAGAAGATAAATATACAGCTGGAAAATAAGGACATAAAAGGATGTTCCACATTATGTTATCAGGGAAATACAAATTAAAACAAATAGATAACACTACAAACCTAGAATGCCCAAAATCTAAAACACTGACAATACCAAATACTNAAAAAAAAAAAACTTGTCTTGCCAAAGACACAGCTGAGAGAATGAGAAGATAAGCTACAGAATGAGAGAAAATATTTTTTATTTAAATTTATTTATTTTAATTGGAGGCTACTTACTTTACAATATTGTGTTGATTTTTCTTACACAGATGTATAGAACAATCTTTTGGACTCTGTGGGAGAGGGAGAGGGTGGGATGATTTGGGAGAACGGCATTGAAACATGTATAATATCATATGAGAAGATATTTTGTAAAAGACAGCATCTGACAAACGAATAATGTTATGAAGAACTCTTAAAAATTCAGTAATAATACAACCAACAACCCAATTAAAAATTAGCCCAAAGACCTTAATAGATACCTCACCAAAGAAGATAAATATACAGCTGGAAAATAAGGACATAAAAGGATGTTCCACATTATGTTATCAGGGAAATACAAATTAAAACAAATAGATAACACTACAAACCTAGAATGCCCAAAATCTAAAACACTGACAATACCAAATACTAGTGAGAATGTGAAGTAACTGGAACTCTCATTTGTGGTAGACATGAGAGATGACTCAGTCACTTTGTAAGACAGTTTGGCAGTTTCTTATGAATCTCAATATATTCTTACCATGATCTAGCAGCCATGGTCCTTGATATTTAAGCAAAGGAGTTGAAAACGTATATTAACACAAAAGTCTGTACATTGATGTTTATATAAACTTTATTCATAATTGCCAAAACTTGGAAGCAGCCAAGATGTCCTTCAGTAGGTGAGTGGATAAACTATGGTACATCCAGACAACGGAACATCGTTAAGTGCTATCAAGAAATGAACCATCAACCAATGCAGACATGGAGAAATAATAAGGCTGTATTATTACTAAGTGAACGAAGTCTATCTGAAAGAGCTACAACCTTTATCATTCCAACCATATGACATTCTGGAGACAGTAAAAAGATTCCTGGTTGGCAGGGGATGGATAGGTGGAGCACAACGGACTTTTAGGTCAGTGAAAATACATTGTATGGAATGGTAGGTAGATGCTATTATATATCTGTTCAAATCCATTGAATGGACAAAACTAAAAGTGGACCCCAAAGCAAACTATGGACTTCAGGTAATTATGATGCATCAGGGTAGATTTATCATTTATAACAAGTGTACCCTCTTGGTGGGGTTGTTTGATAATGGGACAGGCTGTATATGTGTACAGGCTTAGGGTATATGAGAAAATTGTACTGTAAACCAAAAACTCATCTAAAAAAATTAAGCTTATTTAAAAATAGCATAGAAAAACACACAGGTCAGGAAAAATGTTCTTTTCATCAGACCTTCAGCAGAGGATTATGTAAATATCTGGCAGAATTAAAAGATATTTTGTAGGGTAGAAGTGCATGAATTCTTCATTTACCTGAACTATTTTTGTTTCTAGCTCAACAGTCAAATTCACAAAGGTGTTTGTTCTAAACATGTGATCAGCAAAAGTGTAAATTTCACAAATTATCTTAGATTCACTTTCAAAATTCTCTTTCCTCCCCTGCAGTTAGCACTCAATGCCTTATCTCCATCCAAACCTATTCTCAGGAAAGAATCTGACATACCAGGAAAAAAATTCTAAAAACAGATAATAACAGAAGACTTTCAAGCAGAAATTTTTACCCTTAGGGAAACGGAAGAAGGAATTATTTTGATGCAAAGGAGCTAAACTAGATATTTTCTTCCAACTCTGAATTCTAAAATTTTATATTATTAGCATTTTATAAATTTTGTGACTTTCACTATCACCACATTCAAAGAAATTTGCATTTTAACCTTCAGGGTTCAATGACAGAATGAAAGTACATACACCTTCTAAAGGAAGTTCTCATATTGATAAAAGGAGTAGATTGATATAGATTAAAAGAGCAGATGCTAAGAGTGGGGATAGTTTTTATTTTTTATACTAACTGCAAAAGGGAATTCATAAACAAAGAATCTATCTGTTTCAATCTCATCCACCTTCCTCATTCAAACCATTCTCCTACTGCATGAGCACACTTATCTAAGTCTCCCCCTCTTCATGTCCTTCTCTGCCGGGGTCCAGCCCTGGTGGATCCAGGGTAATTCGAAGGGGAGACAGAGTAGGTGTCCTCGGAAAAAGCTTATTTAATTACAGATATAGAGAGAGATTAGAAACAGATAGTGTAGTAGGAAAATTAGTGGAGAAAAAGAGGCTGAATAGTTTACATGGAATACCAATCACCACCTACGTAGGCCACAGGCGTCTTTCCATTCTCCCGAAGGAGAGGAGGCACTGAGGCCTCCCCAGTCCAATCTTAGAAGCCCAGGCAAAGTTAGCAGGCTTGGTGAGTACCCTGTACCAGATGGGGTTTCAGCCAGAAGGGGAAAGAATGACACGGGGGAATCAGTCTTTCCAGAAATTGATCTGATTTCTGTATTTTTCAGGTTTGCTTATATACTTTTTTTTATACATAGGGATGAATACCGAGTCACGCAGGGGTCAGCAGACCTGACCCTTGTCACAGTCAGGTGCTTCATACAAAATTATACAAA